>OX336338.1:20518378-21118378 GCA_946902875.1 Nematopogon swammerdamellus
TCACGTTGTCGAGTCGTGTGTGGCTACTCACGAGCTACTTGTCGTCAGCGAGCTCAACGCGGCCTGCATGCTAACAACGAAACTCCAAAACCGATCACTATTATACCTACCGATAATATTATGAATATCAGAAATCAGTAGTACTTAGTAGCCTTTGCGCGATATTACTATTTTTGTTTCTTTTTTAATTCTTGTGGACTTCTATTGAATGTTGTGCAATACAATAGGTAAAGTAAAGGTAAAGGTACCTTGCCCCTTACTAGGTGGTGGGCTCAAGTTGTTGCCGACTGGGTTGGTACCACCGTACTGGATGTAAGATGGCCGCATAGCAGCCTCGGCTGTGTTCTCCTCTAGTCCAGTACAGCCAGCAATCCAGGGAAGTCTCCGGTATGGCACCTACCTTCTCTGAGGTGATATTGGCTGGTCGGAGCATGTGCTTTGACCCCTCCGATTCGGCCACCCATACCGGATTACATATAAAAAAAAGGTATGACCATCATCTAATGTGCGGTCAGTATTCGTGGTGAGATTAAATTATTGGGAAAATTCAATAAAATTGAAAAAAAATTATTAAAGACAAAGGATTAAAAATAGGTATTTAATTTTTTTATACAATTTAAAATATTTGCATGTATTTACCATTAAAGATTAAAATTAGAAAAAACAATAATTATAAATTTATGTCAGTTATATGTTTGAAAAGTGCAAGGTTCGAATTCCAGCGCACCGATGAAGTTTTGTGGATTTTCGGATTATAATTTCGTCTCAATCAAGTGAAGATAAGCAGCATGGGGAAAGCTTTGCATCAACAAGGCTTTGACAAGGCTGTCTGGTTGAAACTGTATTTTGCAACAAACTCACCTTATGTACTGTGAACAGTGTAATAAATAAAAAGTTTTAAGCATGAGGAGGAAGAGAGAGGATACCTACTATTGAGTTTATTGTTTGCACACACCTGCAACTCCTGCAAGTAATTGTACAGAGACGGGATCACGACTTCATCGGTATTAGGCCCTGCCTCTACTGAGATACGATGCAACCATCTAGTAGGCTATTTATTGTATGGCAGTTTAAGAAATTTATTTTTGTAACGTTTTTCACCCGACTGCTCGAAGCAAAAAGGAGAGTTATGTTTTTCGATTTTGGATATGTATGTCTATTTCTATGTCACGCCCTGTAGCCTAAACAGCTTGATGGATTGGATTGGATTCGTCTCACTTGCGCGAGTGTCATAATTTTTCAGGGTACCACATTTTTATTTTCAAGAATTCAAAATGGCCGCCCTAAGGCGCCGTATTGTAAAACTTTGAAAATCGTTTTTCTACAAATCCCATCCAGTGGGCTATCATTTTAGATATCAGAGCTCGAAAAGGTGATTACAAAAACATACCACACTTAATGGTTTGGAACTAAAATGAATTAAATAAAATGAAAAAATGTATTAAACCCGAAGTTAAGAAAGCCAAGCTACACGCCCTACTAAATCATTTTCTACAGATCTTTCCTTAATGTTTTTATTCTATTCTGAGGGCATTATCCGTATCCTCGGAGGTGTCGTAGGAAGGTTGATCCGTTACGAGGGATGCGTTGTATGTATTTCCACGTTGAAGCCTGCTGACGCATTTAGCGAGAGACTGTAGGCATAGTACCGCGGCCAGCGGTTAGTCCTATTACCAATAATTTACAAAAGGAAAATTATAATAATTTTTTTTTTTTATGGAAACTGGCACGGTTGGCTACATCACCCACAACATCCGTGATGTCAGCCCATAACACCGGGTGAACTTGGTGCCACGTCAGCCTTCCCTTCGGTCGTGCCGGCTACACTGAACTGGACGGAAAACACAAACCATTTACATAGCCGTTTCGACCGACCTTTCATTCAGTGCGGTGGTACCAACCCGGGCGGGTTAAACCCTACCACCTAGTAATATAAGAAGGGAGTCATATCCCTTAGTCGCCTTTTACGACATACACGGGGAGAGATGCAGTGGGGCTATTCTTTTAAAGTACCGGCCCCACACGGTACAATATATATATACAATATATAATATATAAATAAGTGAACAAAAACATTTTAACTTCCAACCATTATGATTGTTAAGTTCTATCTAATATATAGCAAAAAACAATGGTTTTTATTGTACCTTTACTGCATACGACAATACATACATCTAACAATACCCAAAATTGAAAACGTTTTGGCACTCCTATAGTTGTACAATAATACCTACCTATATCAATATTACTTCGAATCCAAAATTGCTCCAAAATGGTCAAGTACTTAGTACGTGATCATACGTGGGTACGTATAGAACTCTAGTTCAGTGTAGCCACGCTGCAATCCATAGGGAAGTCACTGGTATGGCACCTAGGTCGGAGCATGTGCTCTGTCTGGCCCCTCGGACTCAGTCACCCATACAGGATTACATAACAAAAGTTTTTTTTTTGAGTTAGGTCCCCATCCGAAAAGTGCGTTTAAAAGGTTCGCTTAAAAAAAACCCTCAAGCCGATGAATTTGTTTGAAATCTCAAAACCATTATAATAGTATATAAGTCATGTAAGGATGTGTCAGGCTGACATTCTTTGTTTCTGCCTAACCCATTTTTAAACATACATTAGTCGCATGCACGAAATTTTCGTAATCGGACTCACCGCTTAGGCGGTACTAGTACTAGATGGACGGACAGGGGTGACTGGTGAGTGGTCACGTCTTACTGCGAGAGCGGACACGAGAATTCGATTAGCTGCAGAATAATTGGTGCACTCCGGGGATGCACGCGCGCACACACTCGCGTCTTATGGCGCATCCATCACGCGCGTGGCGCACGCCGCCGCCGCCGCCGCCATACGCCGCACCGTTGTCCACTAAGCGGAGATAACGAAGTTGGCTACATCATCACCTGCAACATCCGTGATGTCAGCCCATAACACCTTGGAGAACTAGGGGACATGTCAGTGCTTCTCTTTGGTAGTGCCGGCTACACTGAACTGGACGAAAAACACAACTATTCCAGTCGGTGCGGTGGTACCAACCGATACCACCGATAAGTTGTGGCAAGTTTCTTTTTTACTGAAACTGACAGTTGGCTACATCACCTACAACTACAACATCCGTGATGTCAGCCCATAACACCTTGGTGAACTAGGTGCCATGTCAGTGCTTCCCTTCGGTCGTGCCGGGTACACTGAATTGGACGGAAAATAGAGTAAGACTGTGGTATACCAGACAACGTTAACTATGTCTTGCGATGTTCAAGCACGATGGTGGCAACGTGACCAGTCTTTGCCACGAACGAGGCAACCATTTTCTTTGAAGCGCTCCATGAGCGTATGACTTTGATCGGTTTTGGCTCGTCTTGGAAGATCCAGACGGGCGACGGCTATTTGGAATTTGGATTATTTTTTTTATTGCTTCCGAACTGGGTGGCGGTGCCCGAGGTCGAAGCCTCAGGCGCAGCCAATTTCAACCCCGAGGAGGTTACAGTCCGGCTTGGAGATGGACTAATGTTGCTGGGAAAAGGCTATGAACCCGCTATTTGAAGATACTTGGATTGTAGGAGTGGAGAAATACTCGTATATTTCTCGGCAGCCCGTTCCATACCTTTGCAGTGCGGCACAAGAACGATTTAGAGAATCGTGCAGTTCGAAGAACTCTTCTGTCGACTACAAAGAGGTGTTCCGCGAGAGTATGGCGGGTTTGGCGAAGGCGAACAGTAGAAGGAGGGATAAGGGAAGCAAGTTCGTCAGAGCAGCGGCCATAGTAGTACCTGTTAACGACAGTAAACATAATATTGTACATAATAATGGAAAGGGGGATCCTGGGATGGGATGGGATACAGATAAAACAGGTTCAATGGCCATAATATTTAAGCATAAATCCAAGATTCGTCGTCATTGATAATGTCATATATGTGTTTTGACCCTCTTCAGCCGAATAGCTGCAGTATTACGACACCATTTAGCTGTTTTTGGTCAACGCTAAGCAAATGTGGTATCCAACGAGAGATACTATATTTTTTATACCGAGCTATTCATGCAAGATTTTTATTATTGTTGTCTCTGAATTGTCTAACGATGTTTCAATCTCATGGTATGTCACATGACGATCTCCGATGATCAGCAGCCTCGCAGCGTCGATGTTGGTTCATGGCGATTTTAGGACGAGCTTCACGTGCTTTATCACTTAGACTGGATTGCCCACGTTGAAATTCTAAATACCTGCGTTCCACTAATAGTTCTAAGGCACGGCGCTTTATACTAAAAACAGAAGTCGTCTCCTCGAAGCATTGAATCGCGTTAATCCTGTTCGTAATTTTAAGAAAATTATCGCACGTAGGTAAATTTTACTTTTATATCTCCATTTTATGTCCAGCAGTGGACCGATACAGGCTAATGATGATGATGATGATCTCCAATTTCACAATAGACTTAAGTATCTACTACCAGACGTTGTAATAAAACGGTTCAGTCAATCAAAAACCGTTCTTTTGTTTTCGGCTTCTTAATTCAAAAATTTAAAATGCCACAGTTTGCAAACCACATGCACATTAAAAGGCTGCCTGCGTATGTACGCAGCCCTAAGTGAAAAGTTCGCCTTTGATGAAATAGTCGAAACTATGTTAAATGATTTGTAACAGAGTTTATATCTATCAGATGCTGTATCAGCGGGCGCGTTGTGAGCAGCTCGGCGGCTGAGACAGTGCTGGTGGGACAACAGCGGAGACAGCGATGCAGGCAGCAGCCCTGTCATCGTCACCGGAGCATTAGGGCCTTAGACGTCACTGCTTCTACAAGCAGTTTCCTTACAACTGTCGCTGCAGCGCTGATTGTTAATTACATACCTACTAGGAGTTTTCTCTTTACAGGTAAGTGCGTTTTGTTATATTTACATTTAATATTCTTATCGGACCAACCAAAAAGTTGTATCGTTGGGAAATAAAAATAGTTGATCTGTTTCAGTTGGTCAGTTTAGTTGGTCGGAGTGGAAAGCCTGATTTTATGATATTGAAAAAAATATATTATAGTGAAAAGGATTGAGAGTGGAATTCTCCGGTGGTACTGTCATGTTGGAAGAAAGAACATTAGCAGACAAGCGAAAGATATTTATAGAGCGAATGAGTGGAAGAGTCGGGAAGATCGCCCTAGCTAGACGCACGTACTTGGACCAGATCGGGCATGTCCACAAAAAGGGTCAAGTGTGTAGTACCCGTAACCGACGAGCATGTATGAAGAGCATTATGAGAGTGGAAGAGGCGGCAGCGGTGTGTTTCAGGATCGTGGCACTTTTCTCTGCCTAACGAAATCAACTGTTGCTTTGATATTTTATTGATCCACAGACTACAGTAGCTGGAAAATAATGAAAATTCTTATTGTTATGAAATGAGATCGCGTCTGCTTGTTTCTTACTAGCAGTGGTGGGTGGAACGAGTCTCTGGGCGTCAACTTCTGTTTCGAGAGGGCCAAGGTTCTTCTATTTGAAAAAAAAATCGCGTGCGGGATGAAAAACTTAGCGGCTTATACGAGTAACATTATAGCGATTACTACATTAAAACTTTCGCCAAATTTAACTTCGTAAATTACATGATAAACGGAAAAATTTACGTCCATACCTACACCTGCTGCTTCGCCGTTCGTTAGGAAGCGGTGTAAAACGCCCCTTAAAAAATTGAACTCAGTTGCTTGTATATCGTAATTCAACTGCGATATGTTCCGAGACTTTCACTCAATTCACTTGCAAGACCCAAGTCGTCTTGCAAACAGCGTCTGTTATTTACAGCAGCGATATTGCACTGGTGAAAACTCAACGCTTGCAAGCGTCAGCTGGGAGTAGCCGGCGGCGCGAGGTGGCCGGGGGGGGGGGGGGGGGGGGGGGAGGGAGGGAGGGGAGGATTCGATCGACGAAGGCCGGGGCGGTATTCTGAATGAGTTTTTGGCCGAACGCACTGCGTTTCGATTGGAGTCTGCAAGTCAGATAGAGACGGCTAGATAGTGTCGGGCGTTGCGTTAACCATTGTAAAGTTTAACCGAATACTACTGCCTAGCGGAGAATCTAGACAACGTTGGCATTCGTACAGCCTCCGCCGCCGCGCCGCTCCCAACTCGGATTGTGCAAATATTACAGGGAGTGTGCGGTTCCGGCCGCCGCCGACACCGCCGCCGCCCCCGCCCCGCCCCCGCGCCCGCCACGACGCGCTTCGAAGCCGCCGCATTCATTATTGATTCTAAACTGGAGTCGGCTCCTGACGAGCCGCCGCCGCATACGAATGAGAGATTTTAGATTGTCCGCCTCTGGCCGTGGCCGATCATAATTGATTAACGACTACCTCTCCCCGCGGGCGCGCATCTACTGTGCGCCGCCACCCCCTCCCACCCTCGCCGCCACACCCGCCTCGCCTGCGCTATAACCTCCTAAAGCTATTCTCCTCGCACTATTCGCACTAAAACCACCCTAGTTATGCATCCCCACTGCCACCTACTCGTACATATTCAGGCAACTCTCCAAAAGACATTAATACAGTTAGATTTAGATAGCTATACCATACGGATATGAGCGTGCATATAAATATTCATATTAGCAAATATCCATTGAAAACCGCTGAATAATAGGATACAAACGAAGCTATAAGAGAAGAAAAAAAAAAGTACTTAAAAGCAATTTTGTCTCCAACTTTTTATAAGTAAGAAGGAAATTGAAGACGAAACAATGACGTCGCACAAAAGACTCGTATGTTATGCGGTTTCAAATCCAATTGCGTCGTGGCAGCGAGACGCGAACAACAACGGACCGGTCTGAGCTGAACACAGGGCGGGCGGGCGCGCGCGGGCGGTCGGGCGGCGGCGGAGGCGGTCGGGCGAACGGCCGGCGGGCGGCATCGCATTGTCTAGGGCGGGCGGCGACCTTGCATGTGTGTGCAAGCAGACCGCAATCTGATTTCTCATTATAGAACCTCGGTCCCGGGGACTTCTAAACAAAACGGTCTGCTATAATAAACTATATACGCATGTACATATCAAAGAAAAGAGAATAGCAACTTCAAGTGCTTGCATGAGTATTTTTGAGTGAAATTCTCTATAGTTTAAATTCGAAATGTTTCGAATGCTTATTAATCAGAGCTGTTATATTAAGAACTGAATGAAACGTCGTCGGTCGAAACGTGCGAAACGTCGTCGGTGGAAACGGCTATGTAAATAGTTCGTGTTTTCTGTCTAGTTCAGTGTAGCCGACATGAAATGAAGGGAAGCACTGACACGGCACCTAGTTCACCCGGTGTTATGGGCTAACATCACGGATATTGTAGGTGATGTAGCCAACTGTGTCAGTTTCCATAAAAAAACCAGCAGTAATAAAAATTGGTTTCCCTCGATTGATGTAAATTTCAGTATATAAGTGTGTATCACTTGTTTGGAAACTGCATTAGGTATGTATGTATGTATTTATTTGTTTATATGTGTATATGTATGCACTTTTGAACCTATATGTATGTATGTCACGAATGTATTTAGTTGTATGACATTATTATTATCTATATTTTGTTGTTTATTTTTATAGTCTTTAAAAAAACATGTTTTTCTCTCATTTAATTTTCTGCACTACCCATCTAACCTACTCACACTCCCAGGCATGACTGGCAGATAATGCCTTTAGGCTTTAAGTCCGCCTTTTGTCACTTTTTGTGCAATAAAGAATATTTTCATTTTCATTTCATTTCATTTAAACCTTAACGTGTTCGTCTTGGGAAATTGTATGTATTTTTGCTTTTATTTCAGGTAAGTGTTTGAATAATAGTGTTGTCACTACTTCTAAGCTCACTGCTGAAGTCGCTAAAGAGACGTGCTTGTTTGGGTGAGTCGGGTGCGGAGGTGGGGGCGGTGGAGGCGTCGGCTTCGCGACGCTCGACCGACGCCGCCGCCGCCGTCGGTCGCCGTCGAGCGTCGCGGGCGCGCAACCCTGTCATGTTTAACTTCGTTGCTCACGACGAGCTCATTTACGCCGTTATCTCCCGGTGGCGCTTGCACTGCTAACGAGCAGTTAATTATCCTTTTCAGTACAGCAGATTCAATTAACAACTCCATTAGTCTGGCTGGAGCGGGTGACCGTCCACACATCGAACCGGCTGTCGTTAAGATCCAGCCACTAACAAAAACATGTTTATCCCGATTGATTTTTCTCGCAACACTGTGAGTTTGGGGGATGCAAGTGCAGAATCAATAAATATTTAATTGTAGGGGAAATATTTAATAAATAAGAAATGGATGCCTATGTCCAGCAGTGGACCGATACAGGCTGATGATGATGATGATGATGAAATGAATGTATATATTATAGTACTCTCCTAGACGGGAAGGTGTATTGTATTTTTTTTTATCTCTTATCTAAAATTACATGTTTATGACGTGATTAACAACGGACGAAAAAATGGGGTTTCCGAATTTTCGACAGCATACTTTTTAGGGTTCCGTATCCGGTACGGGCCCCTATTACTATGCCTACGCCGTCTGTCTGTTTGTCTGTCTGTCCGTCCGTCCGTTTATCCGTCTGTCCGAGGGCTGTAACCTTAATAGGTAATCTTGAACCGTAATAGGTAGGTACTTAGCCCGTTGAAATGTTCACAGAATATGTGTTATTATGGCCGATATAATAACAAATAATAAAAATTAGAAAAGTAAGTTACTCTGGTTTCCCGTCAAAAATTCACGTGGGTTCCCATAGAAGAAACTAAAAAGTGTATGCGCGCGCGCCATCTACCGAAAATAGTATGAAGCATTTTAACTAATCATGAATTTTAACTAATATGAAGCATTTCATAAACACGCCATAGATGGCGCGAGTGGCACTAACTATGACATGGCGATACGGAATCCTCGGTGCGAGAGTTCGACTTGCACTTGGCTGGTTATCGAGTTATTCATCATTCATCATCAACATCAATTCATCGATTTTTCATCAAAATCGGTTTAGTAGTCAGTAGTAGTTTTCAAGATATGGACTGTTAAGTTTGTACCAATCACTGTCACGTCGTCGGCTTAACGCCCAATTCTACGCAGAAGTTCTGCGTAGAATATGTGATATTACTAAAGAGAGTGAAAAAAAAAACCGTTTTAAAAAAACATTGCACCGACTTCAAAAAACAACTAGAACTTAAAAGTGATCGGTACAAGCGGTACAAAAGCACATCTGAAAATTGATAGATGGACCCCTTTTCTGCTTTTGTACCACCGCTCTAAACGAAACGTCGGTCAAAACGGAATGTAAATAGTTCGTGTTTTCCGACCAGTTCAATGTAGCCGACATGAAATGAAGGGAAGCACTGACATGGCACCTAGCTCACCCGGTGTTATGGGCTGACATCACGGATGTTGTAGGTGATGTAGCCAACCGTAGCAGATTGCATAAAAAAATCTTCAACTCAAGTGTACGATAATATAATATGAATATATATTTAACACTTTTAAGTTCTAGTTGTTTTTTGAAGTCGGTGCAATGTTTTTTTTTGTTCTGTTTTAAATTTTTTCAATATTGTTTATGTCTTTGTTAGATGTAGGTGATTTTCACTGTATTTTAATTAAGTAAATGTTTCACGAATTTAATTTTAAAATAATAAATTGCATAGATTATGCATAGTGTCATCCAACATGAACTGTACCTACTTGAACGGAGCTGTGGAACGGAGAGTGATGGGGAGACTGGTCGGCGGACAGGTAATCAAACTAAAACGCGTAATTAATGTTACATGTACTCGTAATACCTATGTTGACGTCCGTACACGGCTTGGTGCGCTCTAGACAAGGTAGCAGACCCGCGCATGTATAAAATTCACCAACATCTACAATAGTGATTTATTTTCTTCTACCGCAACCAGTTACGAAACTGAGTTACGTACGCGGCCGGAAGGGATTCTTCATTCAACTTCTTTTACGTATTCCCCAAAATTTTTGGAATTCTTCATGGTCACGTAGATCCGCTATCTATACCATACCTGTCAAAAAACCATAGTCCATAGATATCTGCCATATGTTTTGTATGTCTGCGATGCATTGTGCAATGTACCCGCTTTATATTTCTTCTTTAGACAAAGAAAAATTAAATTAAACAGAAATGTAAGAACTTAAATTAAATAAAAATATTCCTGCATCCTCGGGACATCATTCATTGTCCCGAGGACAGCCGCCGCGTTCCCGCGCTGGATGGCGAGGCTGATGTTTTGTGTGGGGAACGCTTTGGCACGACGGTCCCCGGACGCTTCAATAAGCAGCTGACCTAGCTGCTTCACGAGGTCTTTAGCGTCCGGACTCCACACCCCAAGAGTCTCCACAGCAAAGGCAACGAACTCGTAGTGCTGCTTAATAGTATTGTATTTCAGATGTTTCGCTTTTTCTGCCTTTGCTGCGGCATAGCCAGCAACCTGACTAGAGCCCACTACATGACTACGAGCTAAGGTATCGGCACACGTGACATCCCAAACCAAAGCCCTCCCCTGCTTCCACGGCAAGAGTGTGAGACCGTCTGGCCGTTTTCCGTCGTCTCTAGACAGGCCAAGAGGTTCCAACATACTAGGCATATTCGCAGATGCAAGGGAGCGCTTTAGAATACGGTTGATGTCAGCGTGGCGAGATATCCTGCCAGCACTCCTGGAGCAAGAAAGACCATGATGCCCTAACGTCCTCACCAATTCACCGCAAACACATGTATGCTGCTGGCAGATCCTGACACCAAACCGCAGACAGAAAGCGATGCGTAGCGTATCTCTGTCAAGCAGAGTGCCAAGATGTGGTGACGGAAATGCATTAAGCCACGCACCGGATTCAGTCTGCGACGATGCCAGGATGCGTGCCTTATCAGCATCGCTGCCGTCCAGAGAGAGAACTCTACAAATGTTATGTAATGCACTGTCATGCAAATGCGTAAATACATGTGGCGCCATCTATTATTTAGTAGCGTGAATATGTGCTAATCGATTCTTACCACGTTCTTTTATGGCGACCCCCCTTCTTTTCTTGCTTTTTGCTTTATTTGTTGGCATATCCGCCATAGTGAAAATTTCAACCGGCTACCCATTACGGTTCAAGAGATACAGCCCTCGAACGGACAGACAGACAGATAGACGTTTTAGGCTTGGTATCTAATAGGCTTCCGTATAGATAAGTTACCCTAAAAATAGTGATAAGTTAGGCGGTAAGACCTTTTCATCGATATACAACTTGTCTAGACAATAAAATATTTTGAAATTCCAACTCCATTTTTGCGGCCCACATTAAATTATTATTTGAGGACCCCTGACATTGGTGAATGAGCCAGCCAATGAAATCTTGTTGCGCCTCTCCAGAACCTGACATTCCACGTTTCAAAAGATCGCTCGAACGGTTTAGGAGTTACAGGCTGTGACAGACACACAGACAGCCAGACGGACGGACGGACAGACACCTGACCGATTTTAGCCTGTTATGCCCCTGCCAGTGTCGCTGGCTAAGGCACACTACAATCATATTTTATTACATGAAACCTAAAATAATGTACATAGGTACAACAATTTATTGTTGGAAGTTTGAAACAACGAGCGGTTCTTAGGAGTTTAGCAATCGAGTTCTGGGCGTTCAAGTCAGATGCGTAAGAAAGGTAAAGTTGATGGAAATACATTTTTACGGTTTCATCGCAGTTCTTTGAAAAAAAAAATCATGAGAAAAAAATTCTTGAGAGTGGAAGTTATTGAAAGTTGTCTATTAGCACTTGTGCGGATCGCCGCTGGAAGGCGAATCGAACCGATATCAATTTGAAGTCGTTGATTTTTCTCGAAGTAAAGACCTTCAATGGCTAAAGAGCGGCTCAGTCAGGGGCGCCGACTTTTAGAAATCCTCGTGGGTGCTCATGCAAATTTTTTCTTTTAATTTAACCACATGTTTTTAATGATATAGAAGAGAAGAAAAGAAGATAGATAAGCATAAAATCATAGATTGAACAATCATCATCATCATCAGCGTATTGCTGTCCACTGCTGGACATACGCTTCTCTAATTTTTCTCTAATTCTCCCGGCACCCGGCAGCACGAATTTGCAAAACATTCGCACAATGTTTTGCATTTCACGCCGAATTTACACCTGCTACCTTCTCGGAGGTGATATTGGCTGGTCGGAGCATGTGCTTTGGCCCCTCCGACTCAGCCAACCATACTGGATTGCATAAAAAAATCTATCGTCGTGGGTGCTCCGCACCCACGACTCACCGCTCGTGGGTGCTGGAGCCCCCTAGCACCCACGGAGTCGGCGCCTATGGGCTCAGTGCATCGTATTGGACTACTCGTGTTTCTGAAAATGGACTTGCGAGACTGTTATGAAATTTTTATTTATTTTTTAATTTATTTGGCCAAAACAAACAGACAAGAAAATACAGAAAGATACAAACTATAACCAAGAAACAGGAGAAAGAAAGACCTAAAAGGAAGAAACAAGAGCTATTTCTTTTTTATGTATAAAATAATCTATTCTGTTCGTGTGTAGGTAATATACAGCTGTTGCGTTACTTACCAAACCAATCTGTACTAAAAATTACCGAGGTCGTTGGCCAAAGTCAAGAAGAGGCGAAAATATTGTTAACGCGTAGTAAATTTATTTTTGCGAGTTTTAACATGAAATGCGCAGTGCGCATTTCCATGTTGTTGTGTCATTTAAGATTGTGTTTGCAATAATTTTGTTTTATTTATTTATTTTAAATAGGCAGACTCAGCTGATACGTCTAAATCCGGTTAAAATTTTTCGGTTTTCTCATTATATGGAATAAATTATTTTTTCTGTCTTACGTATTGCGATTTGGCTTTGGCTGTAATTCTTATATAACAAATAAATAAAGCGTACGTATATTTCTTATTTCTATCTTACTTGACAAATAGGTGCACTCGTAGAGATTGGATCAACCGAGTTGAAAAAAAAAAAACAAATAAAAAGATTTTTTTTTAAAAACACTTTTATGTGGACCCTCATTAATTTTTAACTTTTTCATTATTTGTTGTTATATCCATCAATAGCACATATTCTGTGAAAATTCCAACCCGCTAGCTATTTCGGCGGTTCCAAAGATACAGCCATCGGACGGACGGACGGACAGACAGACGTTGTAGGCTTAGCAAGAGGCTTCCATACGGGGTTGGGAAACCTAATAAAAGTGTACTCAAACTGCACCGTTTCTAACGAAATCTTTTTCTTCACCTCGAATGTAAAAGTGTCGCTTAGGAGTGTAGGTGTGTGCTTCATTTATTCATCACCGGTTTCGAACTCAACCATCGAGCATATATTGGCTACAGCTTGAAGCTCGGCGCTGTGCGACGTTGCGGCCTCACTAACAATGCTTTACTGCCATTATGCGGAGACGTGGCGAAGGAGAAATTAGGAGCGCTTTGTACTAGGAAATGCGTCTACAAGCTTGCACCTAGCTGCGCCGCCTCCGACGCACGCCTTCGGCCACTCTCCATTACTTATAGCGGCACTGCTGGCGGAGTGGTCACTAGTCAGTCACAGGCGTAGGTAAGCATAAAGCTCGGTTAGCATGCATGCATAGTTTTGTACAGCACGGCGTGCGGCGCGGTGGGAGGAGGGAAACGTAAAGTACAACGAGCGTTTTGGAGGAGAAATCGAGGGAATTGAGATTATATCCACGTAAAACTGTAGGTCCCTTCCCTTCCTACCTTACTCGGGTTCAACCCGCCTGGGTTGATACCACCGCACTGAATGAAACGTCGGTCGAAACGGCTATGTAAATAGTTTGTGTTTTCCGTTCAGTTCAGTGTAGCCGGCACGATCGAAGGGAAGCACTGACATGGCACCTAGTTCACCCGGTGTTATGGGCTGACATCACGGATGTTGTAGGTGATGTAGCCAAGCGTGTCAGTTTCCATAAAAAATAAATAGATTTGCTCTGAGCCCTTTGATATTCTGGCCCATATTTGTAACATCAAAGAAAGAAATAAATAGTGCAATTTTGGATAATATTACCAAATAAATAATTCCAAATAACAATACGATATTTAAAAAAGAATTTTAATTTTCCATAATTTTGCCAAATAAATAATTCCAAATAACAATTAATATGATATAAGAAAATAATTTTAATAATATATTTTGTTAGCTTTCTTCATTAACGTAATTTGAAATAATAACAGAAGAAAAAAACTAGTCCAACTACCTTTCTCCGTAGATAATGTTACCCGAAATGTATCTACCTTCAAAACTATGCAGTGTTGTAGCAGCGTATAATCACCGCCCTGTGTAGGCGAGCACTAAGATGCCCCCTACGGCCCCCGCCTCCCACCCCCCGCCTGCTACCACCTCCAATGTCCGCTGCTTTGTGCTTCCGGCGAAACTGATTAAATCCTCCGTGCCGCGCCGCCCCGGATGCCACTCAGTAATATAATTAACCATCGATTTCTCATTAAATGCTTTATGAAATGTTCAAAGTATTGCGGAAGGAACTCTCGGCTGCGCCCCCACTCGGCCCCAACGTCGCCACCTCCCCGCTCCTGTGCACCGTGACACTAATTGCCCGCGGCAATCTCACTCGTGCAAAATGTGGCAACATTTTATAGATGACTATGACTAGCTTTTTTACTTTCTCGAAAATGGTAAGTCTCCAAGCGGGAGGCCGAAGGCCGAGCTATGTTCAGGTAAACGATACATGACATCTGGGCTTATATCTCGGCCTTCGGCCTCGCCTTGTAGAGACTTGATATTTTCTTGGAACCATAGGCGCCGACTACGTGGGTGCTCAGGGGCTCCAGCACCCACGAGGTGTGAGCAGTGGGTGCGGAGCACCCACGACGATAGATATAAAACTGATCAGTAATAGGATTTGAGCTACATAAAAGTGCCTTATTTACTTACAAGCCTTTGAGCGGCCACATTTACACATTCGCACTAGTGGCGCGACGAATAACGAATGTTACTACAGTACTCCTATATTATTCCATACCATTCAATATAATATAGGGGCACTACATGCGTAGGTACATCGTGCAAATGTGTAAATGCGGCAAATGCAAAACATTGTGCGAACGTTCTGCGAATCCATGCTGCCGGGTGGCGGGAGAATTAGTGAAAAATTGGAGAAGCATATGTCCAGCAGTGGACGTCAACACGTTGATGATGATTTTTCAATAAAAAAAAATTGCATGAGCACCCACGAGGATTTCTAAAAGTCGGCGCCCCTGCTTGGAACTATATAATTTACGCGAACGCAGCTCTTCACGATTCATTCAGAATTTCACGCGAGCGAAGCCGAAGGCAAATTCTAATATCTACATACGAGTAAAACACACACACACACACACATACACTTATTTCGTCTAGCTAGTCACTATGTTCGTCTGCCTGTCAAAACGTTACTACAGGAGTCAGCAACGTTGAGTTCATTTTAGGAGTAAACCCTAAAAAATACGCAAGGACTTGAAATATTTTCACCCGAGAATGAAAGAGTTTTTCAATTTCAGGTAGGCTTTAGAGTTACCTGTTTCAGATGAGTGTAGTGATTCTGTGACAGCCTGAAAGTCTTTTCATGGTGAATTTTACGGTACACTGATTTCATTAGTGCATAGAGGGGCCGCGCCGCGCCGCCGCCTCAACATCACGTCGGACGACGTCCTGCCGCGTCGCAACACGTGTCAACCGCACAAGAGTGTCGCATTCTCCAATTACTTGCGTGTCACGCGCGGAGCGGTTTTCGCCAGCCGACGAGTGACGTCATAAGAGCGCACGCACGCTGTAAACTTTTATTCACTGCCGCTCAGTCGCATAACTCAATTTTTTGTAAGCTTTGACGGTGTTTGCTATTATGACAGGTGATGAAAGTTTACTCTTTTCATACTTTTTTCGCTTTCACTTCTGCCGGGCTAGACGGTTCTGTGCGGTGATCGTGCGGTGATGGTCTGTGTGTGGTGGTGATGCAAAATAGCGTACCTAGTTATAGAGGCGGGAAGGAGGAATTTGCGCAGTTAGAGGACCACAGTCAGTCAGTTAGTCAGCGTGTAGGTATGCATGGGTCAACTTCTCGACATGGGTCTCTCCAATTTACCTCCTTCCGGCCTTATGTCGTACCTAAAATTTTTTTAGGTTTCCGTATCCCGTACGGAAGCCTATTACTAAGCCTACGCCGCCGTCTGTCTGTCTGTCTATCTGTATGTCTGTATGTTTGTCCTGCTGTATCTTTGGAACCGTAATAGGTAGCCCGTTGGAATTTTCACAGAATATGTGTTATTTATTTATTATGATGGATATAACAACAAATAATAAAATATATATAAGGTCAAAAATTAGGAGGGGTCCCCATAGAAGAAACGTGTTTTTTTCAAAGTGTCTTTTTTTGTGGCGTGGAAACCTAGGTGCGCGAGTCCGACTCGCACTTAGCCGGTTTTTTTTATGTAATCCGGTATGGGTGTCTTGAGTCGGAGGGGCCCAAAGCAAATGCTCCGACCAGCCAATATCACCTCCGTGAAGGTAGGTGCCATACCGGAGACTTTCCCTGGATTGCTTTCCGCCGACGTACTTGATGTCGTCGTCCCATCTGGCGGGTAGTCTTCCCACACTCCGATTTACTGTCCACTGCCGCCAGTGCAGGACACGGTTACTCTAACAGTCGTCTTCTCGTCGCCTGACGTACCCAGCCCACTGCCACTTGAGCTTAGCCACCCGATGTCCAATATTGACTACTAGTTAGAAGACTACAAAATCAATTAATGGTTTTGAAATGAAATGAAATGAAATGAAAATGAAATGAAAAATATTTATTATCACATGAAATCGTACAGTACAATAACCGAGTCTTCTGCACTAGAAAAATTCTGTCTCGCAGAAAGACTTTTTAGTAAACATAATTTATTGTATTTCATTGTGCGCTCACTAGTAATAATTTTATATTATTTTTAGTTTATTTCATATTATAATTAAATGAGGCGATTTTTTTTTAATTTTTTTTTTTAGTATATAAATACAAGTTAGTTTTAATATATATATATAATATATCAAATAAATACCTTAATAAATAAAATATGAATATTTTATGGTTTTATAATGTTATTTAGTTAGTAAGGAGCGAGGTAAGGTGTTTAGTTTGTCTAAGGTTTGTTTGTAGGTTTATTTATATGTTTTTATTTTATTTTATTTTTGAATATCTAGCACATTTTCTGTGTCGTTATAATTTAAAGTTTTCAACCATTTAAGAATTTCTTGTTTTCGTTTATGACTTGTTTTGTTGTTAATATTGCAAACACGTAAAGCTTTGTTGAAGAGATGTTGCGATAGGAACTTTGAGAATCTTTGTGCAAATGATGTTCATACTTTTAATTGAGTATGGCCTAATAAATGTGTAAAACGTTATGTAAAATGTAGCATTTATTTTTATATGTATTTTATTTTACTTAAATGAAATAAAAAAAAAATTAAGGATAAATTTATATATTTTTTTATTTATTTTGAATAATTGAGGTTTTCCTTACTTGAACACCGACAGAAGGGTATTTACTCATTTAAAATTTTTCTAATGTTATGTTACTATTCGCAACTGTATGTTACATTTTTATTCGTCAAATGCACTCTAATATTGTATATGCGTACCTACGTCCATATTCACGTTATTTATTCACATGAAAAACATGAGAATGCATCGCAGCCTAGCCTCTAGTTCCCGGTAAGTTGGCCGGTGCAATCAATAATGCTGTAATAATAATAACACATGCAGCGGTCATTAGTGCAGCAGGTAGCTATGCCTTCAACCGTCAGCCAACTCAAGGAACCGTCCGGGCGCGGTGCCGAGACGGCTAAATAGTACTGCGTTCAGTGTATACAATTTTTTATTTATAAAACCGAATCGCAAACAACATAGATATACATTTCAGTGCACTTCATAGGCCGGCATGGCATGCGCAACCCCCGCGTACGACCGAATGTCCATGGGCGTCGTTAGACACCTTATGGGTGGTCCGGCGCCACATATCGCGCTTTCTATAAAAAAATACTTTAGCTTAGGCCGCACTTAACCTCAAAACGTACCTAGTTCAGGTAACTGCTTTATATTAAAGCTGGGGTTCCCAACCTTTCATCCTATGCGCCTCACCCAACGTTCTTTTTTTTTTTTATTGCTACCGAACTGGGTGGCTCTTATGGTTCTGCTAAAATACTACTCTCCCCCTTGTAGGCTAAGTTAGGGTAAAATTGCACTAAAAGGAGCCAACGACGTGTGCCGCTTACGCTGATTTGGGCGTATACAATTACTTCAGAGAATGTAAAAAATAATAAATACCTACACAGTTTAAATCTGGAGCCGTCCGCTGACCCCCCCCCCCCTGGATCACTCACGCTCCCCAAGTGGGGCGTGCCCCACTGGTTAGGAACCCATTTATTAAAGGGACAACGGTGTTTTTTTCAGGTGTAAATGTAAAAGTGCAAACCATAGTTGCTTTCACGAGTCATGAGCACAGATGGACAGTGGAATAACACTGCACGCAAGTGTATAGTAGTAGAACGACGCGTGTGTGCCCGAGCGACGGCGACGAGCGTCGACTGACGCTGACTGTCGAACCAATCGCTTGAAGCGTCGGCGCCGTTGACGTCACATCCCGTCAAACCGACCAATGAAAAGTGCGCTCATGACTCGTGAAAGCAACTGTAGGTATCTTTAACGATCGCGGTGGTTTGGTTTACCTTTGGGTTATGTGTTTGTACCTTTACTTCCCGCTGGTCGCAGTATTAAAATAAAAGGAATGAATCGCGATAGAATCGACCCGCTTGTTAACTTGATGAATATTTGAGAAGAGGCGGAGCGCATTGTACTAACACAACTCACGAAGAAGCGCCCCTTCCTCCGGGCGGCGCCTCTCTCTAGCCTTCGAAAGGGCGCTCTCCTAAGTCGCGTTGTCGTCAAGGGGCGTAATACGCGTGCCTAGCCAGCATGAATTGTTTAGTATTAAGGATTGCTTCTTTGTAACTAATTCAAAAATCAACTTAGAAAATAAAAGTTAAATTACAAATTTAAAAAGTAAAAAATAATTTCCGTTTACTTAATTAAAGAGTCGGGAGACCGCTAAGTAAATTCCCGCGCAGCTCTGAGTTTTTATATTTTATTTACTCGGCGGTCCCCCGACTCCTTTAATTAAGTAAACGGAAATAATTTTTTACTTTTTAAGGGTCGGGGTTTTTTTAAATTTGTAATTTAACTTTTAATTCAAGTTTTTTTTAAAAAACCGCATGAAAATCGGTCCACTTTTTGAGATAAAAATGTTTTTTATTACTTAATTACTTGATTACAAAAATAGCTAAGAACCATCCCGAGCTTACTAATAAAAAAAAACGCATCCAAATCGGTCCAACCGTTTGGGAGCTACGATGCCACAGATAGACACACTCACACACACACACGTCAAACTTATAACACCCCTCCTTTTTTTCGTCGGGGGTTAAAAAGACAGCAAAATGAAAGCACCGTCTAGCATCGACAATGATGAGACATCTCACCCCAGTCCGACCCGTCCCGCCCCATTGGACCACTTCCACAACTCGTAATGCATTATACACTCACAGCTGTATATTCAGATTCAGATTCAGATATTAATTTCCCCATAAATAATACACAACATTAACAATATTTCATTGAGACGTAATAATATGCTTAAACAATATGGTTCGTCGAATTTTTTTTTGTCCTGTCCCATTCAGCAATGCAATCTATAAGGAATAACCGGATAAGAAACCTCGTAGAGTTTTTTTTTAATTTACATACTAAGTTTTAATTACGTTAAATGTAACATACTATATCTAAGTAAAAAAGAAAATGAAAGATAGTATGATACAAAGAACATAAGAGTTCAGTCAAGTCATTAATAAAAGTCGAGTTTATACATATAAACAATTTGAATCATTATTCATCATCATCAGTCAGCAGAATTTTATTTACATAAGAAAAAAATCACTTACTTGCAATCACTTTGCTTACTTGTAAAATTTATGGCCTAATAATTGCCTAATAACAGAAAATTGTTTTCAACTGACTCTGGCTGGACTAGCGTTTACCTACCGGTTCGCTCATACAAAATTTGAATTAAACGCCCTACTGCTCAATCCCCACTAATTATAAAACAATAAGGTGGTATGGCGTCTGTAATAAAATAACACCATTTTCGAAAAGTTCACTTCACTAAGGGATAAGGACAAGATGCCGTGCGAAAGGGCGATAGGTTAGTCACTTCTCACCTTGGCGCGGTCCTTCCACCGAGTCATGCAGCAGGTGGGTCTTCGTGCCTTAATTGATGCTTGATGGATGTCTTGTCCTACTTGTTTTGCCAGAGCTCTTGCCGAGTCTACACCGATTACGCTGCTTACAACTATTGTCGGGCAGGTCGGCTTTTGGCCTCGCCCTTAGTGGCTTGGCTCTTCGAGGAAATATATGTACCTTTTACCTGAAACGCAACTCGACGTGTGGCCTCTACTGTTTTTTAGAAAGTAGGTTTATCGTTTATCTGGACGTAGCTCGGCCTTCGGCCTCGCTCTCAGTGAAACTGAGGCGGCGACCGGCCAAAGCTATACAGAAGCGATCGTTTCATGATACAGAAGCGATCACATTTGCGTTCAATTCCTATTTGCTATTAAGCCGAACCGCGGGCACTGCTAGTACCTAATAAATATATAGCTTTATGGCATACCTAGCTACGGACAGCCTATATCTATGGGGAAATCTGTACAATTACTTAATTGTAATAAATAAATTATGACGTCACTGACTCGAAGGTACGCGGGAACGTCTGATTCAGATTCTCTATTTAGAACCTCAGTGATCTCTCTATTCAGAACTTTCTAATAGAGAGATCACTGAGCTGGAGACCCACCAAAACCAGTCCCAGACCCAGTCTTTGCAATCTCGAAATCGAGTGCACTAAAAATCAAGAGACGTAAAATGAAAGTGGGTAAATCGAGGAGGGAGCGACCCGATTCGAATTTCGAATGGGGTGCTCAGCGGCGGAGCGTGGCGGTTGCAATTGTTACGTTGCTGCGGTTTCATGCGCTTTCATAGAATAAACGTGCGTATTTAGACGGGTGGCGCGCTGATGGGTGGTCCCCAGGTTCAGTGGTTGATGCGCGCAGCGGATCCGGCTCGAAGGACCACTATTGTGTTCGCGCGGACAGATGTTGCATTTTACAATAGTTACCTAATAGAGAAGTTGTGACGTCACGCTTGCAGTGCCAGTTGCATACTTACCCACGTGACATTCGCTGACAGTTGTTTCACACAGTGCAACTCGATATCGTCGCCCCTAGCACGTTCGACGTCGTCGGCGGCAGTGCAACGAGGAATTAGCTTGTTCATACATAATACAAGTAAACAACTTGAATGAAACAAATCAGACAGCTGTGGCGTTCTCACGATGATGTCACTATTTCTAATTTGTTATTTAAACATTCATATTGAAGGGACTTTTGAATGTTTAAAGTAATTTGAGACTAATCTGAATAAAAATGAACTGAATGAAATGTCGGTCGAAACGGCTATGTAAATAGTTCGTGTTTTCTGTCCAGTTCGGTGTAGCCGACATGAAATGAAGGGAAGCAAAGCAGTGGCATGACACCTGATTCACCTGGTGTTATTGACTGACATCACAGGTGTTGTAGGTGAAGTAGCCAATCTTGTCAGTTTCCATAAAAAATAAAAAAATAAATAAAAATAAATCGAAGGGATTCACGTACAAATCGGTTCTGCAGATCCTTTCTCCACAGAACCGGCAAACTCTGGAACGCTCTACCTGCCCACATATTTCCCCTCAAGTATAGTGTCGGGTCCTTCAAGAGAGGCGTGAATGGGCACCTGTTAGGCCGGCATGGCATTCGCAGCCCCCGCCTGCGTCCGAATGTCCATGGGCGTCGCTAGACACCTTATGGGTGACTCGGCGCCACATGTCGCGCTTAGTATAAAAAAAAAAGAAAACGTTGGTAATTGGAAGATAACGACACCGCGACAGATAAATCCACACACCAGTTGGGAAACATAACAGCCTCGATAGAAAATAGAGAAGATTTCTTATTTATACCTTGTTAGGGTTCCGTATCAGTACAGGAGCCTATTACTAGAATTTTTTAGATTAACTTAAGTTAAGCAAGTAATAACGTTTTAAGTTAAGTACCTGGGCGACCGAGCTTTGCACTGCGTCTACACATATCTAGATAAACTAAAAAAAAAATTTTATACAAAATTTTATTCAAAGCGTTTTTATCCAAATCGTTAGAGAACCAATATTCAAGTTTAGCTTACTTAAAGTAATAGAATTTTACAGGACATTGGTCAAATCTGACCCAGTTTTCAAAAACTTGTGTACAGTGACAATTTCGGTATTATACTGTTATGTCTGGAGTCAGCATTGACTATACAAAATATTATTTTTTTTTGCCCCGGGGAAAAAAAGTTACAACAAGAAAACTGCCAGAAGAATAAAGCTACCTGCGCTGTTTTTTGTTGGTCTATGGGCCTTAGACGCGATAGCTTAGGTTGGGACTAGGTGTGGGTCGTTACGTGATTTTCGTGAAAGGTAACGTAACCTGTTACGTCGAAGTCGTAACCTGTTTTAAAACTAGCTATTTTTGTAACGCGTTATTTTTCATTAACCGGTGATGTTATAGGCAAGTTAATTCTGTGGAGTATTACATTTACGAAACGAAAATATAACGTGACTAGGACTAGTGACTTCGTTACTTACTCCAAGTTTTAGGTGTTTGAAATAAACTAGTTACCTACGTATGTGGCAAGAGTAACATTGAAAAAATAAGAAAGCACAGTGTCACTCTTTGTATTCAGTCTACGAAGGTTAAATACCTTATACCGAAGGTTACCTTATAACTAGAAACTAGTTATTCGGCTACATGCCCCGTAGCTAGTTATTGTAAATAGTGACGTGAAATAACGCCCACATCTCTGGTGGTACTAGGTGGTAGGCTCAAATTGTAGCCGACTGGGTTGGTACCACCGTACTGGATGTAAGATGGCCGCATAGCAGCATCGGCTGTGTTCTCCTCTAGTCCAGTATAGCCAGCAATCAAGGGAAGTCTCCGGTATGGCACCTACCGTCTCGGAGGTGATATTGGCTGGTCGGAGCATGCGCTTTGGCCCCTCCGACTCAGTCACCCATACCGGATTACATAAAAAAAAAAAAAAAAAAAAAACATCTAGTTGGGAGAGCTGGTTTGGGTCTTCCATATATAAGTTTCGCGTTTGTGATTTTTATTTTCTTTATTAAACTTTTGATTTTACATGTGTCTTTTCTTCCGATTCCCATTACACACAGATATGCGACTACTACCATTTTAAACTACATGCTCGATTCTATAATGTCACAAAGTTTCATTAGTGTACGTCCTGGGTCACGCTTCCATACAGTTTTGACCAATGTCCTTTTTGCGAGTATTTTTATTTTGTTTGTGTTCGTAAATAAAGTTCACACATAAGCTGAGTAATATGTTACAGATATGATATATTAAGTTATTTCCTACTTGAGCATCACCGCTGTCCGTCCTACCCCGCGTCTCGCCTCACACTGCGCGTGAGTCGCTTCTACCCTCAACTTAAAAATAGTTTTCATAGCGTATGTAACGTTAACATTTAATTTTCAGTAAACGAGGTGCCTAGAAACATTCAGCCTAGCTACATTATCACGGTGTCGTGAATGCAATACGAGTACACGGGAATATATTAATTAATAAATAAATAGGCAGGGCGGCCAGACTATTAAGTATTCACTTTTATGCTGTAAATATATTTCTCCCCAAGTTCAGTCTCGGGTCCTTCAAGAGGGTCGTGAATAGACACCTGTCAGGCCGGCATAGCATTCGCAACCCCCGCATACCTCGCATACGGCCGAATGTCCACAGCCGTCGTTAGACACCTCAAGGATGGCTCGGCGCCACAAGCCGCGATTCCATAAAAAAAATCTATTAAGGACACGATGCCGTGCTAAAGGGCGATAGGCTAGCCACCTCTTACCTTGACACGGTCCTTCCACCGAGTCATACAGGAGGTGGGTCTTCATACCTTACTTGCTGCTTGATGTATATCCTGTCCGCATAATTTGCTAAACGTGGTGATCGGTGTTGCGCTGTAATTTACAAGGGCACTTGCAGCACTAAAAATAATAAAACAACAAAACATTGTGACTTGTGAAGTTTGTTTGTCAGTTGTTCTTCGCATTGAATTTAGAACTGGCGGAATTTTCGACATGTCCAAGCGTACATAGGTTAGGTTAGGTTAGGTTTGGTTATGTATGAAATTATACAATAAACAATAAACATACCCGGAACTCGGGGTCTACAATAACCGTAACACCCGGGATGTTATCAATGCAATGTGCCCAGTCCGGCTTCTCGTCCTGCACAGCCTTAGCTCGTATTCAAAGGACGTGTTCATAATGGTTCGATCAAAAGATCATATTGATAGAACTGCTGTAGTTCCCAAGTTCTATAGTAAATTTAGAACTTGCTATAGGTATAAAATATATATTTTTTTATACTATGCGCGACATGTGGCTCCGAGCCACCCATAAGATGTCTAACGACGCCCGTGGACATTCGGTCGTATTTTTAATTTAATCCTTTGCACTCAATTCATAACGACATATCCATCGATCGATGAGTTGATTCCCATTCCATACCTTAGAACTCTTTGCGTTCGCTTGTATGGATATGATAGGGTCACTATCGGACAAAGCGGTGCGCCCGGCAAAGCGGCATGTCTTTGTACGAGCGCGTCGTAGCAGGGCTACGCGGGGCGGGGCGCGGTGCGGGGCGGGGCGGGGCGGCAGAGCGTAGCATGCTGCGACACATTCGTAGCACCCACCTCTCCGGTCTAATCTAATCAATAGGATGTCCACATAGGAACACAGTCGCGGAAACTTCAGCGCGTGATTCAGGATGTTTAATGTTTATACTATTGCATATACATGATGTTGTAGACTTCGGAAGCAGATTCGTGAGATAAGAGTAGACGGTAAGTGATATTATGATGTGACTAGTCACTAAAATACTTTTAATAATATACATACATATCTATCACACACGCTGAATCCCGACAATCGGGGTAAGCAGAGTAGTCGGTGTTGTGTTGCAAGAACTCTGGTAAATTACAGCACAACACCGACCACCACGTCATAATTTTAATAATACTTATAAATAAAAAACCGACCAAGTGCGAGTCGAACTCGCGCACCGAGGGTTCCGTATCGCCATGCCTACGCCATCTGTTTGACTGTCTATCTGTTTGTCCGTCCGGCCGTCTGTCCGAGGGCTGTATCTCTTGAACCTTAATAGGTAGCCCGTTGAAATTTTCACAGAATACCTATGTTATTTTATTATACAATACTGTATAATATTTATGGCCGATATAACAACAAATAATAAATAAAAGAAAAGTAAAAAATTCACGGAGGTTCCCATAGAAGAAACTAAAAAGTGTATGCGCGTGCGCCATCTACCGAACAGAGTATGAAGCATTTTTATCTAATCATGAATTTTAACTAGGTTATGAATCATTTCATGAACACGCCATAGATGACGTGAGTGGCCTGGCTGCGACATGGCGATACGAAACCCTCGGTGCGCGAGTTCGACTCGCACTTGGCTGGTTTTTTCGATTAAGAGATGAGATGCAGTGGGGCCATTCGTGGCGAGAACGGAGCAAACAAAGTGTATAGCGTCTCGGGTCCGTGGGGCGTCGTCACCGTGTCGCACCTACGACAGGTAGCTTCAAAGGGAATTTTGAAACATTTTAAACTTATTACTTCACGGGCTTTCGTTATGATTATACTAGATATATTTAACGCGAATCCCGAATTGGTACCATCGCATCCTTCATTCTGATGCGATGGTACCAATCGAATGTGTTTTCGGCCAGTTCAGCGTATAGAGCGTTCCAACTAAATCTTCCCTTCGTCGTTATGTTGGCTCCACTGCCAGTGTCACTGTCAGTGCTTAAATTCCTGTTGCCAGATTGTGAAGAATATATTACCTAATAATGTAATAGGTATTTACCGTATAATAAATCCGGTAAATACTGATAATTACGGGTAAATCTGTACACATAGCAACCCTCAACGCTGTTTTGACAGATAGACAGTGGAGCCAACATAACGGCGAAGGGAAGATTTATATGGACCGCTCTCTAGTCGACTTGACCGAAGGCAAGCACTGAAGTGGCACTTAGTTCAGGAAGATGTAATGGGCTGACATCTCGGAGTATAGCAGTGATATAGGCAAACGTGCCAAACTCCATAAAAATCATGTTATTCAATGCAAACTATTAACACATCGCAATTAGAAAGTTTTTACCCGACTGCGCGAAGCAAAAGAAGGGTAATGTTTTTCGAATGTATATACGTATGTATGTATGTCTGTTTCTATGGCACGTGCTGTAGCCTAAACGGATTGATGGATTTTAACATATGAGGTGTCGTTAGATTCGTCTTAATTGTAGGAGTGCTATAAAAACAATGCGAAAATTTCAAATTTTGAAAACAGGTTTTCTTCAAACCCCATCGTGAGGGGTATCATTGTAGAGAGCTCGAAAAGGCGATTTAAAAAAAAATTATAAAACACGACTGCTAAAAAATTAAGGACACAAGGAAATACCAGTAGAAAATGCTGGGCATGTAGTTGGATTCGAATAGACAGATAGGCCGATTACAGCATTTTCTAGTGGTTTTTCCTTCTTTCCTTCATTTGTTTTAGCAGTCGGGTTTTATAAATTTTTATTAAATTTTTATTAAATTTTTTTAACTACCGATCTGAGGTACATGATGTTGTACATATACAGGGTGTTAGATGAGTATAGGTCAAGAAGCAAACCAGGTACTCCTGAGCCTATTTGAAGCAAAAAAGTTACATGACATTTTGCTCTACGGTGAACTTTTTTTTTTATTTTTTCCATACAAAACTAAATAATTTTATTTAGTTTTGTATGGAAAAAATAAAAATGATTGATGGCGTATCTCTCAGAAAGAACGCAATTTCACTTTGCATGCGGCCTTAAGTCGGCCTATCCATCCGTTACTTGTTCCATTTTCAACTTTAACATGATAACATGTAATTCACCACAAAACAATTATTTTAACTTACACATATGGCATCATAAAAGTTACATAAACTCGCGTTACGGGTCGATAACTCACCGACAGCCCGACACGTCGACTTTCCGTGCGCACCCCAATAAAACAAACGGCAACGCGGCTTAATTACCACACGTTATATTTTTCAACATGTGATTAACTTTGTTTCATGACTCATTTGTACACAATAAAAGTTATCTCCCCGCGTATCTAAAGCACAACGCGACGTGTCGGCCGGTGGTGGTGCAGGCTCGCTAGTCACTACTAGTACGCGCACGACGCACGCGACCTAGGTATATCGTACAGTTGTAGGCAAACTCAGCATAGAAATATTATTATCGAGAAGAGGCGCCGTTACCGCGCCGTGCTTAGTGAACTGAAATGAAATTATTTTTTTATAAAGACAAGTTTTTCATGTTTATGTTAGCTTGTAAAGAATGCCGCAAGACATTGAGCTGGCCTTTTGTGATCCATGTACATACTGGTGAACAATGAAGTATATTTTCATTTGAATTTAATTTAATTTAATTTCGTTTTATTTCATCTCATTTCATTTCATTTCCTTCATTTCGTTTCGTTTTGTTTCATTTCATATTTGACTACATTCACCCACTACAATCGAAAGCATCATTGTATCTTGTTTCTACGTGTACTAGATGTCATGTCACTGCATTGTCGCTTGATCGTGTGTGTAGTATGAAGGAAACAGAAAACAGAGTAAAAACATTTCCTCGAAATAGAAAATTGAAGGAAATCTTAAAAAATTCATACAAATATAAATGAATATGAACAATAGAAAATAATCATGAAAATACAAATGAATGTAAGAACTACACACATTATCTCACAGTCTAGGTATTTTTGCCAGAGAGCATCATGTTTAAGACGAGACGGAAGTTAACTTTCTCCATACAAAATCGTCTTTCGGCATTTATGTTTTCTAGCCCCCTAAACCTTATCCGACTTTTACAAGTTTTTTACGTAAGCTTTTTGTTTAGATGAAACTAGCTGAGCCCGCGGCTCCGCTCGCGTGAAATTCGTATTCCAAAGAAGAATGTAAGTAACTAAGGGCGAGGCCGAAGGCCGAGCTGCGTTCAGGTAATCGATAAACCTTCTTAAAGAAAGTAACTAACTAAGGGCGAGGCCGAAGGCCGAGCTGCTTTCAGGTAATAGATAAATCTTTCTCAAATAAAGGAAGTAAGTAAGGGCGAGGCCGAAGGCCGAGCTGCGTTCAGGAAGACGATAAACCTTCTGGAAGAAAGGAAGGAACTCAGTGCGAGGCCGAAGGCCGAGCTGCGTTCAGGTAAACCAAAAACCCTCTTCCGCCTTCGGGCCTCGCCCTTAAAGACTTCCTTTCTTCGATAGAATATAATATCGTTTACTCAATCTATTTATTTCATAAAAATAAAAATGTAATATTAATAACTAAAGAATTAAACCTACCTAACAAACATTAAAATAACTATCAAAACGGGCATTTTCAAATGTTCTTAGAGCACTTGCGGCATTACCCCGCTGGATAGCAAGGCTAACCTTTTGAATGAAGTACATAAGCCCTTGATGACGGGACACCAGTTGCGTCAACCAGCTCAAGCCTCTTTTGGCTTCACTGCTCCACGGACCGAGGGTTTCAACCGCAAACGCAACAAATTCGAAATCTTGAATTATATTTCTATATTTGCTGCGTTTGAGGCTCTCCGCCCCAGCCTCGGCCGAGCCAGCCGCTCTTGAAGATGTCCTAACGTAACTTGGAGCCAATGTGAGAACAAAACTGGCGTCCCACATCAAAGAACTACCCTTAGTCCATGGCACTAAGGTGATAGCATCGGGCCTCTTTCCATCCAGCCGGGAATAACCGCGAGGTTCTAGGATGCACGGTATATTTGCCGTTAAAAGCGTGGACTTTATAATAAAATTTAAATTAAATTAACTCAATCTTAATATTAATTAACTTTATTCGAGATGGTTTAGCTTCTTCCTGAACGCAGCTCGGCCTTCGGCCTCGCCCTTAGTTACTTGCTTTCTTTGAGATGGTTTATCATTTGTCAGAACGTAGCTCGGCCTTCGGCCTCGCCTTAGTTGCTTACTTTCTTCAAGATGGTTTAGCTTCTTCCTGAACGCAGCTCGGCCTTCGGCCTCGCCCTTAGTTACTTGCTTTCCTCGAGATGGTTTTTCAATTATCCGAACGTAGCTCGGCCTTCGGCCTCGCCTTAGTTACTTACTTTCTTCAAGATGGTTTAGCTTCTTCCTGAACGCAGCTCGGCCTGCGGCCTCGCCCATAGTTACTTACTTTCTTCGAGAAGGTTTATGGTCTTCCAGAATAGAGCTCGGCCTTCGGCCTCGCCCTTAGTTACTTACTTTCTTCAAGAATGTTTTTCTTCTTCCTGAACTCAGCTCCGCCTTCCGCCTCGCCCTTAGTTACTTTCATCGAGAAAGAATATCGTTTACGTGAGCGCAGATCAGCCTTCGGGCCCGCCTTTAGTTACTTACTTTCTTTTTTTTAAATACGAATTTCACGCGAGCGAAGCCGCGGGCAACAGATATATAAATTTTATTGCACCAATGACAGCGACATAACTTCGACTTTCAATTATTATTTTTATTTATCAAACAATTTGTCACCGGCCAGCTCACGTCGAGATGACAGTTCTCCGTTGTCAACATGACATTTAAAATAGTTTTTTACCTTTACTTTGGATTACGTGATTTTTATTATATTTTTTAATTATTATGTTCATCCGGGATATACACTGTCACTATAAAAAAGTTTCGTCAAATTCCGTTCAGTGGTTTTTGCGAGATGCGCGTACAAATAGACATTTTTGCATTTACGATTTTATGATATGTATAGAAAGAATAGATATGTATAGACTATTGTGTTCAAGTTATAAAAAAGAAGAACTGTCATTTTCGTTGTATCTACTTATTTTTAAATTTCGAATGAATATTTTATTCAAATTGTATTGGCTGACAGTTCTCAAGATATAATTATGCACTTTGGACTACGTGATTTTAAACGCGCAATAATGTTTATAATTGTAAATTTTTTTTTATTTTTGTTATTTTTTTTTACGTATTATGTTAACCCGGCATATAAACTGCCACTATACAAAGTTTCGTCTAATTCCGTTCAGTGGTTTTTGCGTGATGCGCGTACAGACAAACAAACAAACAAACAAAAATTTTAAAAACTGTTCTAACATGTTCAGTATCTCATTTTAAGCCACCCTGGTTAGTTTTTTTCCGAATACATTCAATGTACAGACTTTCTTACCTCTACGATTTTATTATATGTATAGATATACCTACAACACCGGAGGTAAAAATTTGCATTTCGACAAAAAAAACGTAATTTTTTTCATTTTTGATGTCATGAAGCTCATTAAGCTTTAGTCATAACTTTAAATATTAAAAAAATAAAAAGACAGGAACGTATATTTGATCGTAGTCCTTATTATAACAAAAAAATAATTGTAAAAAATGGGATAAGATTTAGGGGCTAGAAAACATAAATACCGAAAGACGATTTTGTATGGAGAAAGTTAACTTCCGTCTCGTATTTTTGTCATAAAAGTATTTTTCATTGCTTCGAAGCGTGCATAGGTATAAAAGTGGGATAGGCTGTCTCTTGTGTGGTGCTTCTTCAGAAGGTGGTGTGGTGCGAGCGTGCGGAGAGACGGGGGCGGAGGGGGTGGCGGAGGGGGCGGCGTCGATGGCGCGTGCGATAGTTCGTGGCGCGCCCGCGAACAAAACGTTTTATGATAAACTTGTCCGAGATAGAATTGTTTGATGTGGCTTTTGTTGATTTCTAGTTTCTCATGCAATGTAAAAGCTGCTACGAATACAATACTCCGCTCGCGTTAAATATATTGCGATGTTTAATAGTAGATATATTTATAAAATAAGAGATACGGAAAATTTTATGTAACCTGAAATAATTAGCTATATCGTCTGTCACACCCGGTGGCCATACCTGTTATGTCTGTTAATTACACTTTATTCCATTCGGAACTATTTCACCCCAAGTACAGTCTCGGGTTCTTCAAGAGGGGCGTGAATGGCCATGTGATCAGGCCGACATAGCATTCGCGACCCCCGCACTCGACCGAATGTCCATGAGCGTTGTTGGACAGCTTAGGTCCACATGTCGCGTTTTCTATAAAAAAAAACTAGGTGTCACGTGCATCTTAAAGCACCGACGCGACTGGTGGTCCGCGTGCTCTTGGTTTTGACTCGTGATCTTGAGAGTCCGAGGTTCGAATCAGCCGACACGCGTCATTCAGTTTTTTTTGTTGTTGTACGTTTAGGTAAATATGTTTTCACGCATATTACCACATACCTTCATGACATAAAATGTATAGGCTACCATATCTACATATTTATATTAAGATTAACATCTTACACATGCCTCAAAATATATTTTTTTAATTATTTCATTTAATGTTAATTTATTATCATGTACTGAGATTAATTTCAACCATATTACACACACAGGATGGGGACATAACGTATTCACGACTAGAATTGATTAGGCCCAGAGCTTGCGAGTTGACGTGTCTGATCCCGGCTTTGAAGTGTGCAATCCAATTTCAGTCCGAAAAAAAATTATTATTGCATCTCATGTACATACAATCCTTTGACGGCGCAACGCTGAAGATTTGCTGAGTTTAATAAGATATGTTTTATTCATTTGACTCCGATACTCGTGTAAAACACAAAGTCTGTCTGTCAGTAATGTATAGGTACACTTGAACGTATTACACGCAGTTTTAATAATGAAACCTAGCATTTCATCTCGGAATTCTTAAAGCGACTGAGCAGAGAACGAAAACCATGCACGAAGCGCGGAAATAATGCTACCACTCTGCATTAATCAACGTAATAAGATGTACACTTACCTTTTCCAAACGTCCGAAAATAATCTATAAATGAATTGTTGGATTTAGCTAGTCACTCCTAAACATAGATACATATCACACAAGCTGAATCCCGACAATCGGGGTAAGCAGAGTAATCGGTGTTGTGCTGCAAGAACTCTGGTAAATTGCAGCACAACACCGACCACCACGTTTCGCAAAGTATTCGAACAAGATTAAATCGATCAAGCAGCAAGTAAGGCACGAAGACCCACCTGCTGCATGACTCGGTGGAAGTACCGTGCCAAGGTGAGAGGTGGCGAGCCTGTCGCCCTTTAGCACGGCATCTTGTCCTTATCCCTTAGTCGCCTTTTACGACATGCACGGGGAGAGATGCAGTAGGGCTATTCTTTTTAAGTACCGGCCCCACACGGTCACTCCTAAACTGTTCAATATTCCTCCTGACTCTATAAAAATAGTATAGAATAGAAACTCTTTATTGATTGAAAGAAGAAGAGTACAGACAACAATCAAGAAATACCAATTTCTTCAAGTCAACCTTTGGGCGATGAGGAATAAAATTATGGAGAAAGAAGTATGTATATATAGAAAAACTGAGGACATATAAGGTAGACTTAGTGTTAGCATTGGCGATCGAAGCGACTTCAGAGACGTGCTTATATATTAGAACTCTATGAAAATAAAAAATTAAACAATCCAACACAAATATTATTATCATTAAAATTGACCTTCGGCCTCCCACAAATTAAATTTCTCTTAATCCCCTAGAGCTCCTATGGTGTGCCTTGAAACACGGTAATTTAAAAACTAACTTTCATGATTTTTCACTATACTTACTATCGAGAATTTCAATAAGCTACCGATCTGCCTTGACAGATGAAGTTTTACATACCTATGTTAAGTTAAACTGAATATGTCAGGTTAGTAATATTGATGGTCTCACAAAGAGCCGGCGAGCCTTCCGATGATATTCAAATCAAATCAAATCAAATCAAAAGAATGTTTATTCCATTTACATATATCATTTCAAAAATAAAGAAATAGTACTAATAACTACACAAAAAAGTACTGTGTACCCTACTGTCCACGATATACCATGGATAATGGTCTGTCCTGTCGGCAGCAGTACTTACAAATGTCTGCTTGACAATGTTTGATTTGTTATTGCTTATATTTGGTATTGCTTTTAGTGGCTCGCTTATGGCATTATATAATTTAGGGCCTAAACGTTCCCAGTATATACTTGAGAACTTAATTTTAGTTTTAGGGCACGTTTATTATTTTTCTTTACCTCTTCGCTTCATTAGTGTTATTATTAACTCTTTTGTTACTCTCCTACGTAGGTATATTGACTTCTCCATATCGATTCTTACAATATGTCCGAACCGTCATACCATTCTTTTCTCAATAATTTTACAGAAGATCTTCTGTCTTGTGTATCTCTGTGTTTTTGTTTGCAATAAAGCATTTCTGTTCTATTCTATTCTAAGATATTATTTCTAGAATTCACGAAATACTAACATGAACAATACGAATATGGCTGGAAGCGCGACAACTTATTACAGCAAATGCTTGTAATAATGCGGTTAAACGAACAAGCCCTTCGGTCTGCTCGCTGCTTTTTTGTAACCTCACCGCACGAATTATTAACGAATTAGATTAGAGGAAATTATCACTATCGGAAATTGAATCACTATTGAGAAATTATGGGACTTCGACTTTTTGGAGGACAATATTCAAACCTACAACACAAGATTTCGCTCGGGGCACAATATTGTTCTTATCAATATGGATCACTAAAAGATCGTTCAAAAACTGTTTATACTAACAAACACAATGTGATGTACAACATTCATTGTAATAAATCGTATTTTGCAACAAGTCTGGCTTTTAGTGCCACGCTCATCGAAGCGCCTGGTATCTATTGGGGGAAACTGTTGGGATCCTTCAAACGATGAAAGATATTCCAAATTGTTTAAAAATAAGAAATATGAGTCACTAAAAACCTCTTAGAGTTTCAAAGTTTTGCGACGGAAACCCTTCTCGAATGCGAAAACCATCGGCAAATTGCTAGTGGATGATAAGTCCGATGACGTGCGTGCCAAGGCTTTCTTCATAGCCTGCAAATTTTGGCTAGGGATGTAGAGAGTATTTCGAGGACCCTCGCCTTATCCCACGCTGTATGCTGTGCCGTATGTATGTATGTATTTATGCATGTATGCATGTATGGATGTATGTATGCATGTATGAATGCATGTATGTATGCATGCATGTATGTATGCATGCATGAATGTAACATACATGTATGCATGTATACGGTATGTACACCCTCTGTTTAAGGTACGTTATTATTTTTAAAATTAATCTGTCTTTAGCATGTTGAACAAAGTTATATATTATGGCAAACTATTGTTTTATTTAGTAGATATATTTATTTAGGTAAACAGGCAAACCACAGGTAAAGCATAGGTAGATTAATTATACATTAGAATTTACAGAAAGCAGGCTTTTTAAATTTACAGTATTTTTTCATGGTGAAAAAAAAATCTGAATGACACTCTATTTTAATTTCTTATGTCGAGCTAGCTCCATACTGGATAATTATTTTGGAATAAAATTTACGTCATTGTATAGGTGATAAAATTTTCTAGACACGGGTAGATACATAATATTTCCGATTTTTTTACGAATTGGTTATTCGAGCTGAGTAATGAGATAAGTCGAGATCAACATATCGGTTTAGACTCATTATCTGCAGTTCCATGATGATCCGAACGAAATAATGACCTAATAAGACTAATTTTAGTGACCAAATCTATCGCGAGCGGCTCTTGCATCTTTTCCTTACAATCTATTTCGTTCGAGCTATTATAATAGAACGGGCGAAAACGACTCGTGATCTGTAACGTTAAATATTTCTTTCTTAGGCCCACTTGCACCAACACGAATTTAACTATAAACCAGTTTAACTCGTTAAGCTAGCACCCGTTGTATGTGGGAACCGCGTTTAAACCGCGTTTAAATCCATAACTCGCTACTTAACTCTAAACTCGTGTTGGTGCAAGTGGGAATTATTCACGCAAAGAGTTTGAGGAGATCACGCTCTACCCGGGTCTCCGGCTTTCAACAGCGTTCGACGCTTTCGGCACACGTCGACTGTTGATATAAATGCATCAGACACATCGTTCAACAATCAACATAGCACACATCGCTGATTGTCGCTGCGAGAGGGTGTGTGTGTGTGTGTGTGAAGCTTCGCGATCTTGATTACTCGCGGGCGGCAGCGCAGGAGGTAATTGCGGGTGGCGACAATGTACTAGCCTAGCTTAAACTAGACATACACAGGTAGAACCCGGTCATGTTTAACTTAGTAAGCAGCTCAGTGTTCCCAGATTAGTTATACCAAATCCCTCCAAACCATTAGAAAAACCCTCCAGTTTCCCATATTTTCTAAAATAAAAACCTCTTACATTAATTTTTAAAAAAGGATAGGTACCTACTTACTAATAAGGATAATAGGGAAAGGAAGGATGAACAAGTGAAACTAAAGTATTGTTATTTATTAACAACTAAATACAACTCGTGAAGTTGTAGTTCACGACATCTTTTTGCTTTAAAATGAAAACCTCCAGAAAACCTACACTTTTACGAAAATCGTTCATTCCATTGATTTTATCTTCCTGCAGAAACCCGAATACGAAATACCTCCAGTTTTGGAGGAAAACCTCCAGATCTGACAACACTGAAGCAGCTCCCACGATGATTCAGCGATTACTATTAGCTCAAACATTGGCCTTTGTAATTTTATAAAATACTAACTTTTGCCCGGGGCTTCGTTCGCATAGCATATGTCCATCCTGAAGGTCCATTATAAATATTGGTTATAAAATTTTTAAAATCGGATGGTGATTTTCGGAGATTACCTCCTACATCCAAACTTACAAACTTACAAACTTTACCTCTTTTTCTATAACGGCTGCCGTGGAATAACTACTCTTCATGTCATACACTTTCACCCACTTCGAGAACACATCGATTTATCAGTAGAAACATTTTACCGTTTAGCGGCCCAAGGAAATCACAATAAACTCTGTCAAACGGTCGGTGTATATATTATAGTGTAGATTTTGTTTAATTACTTTCTTTTTTCTAAAATGCGATCGGTTTACTTATTGTGGACTATACGCAGGTGTTTTCTGAGATTTTATTAGTGGCTTGTGAGGTAGATACTCTACCGAATATGTTCCTCTCAGATTCAGATATTTATTTCGCCATAAATAACACACAACAATAACAATATTTCATTATAGACATATGCATATTCAGTATGGTTCGTCATCATTTTTTTTGTCATGTCCCGTTCAGCAATGCAATCTATATAGGAAGAACCGGGTAAGAAACCTTACAGACCTTTTTTTAAATATAACTTACATACTAAGTTTTCATTATGTTAAATATAACATACTATATCTAAGCAAACAATTAAAAATATTAAGTCAAGATATACCCATTAAAAAAGGTAATAAAATACAAAACAAAGAACATAGGGTTCAGTCAAGTTATTAATAAAAGTTAAAGTTATTATCTCCAAGAGGAGATATCGTGCGCGGCGATAATAATCATCCTAAGTATTTTATGGTAGAGTTTTAATATAATAAGTATTTTATAATATCTAGGGAGGAATATGTATGTATAGATGAAAACGTAAAAGTTTTGAATTTCAGCATTTACTTCAAATTATTATTGGGATCAATAGTACCAAAAAAGTCAAATAACTTTTTTCTGAATTCCCTTTAAATAAAAAGTTACGGTTTTCATACAAACTAATTTATTTATTGAGTGTAAAAAGATCTAATGTTCCGTACGAACATGGGAATGAAAGGCCCGCGGTGAGTGAGCGAGCAGGGACGAGTGCGCGGAGAGAGAAGATGCGCGGGGCGGCGGCGGCGCGGCGTGAGTTTTTCGACCCCGACTGTGTTCCCGCGTCAGCAATTACACTTGACGAAAACATAAATTTCAAAAATTAATATCTTGAAACTAAACAAAAAACTTTATTTACTCTTTTCTCTCGGGAAAACTTGACGATTGCGCTGGTGAAATTAATGTACTGGCCGTTACAACACCCTGTATTTCGACTTGACTGGTCAGCAGTTATAAATGTAAAATCTTGCTTTTACTTCTTCATTATGTAATTAATTTGTTTTATTTTGTTTATATGACACATCTATATCTGACATACCTTGGAAACGCAATAATTGCAAAACAGTTCTACATTGAGTCAGTATTTTGATTTTGCCGCGCGATCGTACATGCGACGACCACGCCACGTTTCACCACAAATTCGAATTATACACAACAAACAAAATTCAACTAATGTACGGGGGTGCGTTCTCCACCCCGCCCGCTCCACCCCCTCCGCCGCCCCCATCACCCCCCATTCAGGCAAACCACAAAGGCGGTATTCATGCGCTCCACCTACAGGCATCCTAGTCTAAACAAAGCAAGTCGATGCATGAACTTCTGACGTACACAGTAAAGATTCATTTACATATGATGCTCTCAGCTGAACACCCTTACATATTAAACAACATGTTGCGTACTTGGGAATAGCTTAATTCGCAGACTTCGCTAGGATTTGATTTCAGTAGAGAGATTCGTTTCGGTGTTAGCCTCTGTGGCCTGGGGTGCCTAGGTCAGAGAAAATCGGAGTTATGTTTGCTAGCGTTATCCGCGACTCGGCTCGTGTTAAAATTGTAATTAACAGTCAATGAACATAATATGTATACGTCTATACAGTATAAATACTTTTGTACTGTAGGTACAATGGAATCTATAATTATGTATGTAATTAATGTATTTATATGTATGTTAAATATATAAATAAGAATATTATAATTTTTATACCAGATATCTACGGATCCACTGAACCGATATTGAAGTGTCAAAGTGTAAATTCTACCTATATGAAATGGCAAAATAATCATTAGGATGGAAGTATTTGGATTTCGGTGAAGGCAAAAGTTCTGATTAAAAAAATTCTGAAAAAGATCTGTCTATTGGAGCCATTGGTGATTAGAACATCGATCTTGAGGCATGGTGAATAATGTTTTCTGACGCCCGACAGACCGGAGTCCAACCCACGGCCAACTTCAACGGTCGGACGGCCGATCCAACCGAGCCCTCGTAGAAATTACAATAGAGCAAAGCAGCGGCAAGATTTTCATTTATAGTCGCAATACCCTGCTACCTGACCCATAATCCCAGGTACGACTGGTAGAGTTCCTTAAGGCTGTAAGTCCATAATTTCATTTAAATAAAATTATATTCATTTATATAATTAATTAATAACGTCGTGCATAAGGACTACAGGCTAGCCACCTTTCACCTTGGCACGGTCCTTACACCGAGTCATGCAGCCGGTGGGTGTTGCCTTAATTGCTGCTTGATAACTTTATCTTCTCCTAAAACTTTTCTAAATGTGGTGGTCGGTGTTGTGCTGTAATTTACAAGAATACTTGCAGCACAACACCGACTACTTTGCTTACCCCGATTGTCGGAATGGAGCGTGTGGTATGTATGGGTCGGGCGCGGAACGCCTTAATCGCATTTTAACCGAGTAGCAAAAAGACTAAATCACAAAATGACCAAGTCGCAAAACGACCATAAAGCAAAATGACTAACTAACAAAACGACTAGCTAGTAAAATGACGAAGTAGCTAAAAGACTACATTGTGTTTTGTTTATTAGAAGTACAATTAAAAACGAAATAGAGTATTTTCTATTTTGTATATTTTTTTTTTCAATTACGTAACAAGGCATTTATCTTTACAAAATTAGTTCAATTCGTGTATGTATCTCGTTATAAGTAAGATTCGCTTAAATAGTTCTCTTCAAACGGTTAGTCTCAAATATAGCGTGTTTATCGGCTAGCCAGGGCTTTGCGCGAACGCTTACCGCGCGCAATTAGCAAGTCCACACCTCCCTATCCGTACTGTCCCACGGCCGAGAGCGACTGCATGGATTAAAAATTACAAGAAGAAACAATATGAGTCTGTTTGCACGGCCGGCAAATGAAATAATAAAGCCGTGTTTGCCGGTAGTGTTCCTCCGCTCTTGTCGTTTATTGTCGGCTTAGAACAAAACGAGCGATTTCTCGGAAGGCACTAATTATGTGGCTCGCCTTAATGTTGGCCCCGTGTCAATATTGGCAGAGGTACAAAACGTTACATTACATTAAAACGAAACTAAAAACGTCGCGACGCACGACGAACACTTGTCTAGTTAGAGCGGGTGACCTATTTGCGTAGAATTAAAACATCGCACGAAGAAAACATTTGAACGGTTCTGACAGAAGCGGCATATTGGCTGGCAGAAAGTGACAATAATTTTGTCTTTATAAACTTCGATATTCCAAAAAAAAAAACGGCCAAGTGCGAGTTGAACACGCGCACCGAGGGTTCCGTATCGCCATGTCATAGTCAGCGCCACTCATGCCATCTATGGCGTGTTTTGAAATGCTTCATATTAGTTAAAATTCATGATTAGTTAAAACGCTTCATATTGTTTTCGCTAGACGGCGCGCATACACTTTTTATTTTCTTGTAGGGGAACCCCATGAATTTTTCACTTTTTCTTATTTTTATTTATTTGTTGTTATATCGGCCATAATAACACATATTCTGTGAAAATTTCAACCACGGTTCAAGATGTATAGACAGACGGATAGACAGACAGACAGACAGACGGCGTAGGCTTTAAATAGGTACCCGTACGACGGATACGGAACCCTAAAAATGGGTGGATTGCGATTCGAGCACCTCTAGGGTTTACTTTGGTTGTGGAAATGACATTCGCCAAGATTGATAAGAAGGGCTCATCGAAAGGTTTTTTATATAATTTAATTCCAGGGAGGAAACTTGACGATGCCTTGTGTCATGTCATGTCATGTGTGATATAAACGAGAAATAATAAAAAAACTAAAATTTCTTTCCGGCTATATAGGTAGTTTATGCTATTAATCATTAGCTCATTCTATGCCGTAATTTGTGTCGTGGTTCACACCCAATATGTCACGTGGTGTGGCGTCTCACACCGCGCCGCTCGGTACAACATCTGTTCTCCGAACTGCAAGCAGGTAGAGCTTTTTTAAAGTCAGTTTAAGGAACATTCGTTGATGATTTTTTTAAGGAAAAGTAATTTTTGACATTTTTTTACATTGGTGTGTATTTTCACATTTTCTCTTATTAATCAGGAACGGCTCAACCGATTTAGATGCGGTTTTCGCATCAGTCTGACTTCTCCCGATAACATCACGATATTATTAACACTAGTGGAGCCCGCTGATACAGCTCATAAAATATAAGCGATAAATAGTTACCTACCTCTTCGAGAGGTACCTACATACTTCTAAAATTAAGTATAAAAAAATTATACTTGTAGTATGCAATCATATTATTTGCATTATTTGTAAGATAAACAGTACAGATAGTCTATCCCTTCGTCATCCTGACCGCACTTGGTATAAAATTACAACAAAAATGTTCTATCAGGCATTCTATAAAATCTAAATCGTCTTGATATAAATATTCAAAATGTCCACAGACAAGAGATTAGGGGTGAGAGAGGCGCCGCCGCGCCGCCGCGCCTCGTCGCCACGTCGCATGTCGCGAAGGCTGCCGCCGTGCTGAGGGAGGAACGGTAGCCGGTGGCGGAGCGGGTGCGAGGCGACACGGTGAGGTGGGAAGGGGGGTGGGGGCGGTAGGTTGTTGTGTCGTGGAAAGTGAAAAGCCCCTGCCCGCATAGCTGTGTGTAGTTTATCTGAGCCGAACATTTATAGATCCATAAATATGCTAATTAACGAATTACTTTTTTATAACTTAATTAATAACGCTCGTACGGTCTGCAAACGAGTAAGGTAGTGTGTTTTAGGATATGAGGAGTATAGTGAAAATATTAGTATATACTGAGAAAAATTATACTTTATAATATGCTTTATAGTGTTAAGGAGGAAATGGTAAGTAAGGATATAATGAAATAAAAAATAAAATAAATAATTTAATTTTTTGAATATTTTGTAAGTTTCCTGCTGAGCAGAAAGCTGACATAAGTAGGTAACTTAAGAATGGGTAAATGTATAGAACATAACAACACTGAGTGTGTGTGTACGTACCCATAGGTTAATACACAGGTGTTTCCCTTCACTGGTGCAACGGATACAAATAACAATTTTCCAAAAACCGAAACACTGATTTGTAAACTTCCCCGTTTCGAACGTCGCGCATGAAAGGGCATGCTAGCCTACCTTGTTTGTCTGACCGTACCTACCTGCGTTGTCGTGCCTCGCTCGGCCGTCGTGCGGACGCCCGTGAATTACGACTTCTTTCAACTTTATAGAACAACTAACACGATTGTGGCACTCTTGGTAAGTACCTATAACCTAATATAATACATACAAACCACACACTGTTTCCACGGTAAATAACACATTTTATATCAGCCAAATCTGAATCAAGCATCGTAAATAGTTCTGATAGGTACTTCTGAAGTACTGGCCTCGGCGCGTGCCTTAAAACAAAGGAAATTTGTACGCGGACTGAGCGGGCGCACGCGCCGTGATGGTACGTGTCAAGCAAGACTCAGCAGTACCAAAAATCGGTTTCTCCTTTTTGATGTTTCTCGTAAGCCACGTGAGTTTGATGTTAGAAAACATATATGGCTTTCTACAAGACATACTGCTTCCCAACAAGGAGGCTAAAACGCAATTAGATTTATTTGAGATGGTTGAAAAAATGTTAAAGTATGCTATAGAAAATTCGGAAAACCCGTTTTTCCGCGCCGTTTATCATATTATAGTTGTGTAATTTTACATAATAAATAAAAAAATACAATACTCCTTCCCGTCAAGGGAGTAGGTACCTACTATTTCTTTCATTAAATATCACTCCCACAATTAAATATTAATATAATAATAATTCATGATTCCGCACTTACCTCCTCCAAGCTCGAGTGCTTTACGAAAATCATCATTTGGGGGATCATCATAAATCTTGCGCGCGCAGTGTAATCAGAATCACACAAATAATTCAAAAGGTGTTGTGCTGTAATTAACCAGAGTTATTGCAGCACAACACCGATTACTCTGCTTACCCCCGACTGTCGGGATTCAGCGTGTGTGATATGTATGTATGTATTCTCATAAATTGCACACAGATCAGGTCCTGCTTGGAGTAAGTAAGTACTGCTCGCACATGTGGGATGGCTCAGCTAAATACCAGCTTGCGACTGTGGACTCGATCCAGCGTCGACCCGTGCGACTAGTGGGTGACGCCGAAGTCAAACTCAAACTAAAACTCACTCTCCCAAGTACAGTCTCGGGTCCTTCAAGAGGGGCCTGAATGGGCACCTGTCAGGCCGGCATGGCATTCGCAACACCCGCATACGACCGAATTTACATCGGCGTCGTTAGACACCTTATGGGTTGCTTGGCGCTATATGTCGCCCTTTCAATAATAAAAACATTTACTCTGTCCATAAATAATCTCGTGTATTTACGACCTACAGATTTAAGGTGGGAAATTACTGTTAAGGTTATATAATAAACAAAGTAATGAAAATCGTTATTCTTAACTCCACGTAAATAAATTTCATACAAACAAATACACGAATTTAATTTAAAAATCATGTTAAAGTGCGAACGTTTTTCACACATCGAGGGTTCCCTAGCCATTTTCTACTAGCGCATCCACCGCTGCCCGTCCTACACCGCGTTGCACCTCGCCCCCCGCGCTGCGCGCCCCTGAGATGCTTCTATGCTTAGAAACATGCGATATTATCTAATAACCATTTAAAAAAACTTCGAATAACTTTCATTCCGTAAACACTAAATGAACTAATTCAGTAATTTTTTATAAAATTTTTTATTAGGTGTTTTTTTTTTTAATTATCGCCTCGGACATATTTTATTTATATTTCAACGTAAAACTTTTTATACAATAATTTAGTTTTAAATATATAAATCATGGCTATTAAGACCTTACAAACGATATACACATCGATCTATTATTAAAAAAAAATATTTTTAGCGAGAACACGTGACTTTGCTTACCCCTTAAATGTTATTGCCTCCCGGAAATTTATAAAACACAAAGTTTAAGGAGGACCGCTCAAACCATTTACGAGCTATACGTAGTGATAGACAGACGGACGGACAAACACCTGACCCATTTTATAAGGGTCCCGGTCAGCTTCGCTGGCAACGGAACCTTAAAAACGGCCCAAGGAAGGCAAGTGCAACAACGTCACGTCTTGTCGACCGCGGTGTAGGTACCTATACAACTACGCTAGGATTTGTTTGTAAGGCACGATTTACATATCACCAAAACGCAAAGAGTTTGTATTACGTCGCTGCGCTCCTTACAAACTCTTTGCCAAAACGTTAATAAAAGTTTAAAAATTCAATTCAGATTTGTGTCAAGGCTCTTGAAATATGCTGTGAAATATGAAATATCCGGTGTAAAACTGTAGGTTGCCTTCCCTTGGCCCTCACTTGGTGGCAGGCTCAAATTGTAGCCGACTGTAGCCACCGTGCTGGATGTAAGATGGCCGCATAACAGCCTCGGTTGTGTTCTCCTCTAGTCCAAAATAGCCAGCAATCCAGTGAAGTCTCCGGTATGGCACCTACCTTCTCGGAAGTGTTATTGACTGGTCGGAGCATGCGCTTTGGCCCCTCCGATTCAGCCAGCCATACCGGATTACATAAAAAAATTCTTAAAAGTTAGTTACCCATATAATTCTGCTGCGGATTTTATTATAGAAATACATAAAGAATATCGAAATTTTTTGCATAGAGGTATGCAGTTTAATCTACCATTTTCATACACGTCTTGTGCCTCGAAAGTTTCGTCGGGGAACCTTGTCTTACTACTCCGGTACGGGCGGTACTTCGAGGTGGCGCGCGACCCAAAATAGTAATACCACCGGGTCGAAACTATTACTATTAAGTCTTCATTTGGTTTTCTTGAAGAAGCTTGCGTAGTCACGATAACATAAAAAAATCATACCGTGCGATCACATCATTAGTAGTGATTCATCGAAACTGGAACTTTTTCATCAGTTTTTTTTTATTGACATATCACTGTAAAATGTCAAGTTCCATTCGGAAAGCGGAAAGTCGATTCGGCTGTTTTCGAATTTCCTAACTGAAGACAGTCAGAAAGTTGATTCGTCCAGTGCACATGGCGCGGGGCGTAGGCGGTGCGCCAGTGTGTTCCCGGCTTTATGTTGGTCCATCAAATAATTAACACAAGTTGGGCCCAGAGTCACGCCCGTTCGTTTTACAACTGCTTTTTTTTCTATTTTAATGATTCGCCGCGTGATAGGTATGTAGGTACCTATAGCTACAATATGCCTGATTTGAGTGAATGTAATGCGGTCGTTTCGTTTGATCATTTCGAGGATATGACTCATTCGTTTCATTACTTACATGCCTTATCTATGTGAAGTGTGAGCGGCATAAAAGTTTGTTAGCTATCAACGAAAGCTGTTTGTTTCCACTAACATCGCAATTTCATAGATAACTACGTACGCACACATAGGTATTAGATTATTTACTAACGGTGACGAATTTAAGACCATTTTTGGGGTTCCGTACCTCAAAATAGGAGAAAAAACGGAACCCTTATAGGATCACTCTTGTGTCTGTCTGTCCATCTGTCACAGCGTATTTTCTCCGAATTCATTGGACGAAAAAAGTTGTAAATTGGTACATGTAGTTTGCAAAGAGTGTGTTTTACGACGCTGCGCAGCGACCTAATACAAACTCTTTGGTAGTTTGATGACCCAATCACGGACGTACATATATCGTAAATGAACGCATTTGGATTTTGGGAGTCAAATTGGAAAGTTTAAAAAAATAATTTTTGAAGTGCGTCATTTGACATAGGTATCAATGAAAAGGGAATACACATATATAAAAAATATATTTATAATTTTACCATGTATAGTTTATAAGATATTAAAGAAAATATACAAAAATCGAGCATATAATTATCTCCGAAACTACTACGAGTCTAAAATTTGGAAAACATATAATTATTGGGCCTCTCTTATAATTTAGGTACTTACAGGAAAATCTAAAAGAAAATCCCAAGTCTTAAAGTCTCACAGAAAAGGGAATGGTACGGAACTCTCTCCATTGCTTTTTTTGTTTTGTTATTAGAGTAATTAATTACGGTTTCATATTTTCTTTTCTGGATATAGTCTTCGAGTACCTGCCTATTTAGTCCTCACGATCAAAAAATTAAATTTTAATTAAATAAAATCTTAAACTATATTAAAATAACTAAATTATACAATTTGCAAAATATATAAATGATAAACTTAAATTGCAATTTAAAAATAGAATAAAACTAACCAAGTACACCGTGGTCCAAAATAACGTTGACAAAATTTAAAAGATCATATTTCAAAAATGGAATGCTTTCCATTCCATTTTATTTTTGTCTATCGTTTTTTCATTCGTTGGCGCCATTTTAATATTGTTTGTTGGGTAAAAAGTGTTAAAATATATTTATTACGCTATGACAGAGCAGCGTGGAGCCATAATTTCATTGTATGAACGTGGAAAGCGACAGTGTGAGATAGTGAACATTCTTGGTGTTAGTCGTCAGCTGGTTTCTTTGGCAATTAAACGCTATGTTGAGCTCGGCAACATCGGAGACCGTCCTGGGAGAGGACGTAAGCGCACTGTTCGAACTTCTAGGAACCAACACATTATCAAACAAAGATTAGTCCGGAATCCACTGAAAAAGGTGAGAAAAATGTCGCGAGACTTGGGGATAAGTCGCTCCACCGTGCAGCGTATAGTGAAATATGATCTCCATTTGGTACCATACAAACTCAGAAAAGCGCAATTGCTTACAGAGAAAGACAAAAAAGTTCGCCTTGAGAGATGTCGTTTGCTTAAACAACGCTCCGCTGCTTCGAATTGGAAAAATATCGTATTCTCTGACGAAAAATTGTTTTCGATAGAACAAGTCCATAATCACCAAAATGACTGGATCTGGTCTTCCACTCGTTCTGGAGCTGCTGCAGTTATTCCACGTCGCCAAAACGCGAAAACAGTTATGGTTTGGGGTGCAATTTGCGCCACTGGCAAAACTCCCCTCGTTTTTGTAGAAAAAGGTATCAAAATTAACCAAGAAAATTATCGACGAGACATCCTTGAATCTGTGGTTCTTTCTTGGAGTCAACAGCACTTTAGTAACCATCCATGGATATTCCAACAAGACTCTGCTCCAGCTCACAGGGCCTTACGTGTTCAACAGTGGTGTAAAATCAATTTCCCTGATTTCATCAGCTCAAAAGAATGGCCACCCTACTCGCCTGATCTGAATCCCATGGATTACAGTTTATGGCCAATGTTAGAGGCAAGGACCTGTACTACACCTCATAGAACTGTTGATGACCTGAAGGCTTCTCTTACACACGAGTGGGACAAAATATCTGTTGAGGAGGTGCGGAAAATTGTGGAAAATTTTACCAAGCGTTTGACTCTTTGTATTCGCGCTAAAGGAGGTTATTTTGAAGACAAATAGGAATTCTTGTATAAAATAAGTTGTATTTTTATAATTTATAAATTCATTTAATTTAAGTTTAAAGGTAATAAAATTATTTCAAAAATCACTTGTCAACGTTATTTTGGGCCACCCTGTAAATAGTTTTCGTCTAAACGCTTGACCATTGGCATAGTGTCGAGGATGTCGGCCTCATATCCCCTCTGGTTAGCCAGGCTAATGCTGTGCCTTAACTAAGCAAGGCAGGAGTGGAGGCTTTAATACGAGTATATATTTTTTTGAATATTACCTAAGTCCAAATTTTAATCAATAATTTATTTTATATTTATAGTGGCCACAGAATTAAAACTCTAACTCAAGATTTTTTCATACAACAATTGAAAATTTTAATAAAAACTCGATGGACACTGAGGCCTTTCGGCTCATAAGGACCACTTCCCAAAACGTACAGTGCTTACTAGGTCTAGGGAGTGCAATGACCTACGCCAGTTCCGTTTTTCATTTGATGTCATTAAAATTTTAGTGTTTGGAATTTACCTACATGCAGTTCAACTCTAATAGTTAAATGCAAGTTAGTCATTTTATTCAATAAAAGCGGACGTTAACCGTCCACCAAATCTCGATAAACTATTTTCACCATAAAGTAGGTACTATAAAATGACCGAATCTGGGGACAAGTTTCAGAGTTTTTCGTCTTCAAACATGGACGCCTTTCGAACCCTGAAGTTACGAAACCCTATCCTGAAACACTCTGTATAATGTAAGCCGTTTGAGCCATTGTACGGCAAGCGTTACATTTCAAACTAAGTAGGTATGTAGGAACCTTATGGTTCTATTCATACACAATCGATATATTTCTGTGAACTGTTCTTCTGTTGATCTACTGATTGTAGAGCAACAGAAGATAGACTCCATGTAGGTCACTTACCTTAATTCGTCGTAGTAAATCCCGTTAGATAAAGTATAAAAAAAAAACATTAAAATACATCAAAAATTATACAGTGAGATAGCGCGCGGTCTGCGTGCGTGTGGGCCGCCGTCTTCCCTCGCGTATTTGCATAAAGACGAAACTATTAAAATATTTGTTTTGCGCGGGCGCATACGTCGCCCCCTCCCCGCCCTGCGCCGCCCCGCGCGCCCCTAGCCCCACACTCAACCCCCAGCTCGTGGTCCAGAGCCCTCTTGGTATAGTAGAAGCGGCAATACAAACGATTCTTGCTATACCTACTTGTTTTTAAGTAGAAACATTTACACATTCATTGAAGCATTGGAAAATAGCCGAAACATTGCGAGGGAAAAAGTTTACACCAGATATCGCAAAAGTAAAAAAAAAACCGGCCAAGCGCATGTCGGATTCGCGCACTGAGGGTTCCGTACCACAATATATTTGTGTTATGTATTTTTACCAAAAAAAAATTCACACCAAGTTTGAGGCTTGTATGTATTACTGTTTTTACGATAGATAGAGCAAAAAAAAAAAACTTTGAAAAAGACGTTATGAAGACCAAACACCGAAAAACCTTGTATGGAGAACCCCCCCCCTCCACGTTATTTTTTTACTTTTTCTTATTTGTTAGGATATCCGTCATAATAACATATATTTTGTGAATATTTAAATCGGCTGGCTATATTGTTCAGAGGAACTCTGAAAATCGCTGTTTAATTCTTGGTCAAAGTGATGGGCTGGGATAGCTTAGGTTGGTTAAAGAAATATTATAAATATGTTATTATTTATTGTATTTATTGTGATGTTTGCGAGAACATATAGAGTATGAATTTAATGTGCTGTGCATAGATAATAAATATGTAGAGTAGAGATGAGTAGTATAGGACCGAATAGAATTGCTTTTTAGAGTTCCTTAGCTGGCGACACTGGCAGGACCCTGGTAAAATCGATCAGGTTTCTATCCGTCCGTCCTTCCGACTGTCCGTATGTCATACGTGCTGTCCGAGTTACTCCTCAACGTAAGGCTTAATAAATCTAAAAAATCACATTCTAAAAATTTATAAAATATTCCATTTAGTCCTTACGGAATTAAAAATTTATTTCAAGTTTAAATTAAAATCGTATTCCAGTGGCGACGCGGAAACGCGCGCGCGCGAGACACGGTGCGTGCGGTGCGACCGCGTGATTGCTGCGCCCACTCGCTATGCGTGCAAGAAGGAAATGGCTACAGAACCCTCTGTTTGTGAACCACATTCGCATTTATTCATATTTTGCGCAGTACACGTAGGAACTCGTAAATTTAAATGATGATGATAATATAACTGTAATAAAGTGCCTTACTATAAGTACAATCCGCCGCCAGTTCTCGAGAACGGTCATGTCACGCTCTACTGGGACCGGTCCATTATTACAGACAGGACTATTCACACGAACAGGCCTGATATTGTGATAGTGGACCGGGAGGCAAGGCGCGCAACGCTCGTCGATATCGCCGTGCCGCATGATGGTAACCTCTTGTCAGTAAAGAGGCAGAGAAGATGTTAAAGTGTCTGGATCTGCAGCACGAGGTTACCAAAATGTGGTCCGTTGACTCGACGATCGTTGTGCCCATAGTCGTTTCGGCGCATGGGCTGATAGCAAAGAGCCTCGACGACCACCTTGAGAGGCCCTCGCTGAGTGGTTGGGTCAAGGGCCAGATCCAGAAGGCAGCCCTGCTGGACACTGCTCACATCGTCCGGAGGTTTCTCTCTTTGGGACCCGACCATCGGTAGCTTAGGTTCGCCCCGCCGCCGGTGGTGGAAGCTCCATTTATTTTATAATAATTTTATGTATAATTTTGTATATTTTAGGTATAGTTGTATGTAAAATTATTGTAAATAGATGTGTAAATAAAAATATGTAAATATAAAAATAATATGTGAGTTTATACATGTTTATAATAAATACCAATGAAACTATAGTGTTGAGTGTGACACATTAGTACTTCTACCTCCGTCCGTTCGCATGTTTGTTCGTCTCCACTTACAGCTTGTATACCCCGGCCTGATGTCGGCTCTACACAAATATACACAACTGGCTCTCGAGCGAGGCGAGACGCGGCTTCTCAGCTCTAGCGGGACGCGACGGGACGGCACACGCTTCCGCTATTTAGTTTTAACCAACTAAACTATTTTCTTCACTCTAGTCTCGCTTGCAGTGCGAGCGAGCGAGCGTCCGTAAAGAAAAAAATATTACCATATGGAACCGGACACGGTTGACCGTCGTCGTTTGCTACACTTGTTATGTTATTCCATTACACCATGTCCCTGTCCGAGCTAGGTGCCATGTTTCGCTCAGGTCGTATCGGTTGTAATGAATTATATTATAACTAGTGTCCTTAAAAAAATTACAATAAATATATTTATTGCCATTAACACACACATACCTGTGTATTAATTTGGATTTTTTATTTTTATTTTATTACTTGACATTTTTTTTTTATGTTATCCGGTATGGGTGGCTGAGTCAGAGGGGCCAAAGCACATGCTCTGACTAGCCAATATCACCTCCGAGAAGTTAGGTGCCATCCCGGAGACTTCCCTGGATTGCTGGCTATACTGGACTAGAGGAGAACACAACCGAGGTTGCTATGCGGCCATCTTACATCCAGTACGGTGGTACCAACCCAGTCGGCTACAATTTGAGCCTACCACCTAGTAAGGGGCAAGGGACATGCTTTTAAAAGCATTAAATGTTGTAAATTAATTATGTTGTGTGTACAATAATAATAATGATTGATTTTGATTTTATTTTAGTTGGCATATTTGCATTAAATGTAATATCTAAATTTAATAAAATATTATTATGCTTTGTTATAAAATTGAGTGATCTGCCGCTTGTGAAAAGCGTACTAAACATATTCCATCTATGTTGGACAGATGATGAATGATGATCGACCGGCTTGGTTGAGTGAGCTACGATAGTTTTTCCCGGCGCCTAGTGATGCGGCACGCGACACGGATTCACCCACAACCGACTTGTATACAGGAGGGTTACCATTTCGAAATTTGAAAAGTCCTGACAAAAAGCCGGATTTTTAAAAAAGCCGCTGTAATCACAAAATGAAATAATTATACCACCATTCTTATCTCACATACTCTACATTCTCATACTCCATCTAAGTCAAAAACACGAACAAATTAAAAGGCCGCACAAAGTCCGGGCCGAAGGGCGATTACAGTATGGATATGTCTGGACAAATCCGGACGGATGGTAACCCTATCTGGATGCGTTGGTCCTGGAGGACGCACACTGCGCGCTAAAAAATATTTATAGATATACTGATGTGCAAAACAATACATACATAGCGTCACGCCTGTTTCCTAATGGGGTAGGCACAGACAACGGACTACCTCGACCTCGAGCCACGATTCTTAACTCCTGACACACCCTGCCGTCTCAACTGTTTTTCGTCGGTTACTGTTACTACGCACTTAATTATTTTTGAATACACGCCCGATCTGTTCTAGCTAGATAAGTGCTAACGTGCGTCTAGTACGACCCTTCCTGACTCTTCCATGCACTCTCGCATTCAAATGTTAAATGTGCGTCAAAAAGGTTTTTTTTTGGCATTTAAGCATGAAATTTCGACTTCGACTGTATAGTAAAAAAAATATTCCGTTCTTGATCTTGCATGTTTCTCCGAACAATCGCCAGAATAACGTGGACAAGTACCTACCTACTTATGCACTCAATCAATCACAGAATGAGCTTCATCTTTGCTCTCTGATAGAGAGAAGCGAGACGCGCGCCGTGTGCGCGCCGACGTGTGCGAGCCGTGTGGAGGTGATGCGCAGCAGATCATTTATCGATATCGATCGGTCGATGTATCACGATTGGCAATGCTGATCTGATGAAGTGGTAGCAGAGCCGGAGGCTGCGAGTGCAGAGGTGCGCGGGGGAGGCGGCGGCGCGGGGGCGTGGTGCTGCAAGGGGCAACGCGGGGCGGCGCGGGGCGAGGCGAGCGGCGTCGCCCCGCGATTGGCCGGCAAGCCGTAGGCGGAGCTTCGCCTCGCCCCGCGCCCCCGCCGGCACCCACACTCGCCGCCACAGTGCTCCGCGAGCCGCCGGCCGTTGCGCACGTGTGCCATGTTCTCCGCCGGCGACTAGTTGTGATACCGCGTCGTTTCAGCTCGCGTCGCGTGTGTTGTTGCAGGCCAGCTGCAACGGAGGAGCGTGCTCGATGCCGGGCGAGGGCGAGCCGGGCGCGGGCGCGGGCGGCATGGAAGTGGAGCCGGACTCCTCGCCGCAGCAGTTTTGCCTGCGCTGGAACAATTACCAGTCCAACTTGACGGACTGCTTCGACCGCCTGCTGCAGACGGAGACACTGGTGGACGTGACGCTCGCGTGCGACGGACGTAGCCTCAAGGCGCACAAGGTGGTGCTGTCGGCCTGCAGCCCCTACTTCCAGACCCTTTTCATGGATAACCCGTGCGGCCACCCGATCGTCATCATGCGCGACATCAGATACTGTGATCTGAAGGCGGTTGTCGACTTCATGTACCGCGGTGAGATCAACGTGGCGCAGGATCAGATCACCGCGCTGCTGAAAGTGGCCGAGACGCTCAAGATTCGCGGCCTCACCGACGTGAGCGGTGAGCTGCCGGGGCTGTCTCCGCCGCAGCCGCCGTCGCCTCAGCCTCCGCCGCCGCCGCCACCGCGTCCGCCCAAGAGGCCCGACAGCCACGAGAACGAGGTGGGGCCAAAGGCGCGCCGCCGCCGCACTGGCTCGAGCTCGCGCAGCGCCAGCAGCTCGCCGCACACGGCCACCCCGCCCGCCGACACCGCCCCGCCCGCCCCCGCCGCGCCCCACTCCGCCCCCGCCGCCCAGCCCGCGCCCGGCCCCGGACCCCTCCTCGCCGACGACGTCGACATCCGCCCCGGCATCGCCGAGATGATCCGCGAGGAAGAGAGGGTGAGTACCACTTCACCAATATCTATGCAATATGCACGCTCGCTTACATACATTTCCTGCTCCTGCTCCGTGTGTCAATTTCTGATATGTGAGTTGAACGATCATACCTATATATGCGTGCTCATTGATGTCTTGAAGCCAGCTGGAGAATGAGGGTGATATAACTTATGCACCTATTCTATGGATTATTTGCAGCACGGATGTGAAAGCTGAGCATGTGGGTAGAAGAGAATTTGTATGAATCATGAATGAATCATGAAGAATAAATACGGACGATTTAGCATTACCTATTTACTATCTAGCCTCTTTGTAGGTAACCCGGTATGGGTGGTCGAGTCCGAGGGGTCATTGCACATGCTCCGACCAGCCAATATCACCTCCGAGAAGGTGCCTTTGATTTGAAAGCTAAATTTGAATGTGCTTACCACGCGTGGTAAGCACATTCAAATTTAACGGAATATACGAATATAGGTACGCGATAACTCGAGTCTACTCTACTCTACTCTACTCTACTCTACTCTACTCTACTCTACTCTACTCTACTCTACTCTACTCTACTCTACTCTACTCTACTCTACTCTACTCTACTCTACTCTACTCTACTCTACTCTACTCTACTCTACTCTACTCTACTCTACTCTACTCTACTCTACTCTACTCTACTCTACTCTACTCTACTCTACTCTACTCTACTCTACTCTACTCTACTCTACTCTACTCTACTCTACTCTACTCTACTCTACTCTACTCTACTCTACTCTACTCTACTCTACTCTACTCTACTCTACTCTACTCTACTCTACTCTACTCTACTCTACTCTACTCTACTCTACTCTACTCTACTCTACTCTACTCTACTCTACTCTACTCTACTCTACTCTACTCTACTCTACTCTACTCTACTCTACTCTACTCTACTCTACTCTACTCTACTCTACTCTACTCTACTCTACTCTACTCTACTCTTTTTATTTACTCTTATTTACTCTTGTGCTGTGTGTTACAAGGAATTCAAAAAGATAAAAACGGCATCAACTTGTGAAGCGGGTGAAAAATAATAATTACGAACGGTGTGCACAAAGGCAACATTAAGAATAAATATTTGTCTATTTCCGTCACACCTAGTGAACCACGTCTTTATCTTATCTCTATCGCGCGTGTTACGAGCCGTCTGTTGCATATTGTGCTCAGTTATACATACATTGTGGTGAGGACGACGCTAATGGTATACGACGTCATACAGACAGACAATAACAATTCTGCGCTTTGAATTCTTTGGTGCCTAATACATACATTTCTTTATCGTATCTCCATAATGCACTTGAAAGGAAAAAAAGAAGCACTACCTATTTCTAATGCTGATTTGTGTATTGTGTGTCGATTTAAAAAAAAAACTTGTTAAGTGCGAACCTTGTGTACACACAAAGGGTACTTTCATTCGTACACCACCGCACCGCTGCTACTGTCCGTCCTACCCGCATCTACTACGCTCAGAAGAATGTGATTTTCTCTCTAACCGTTTATGATAGTTACTTTTACATAGGCTTCATGCTGAAAGCACTGAATAAGCTACGTAAATATATTTTGACATTGAACCTGTCTTTTCAATCGCTTCAGTATACTCCCCGATTTCCAGCGAGAGTGCGAATTCGCCCTGTTGTCGTGGCTACGTGAATATCTACAAACGACGCGTATCGACGAGGGCTACAACACAGTGAAAAAATAAATTAAACAAGTTTGAGAGTTTTTGAGAAAATCGCAAAAAACCGCTTAAAATTGCTGTTTCTAGGTGGTTTAAAAATTGCACTTTTGAACATATTTCTAAATATATATTTCAAACTTGTATATTTTTATATTGTAGATTTACTCAATAACTGGGGATATTTTTTTTATTTTTTTAAAAAGTGCAAACTTTAGGAGTTATGATTTATTTTTTATTTTTTGTTACGCGAGTTACGAGTCGTCTTTATCTTGAAGTGTGAGCAGTTAAAATGGTTTTCGTGTATGCATGTACTTGAAAATTAAAAATTTTAATATTTTTATTTTATTTATTTATTTTATATTTGACAGTTTTTGTAAATTTTTTAAACTGACATATTTCAGTATGAAAATGCAAGCAATTATTGCGACCCGTGTTGACAAAATTGTAATTTTAAATACCCAATATTTTGCTTAATTTGGTCGTTTTCTCGCAATTTTCCATTACCCATGTTGGTGATTTTTTTTATATTTTATTATTTTATATCTTTCAGAATTATATGTATTAGGAAATACGAATTTTGCATGCCTTTCGAAGAGTTCGCCTTTACAGTTTTATTTAAAAAATATTCACATAAATAACACGAATAAGGTTATAATTTTAATTTTATTTCATTAGTTCAGAAAATATTTCATGGTCTGCCGCCGTCTTATTTGTTCACTTGTTTTGTGGCTTAAAACTTTGGGACTTCTCACTTAAATGATGTACATATTAAAAAAAATTAAAATATAGGTAGTAGTAGATACAACAAAATATATACCTACACACAATTAAATAAACAAAGTATATTATCGGGCTACCTTCAAAGAGCTACATAATAAAATATACACGACTGCAGCCGTTTCTATCAATATTCCCTATTCTAAATTAAAATAGCTTGATTTCTTAGTTTTCCTACGTACCTAGACGTAGTGGGTAAATTAAACAATAATTGTAAAAACTAAAACCGGCTTAGGTTGAGTTACGATGTGCTAAATTGTTTTCTTAAACTTTCCGGCGTGCGCTTATTTGACAAGTACTTAACGGTGCTAACTTAACTTTATTTAATTTGACAAGTACGTCACGTATTATTTAAACTGATATAAAAACGCCGTTGAATATTATTTTGTATTTACAATTTTAACTGCGTATGCACATAATAAATTTATTTGATTACATTATTTCATGTCCACTTATACATATGTATAAACACCTAACTGTAGGTTACGTACTCGTTATTTATTTTGAACTCAAATAAATTTTCTTAGGAGATCCTATACACCATGCTTAGTCTTGTGTTATTAAAACTCAAGTTTTTTTTTTATTTAATACGATAAACTTTAAAGTTTTGAATATATCAAGTATAAAGTACCTATATTCTGATTCTGTTGAAAAAAAAACTTTATTGCAAATATTAAAGTAAGTTCATTAGATACATGAACTTTCGTTCCAAACTGTCCTTTGCAGACTATGAAGAAGCAGCGGTTCACTATAAACTGCTGACCCTTGAACAGAGGAGGTCCGCAGCTGACACGAAGTTTTTGTTCAATATTATTAACCACAACATTGACTGCCCGGACCTCCTCGCTCGCATATCTTTGCGGGCGGCTCCAGCGTGCACCCGGCGTCCTCGACTGTTCCAGCCTCCCTTGTGCAACACGAACTCCGCTAGGAATTCGACAATGAATCGGTGTATGGATGCCTACAATCTCACCTTTTGGGAGATAGATATATTTCACGACACCGAGACTTCTTTCATAAAGGAAGTGAATAGAATTATAGGGGAAAAAGAAAACAAAGCTTCTCACTGATTTAAGCGGATATAGGTAACAGTAGCAGGCGCAACTCACACACACATGTATATCACAATACACACATACACACACATACTCACCCTCACACCCTCAGACACATCATCGAAAACAAATCCTCTCACACACCCTCACACATGCACGGCGAATTGTATTTATTTGTTTATGAGTAAGGAGATTTTATAGAAATTTTTAATTAACAGATTATCATGGTTTTAATTTAATGTAGTTTTTATAAAATTTGTGTTCACTGTTTCTTATTTTCTTATTTATCGAATTTAAACTTTTAACTTTTGACTTGATACTTAGACTTTTAATTTTGTAATTAATTTCAATTTTATTTTATTTTATTTTAAATTTATTTAATGTTTTAATTTTGTAATTTTCTATCGTTTTTATTTACCGTGTATTATCAAATGCATGTAAACCGGAGAAATTCTATTCTTGGCTATTAAGTTTTTATATTGTTGATTTTTAAACTTGTTATATTAATATAAGCTGTGGAATTCTCTAATATATAAATAAATAAATATAAATAAATATTATTTAAGCAGAAAACTTCCTTAAAATTTTAATTTTTTTTGTCATAAAACATACTAATGTAATACTCGCCTCCATTCTAGGCAATTCTTTATTTTTTATTATGCATATTTCTCAAACTGAAATAAAAATATTTAACTAGGCATTCGAATTAAAGACGCGGGCCCTGCTTCTAAAATGTAGTTCTTATTATCAATACCATAAGGTCATTCCGATGGCTGGGCGATCGCCGATAGTGCTAGCTTGCGATTTCAAAAAAATTCAGCTTATTCAATTAGGCTAACGCACAGTTAACCCTACAACGAGTTAAATATTTGATACAATTGCCAACAGCGCGTAGTGTTTTGAGTTTGCTGTCACAAATTATAATATTTCTTTCAATGTTCAATCCAGTCATTTGCTTGCATTTAAATAACTACTTATTTTATTAATATTTCCCTAAGTGCATTTTATGAACCTACATACCTACTAATAACTTTTTAAATATATATAATACCTACTAGGTACTATAATACTATAATACTACTATAATAACTACTTTTTTAAATAAAATAAAAATGTTACACAGCGCCTGCTATTTGTTTTCCATAATACGCTGATAATGAAAGAGAATGTGTGAGTGGTGATGGGGTGGCGCGCGCGTTGGTCACGTGGGCTCCGGCGGGGGTGGCGGCCGCGGGGGAGGCCACCCCCGAGCTCGACCGGCGAACAACTTCCGACACTTGTAAAAGTTTGCCGCCCTACAGCGGCCGCCCTCACTCTCGCCGCCGCCGCGCCACCGCCGCCCCCTCCCCCCGCCCGCCGCGCCTCAGCCACCCCGCCGGACGATGCTCCCAAATGCTCAAAATGTTTCCATGTAATTTAGCTGCTTACATTAACTGACTATACTTAGTACCACTTTCAGCGTTCAGCTTAATACGAAAAAATGCCAGCTCTCGTTTTAAAGCTTACGATTTAAACTATTGTATTACATTTTTCCGTCGAGAAAAAGGCGGACTTATTGCAGAAAGCAAATTGTTCCAGTCAACCTGTGTATAATAAATAACTCATTAAAATTGTTCACAACTTCACTTCACCAGAGTGACAGATAATGTATGCAGGAAAATTCTAAATCATTCTTTGACCACTCTTCTATTACCTTTATAATAGTAAAAATGTAGCTATTATTTGCAATGACGTATCATGTTATTTGTTTATCACTACTTGCATTACCTATCACACTACCTAGTCTTATAGTTGTATGATAGATAGTACAACCTGTAGGGCTTAAATAATTTATGCAACACTTAGCGCAGTTACGATACTTCTGTGATAAAAATTTACGTTTTTAGAGATACGTAACTCAAATAAGGGAAAAAAAACGCAACGCTTATAGGATCACTCTTGTATCTGTATGTCTGTCTATCTGTCCGTCTGTCACAGCGTATTTTCTCCGAATCTACTGGAGGAAAAACAGTTTTTTGGTGCATATAGAGTTTGATGACCCATAATCATCTGCTGACCAAGACATGACAAAAAAAAAATGATGACGAACCATACCGAATATGCATATGTCTCAATGAAATATTGTTATTGTTGTGTGTTCTTTATGGCGAAATAAATATCTGAATCTTAATCACGAACGTATAGCGTAAAATTCGATTATGGCCACCAATTTTGGGGGACAAATTAGAAAATAAAAATAAAATGTTTTTCAAGTTCACTATGTGACATCACTGAAAATGGCTTGTTATAAGGAATACCTACAAATATTTTTTTTTATAATTTTAAAATGAATAGTTTAAAAGATAGAGCATGCCCCCTGCCATGGTTGCAGTACTATAGCGTATTATTTTAGTTGCTTTATTCTAGGTTTACTGGGTCAATTTACATGGATATTTTTGAGTAGGTAAATGAACTAAAAAAAAACATTATTACCAACATTTCTTAATTTTTCCTTTATATATATTTTATCGAAGAAATTATTATCAATAGATATACCTGCCTACATATATTATGGAGGTATAATAAAACTGTAAAACTTTGCGTCTATACTATAAGCATTGAAACTAATTTGCAGAAAAAAAATATTGGGGTGATGAAGGACATAGGCTAGCCGAAAGGAGGGGTTTGGGGATTTAACCCCCCAAGAAAGAAAAACTTACTTGGTAAATATATTTGTGTTTCTGTGTGTGGGTGGATGGGTGTGTTTGAATTAAGTACCTACTGTGAATAAACACATAATCTAGAATAGCTAGGTACGGTACGTAGCGTAGGTACTATAGATAGCCTGTACGTAGTACTAAGTACTTATAGTGTTATAGTGTATCTACTTGACCTTCCTACGGTTGCTTAGACACAAACCACTTGAAGCTTCAATCACTATAGTTACTTGACAAAGTTACAAAGTTAACTGACAAAATTATTTGTCATAGACTTTGTATGGAAAGGTAAGTTTACCCAACAGAAAGAAAAACGGGGCTTAAATTTTAGGATGTTTCAGTTTTTCCTTTCGTTGTGGGCTAAACATTATCTGAATCCAAAATTTCAAGTTTGTAGGTCTTCTGGAAGTACCTTAGATTTTTGATGATCGGTGAGTGAGTGAGTGATTCAGTGACAAACGGAACTTTGACTGGCGATGTTTCGCAAACTATAGTAGGTACAAACTTATAATTTGGGGGCCAGAGACGCCGCAAGGCGTGGGCGACGTGGGCGACCACCCACGGCCTCGCGGCCCGAGGGGCCTCGCGCCTAGAAAATTCATGTAGCTTTGATTCATGAAAAATATTCAGCTACATCTAATAAAAGAGACCCCGAGTAAACATGTTTAGACTTAATCAAAGGCAAACTAAAGCTTACTATAAAGCCTTTATTAGACACAAGATGGGAAAGCAGGACAGAGGCAGTGAATATTGCAATAATACAGTGGCTGTATTATTGCGATTTGATGATGTTGTTGAATGTATTTAGTATTGGCAAAATTGAGAGGGCCTCGCAAAATGTATCTTGCCCACATCAAATTAAGTTCATGCCCCGCCACTGGGGGGCATAGCTAGGTTTGGTAAGTACTCTTAGTAACTGGTGTTTATTTATCTCTATCCTCAACAAAGATATAGGGAGGCCAAAAGTACCCTGAGTTGCTTCGAGAAGAGGATGGTACGGCCGTTTTGCTCGACTTGGCGGGGGCGCTGTCGTGACCCCAAAGGCGCAAAGGTCAACTTAGGTGTGTATATAGGGCTTAGCTAGTAGTAACATACGCACATACATTACATACATATCACACGCTGTATCCCGACAATCGGAGGAAGCAGAGTAGTCGGTGTTGTGCTGCAAGTACTCCTGTACAGTACAGCACAACACCATCCACGACATTCAGTAAAGTATTAGGACAAGATAACTATCAAGCAGCAAGTAAGGCACGAAGACCCACCTGCTGCACGACGACGTGGAAGGACCTTGCGTTGGTGAGAGGTGGCTAGCCTTTCGCCATTATGCACGGCATCTTGTCCTCATCCCTTAGTCACCTTTTACGACATGCACGGATAATATGCAATGGGGCTATTCTTTCTTTAAGTACTTATCCCACACATATAGTAGGTAGGGTAGAAGCAACATATAGGTTATAGCCACACCTTGTTCATGAGCTAGAAGTGGGGTTGTAACGAGCCGGAAGTAAGCGCTGACGGACAAATTATAGAATATTATTACATATATGTAATGATTTAATTTCGTTTCATATAAATGAACTCTTTAGAACGTAAAGTTTCTTTTAGTCATGCATGTGTAATGTGGCCGGGGTACGGGGCGGGGCGGGGAGGGGAAGAGGCTGCGCGGAGGGGAGGGGGGGGGGGGGAGGGGGGGGGCGCGTCGTCGCTTCGACTTGTTTTGCCTAAGAGATTCTGATATTTAGCATAATTTATTTAAATTGCGAGTGCAGAGCTCGGGATAAAGGTTGGCATTAAATCAACGAAATCAATTTGACATTCGACTGAATTCCGTCGAACGCAATCGAGTATAAGTGGTGTGAGGCAGAACAAAGCGACAGATTGTGAAACGAAAATAAGATATTTTGAGAATTGTTTAGCAAATCAAATGAGGCCGGTCGGTCGGCAGGATGTGTCTCCGTGTCTCCAGGTCGCCCCGCGCCGCCCGCCGCGGCCGCCGCGTGCGCTCTATCTGTTGCCGACTGAAGCCAGGCCACTCACTTTCTTCGAAAGCAATCGACGGGGCAGCGGTCACGGTCCAGCGAGTGCCAGCTTCCCCCATTTCTGACCCCGCATCTCTGGTCAACGATTAGACAATAAAAAAAAATTGATTTTTTTTTACTATTGCTTCTCCCACCCCATTTATTAACCCTCGACGCAAAAAGAGGGGTGTTTGTTATAAGTTTTACGTGTGTATCTGTGTATCTGTCTGTGGCAACGTAGCTCCTAAACGGATGGACCGATTTGGATGCGGTTTTTTTTATTAGAACGCTGGTTTAACCGGGATGGTTCTTAGCTATGATAGTAATCAAGTAATAAAGTAATTATGAAGTAATAAAAAAATTACGACTCACGGATGGACCGGCTTGGATGCGGTTCTTTTAAAATATCTTGAAATAAAAGTTAAATTACAAATTTTAAAAATCCCCGACCCTTAAAAAGTCAAAAATAATTTTCGGTTAATATAAAAACTCAGAGCTGCGCGTGTCCTTTAAGTAAGTAAATGGAAATAATTTTTGACTTTTTAAGGGTCGGGGGATTTTTAAATTAGTAATTTTACTTTTTCGTATATAGGGTTGATTTTTCTATTGTCAGTTGCCTTAAATAAAAGCCAACATTAACAAAGTGACATTTCTCAAACTGTTAATTCACAGGGGTGTGAATAGGCACATGTCCGGTCCGCATGGCATTTGACCGAATGTCCATGGGCATCGTTAGACACTTTGTGGGTGGCTCGGCTCAACATGTCGTGCTTTCATTAAAAAAAAAACACAGTTAACAGGAGTTAACGGGCCGTTATATTTTAACCGGTATGGTAGCAAAATCGGCTCTAAAAGGGTTAATTTAAATTTAAGTAAGTGTATTTTCAGTTAAATTTGTTACAAAAATTTCGCATTTAAAAAAAATTACTCATCAACTTTTGCGGTGTACACTCATTGCGCGGGGACAAACTTCTTCGCCGTTTTAACCCCCGACGCAAACGGAGGGGTGTTATAAGTTTAATGTGTGTATGGGTGTGTCTGTCTGTGACATCGTAGCTCCCAAACGGATGGACCGATTTGGATGCGGTTTTTTTTATATGTTTCTGTAGAACGCTAATAAATAATCATATTGCTTATTACTATATTTATATATAGTTACTAACTTACAACGTAGATACATTATGTAGGACACAAGTTAAAAGTTACACCAAACCTTACAGCGTGACTAATAAATAACGCAAAATTGATGAAATGTGCAAACAAATTTATAGATTAAAGTACTTTTATGTTGCTTCGGATTAGAACTTTCGTGTATTTCAAGTCACATTTAAAAGTAAGTAAAAAAAGTAAAAAAAAAAAAGTTTATTTCACAGTCACGAGTACAGTGATACATCGTGATACATGATACATCTTTGAAAAATAAGAATAGGTTAGTGCCCCCGACCCCCATGAAAGGAAATAAATATATAAATAAATTCGTTCGTTCGTCCACGAGTTCAACGGTAAGGGACAATGCAACATTTGATTTGTGTCGTACTGTACTTAATTAAACATTAAAAACAATTTGTTTTATTCAAAACTATAAATAATGAAAATAAATAAAAAACGTGACGGCAGAAAATTAAATCGCTCATTGTTATTTTGTTACTTTCTGCTAAGTCTGCTCGCTGCATTCTCACGCTGGGTTAGGTTGCAAGCGCTAACTGTTGCCACCAGTATCAAATTAATTGTTGATGCACATATTTTTATTATTATTATAGCCTAATGCGCTTCGTTTATAATTTTTTTAAATTTTGTAATTTAAAACGCTACAGCGCACCCTATGATGGGCTTCGGCCTCTCGCGTTCGCGAGGTGCGGTCTACTCTCCCTGGCTGACCAGGCCTGTCTGGGAAAGGTCGCACATATATAGAAGGTAATATAAATTTCCCCCTCCGACTCAGCCAGACATACCGGATTACATAAAAATCAAGTGCAATCAGGATAGCGACACGTCGCCTTTTCGGGTTGAAGTAGAATGCGACGCTCGGAAATTTTAAGTATAAGCGAAAATTACATTTTTATGTTTAAATTGCAAAACTAACAATTGAAACAAAAACGTAAAAGATAATGCCATAGATATATAATCAACGAATAAAATATACAGGTAAAAACATTAGCATCCTTTTTGCTTCGCGCAGTCGGGAAAAAAGTAAAAAAAATAAGGAGGTCCCCATACAAGAAACGTGTAATGTAAAACGGTAATATAAGCGTCAGACTTTTGTCTGTACTTGTCTGAGTAGACTACTTCTATCGTAGCACAGACAGACTAAAATGTCGTAGGTAAGTAAAATGGTCATCGCGCTTTATAATAATAGTGTTCAAATAGTATTCATTCAGTCTTCATCAATGAGGCACGACAGGAGGCGGTTCTGTATGCGAGACTAGACACCGTACTATGTTCGAAGACTTTTTGTTACATATATACACAGCTTCACGCCTGTCCCCCAGTGGGGTAGGACACTGAAAGACTTTAAAAATAATAATTATATATTTTTTTAATTATTGTTGTATTTGCGCCGCCTTTTGAGTATGTGTTTTGTATATGTGCGGTACTTAAAGCATTTACTATTTTCCCGGTAACTACATGTTTCATGTCGGTGACGTCATATTTTAACTTTGCATCTCACCTTGTACCATATGAGTAAGACGTGATTCCACGTCAAAATGTACTAGAATAAATTTAACACCATGTATTACGGCTACGAGCGACGACGACGTAGCGTTCGCGATGCGAAGTTGTCATGATGCGATGTTAGCGTTGCGTCGTAATAACCTTGGATTCAAACAACAGGAATGGGGAGCGGTGCGCGCGGGGTAGGTAAACCGCACGAGGCGTGCGACGCAACGCAAGCCTGCGATTATGAATTGAGGGGGTTGGTTGGTGCGTTGGACGGACAATGTTTGAGAAACGCCTTACCATGTCATGTTTACTTTGCGTTACGTCATATCGGCAATCGGAACAACCTTATAATGTCATGTTTACCAAAAAGTTGGTAAAAAGCAAACCAAGGTATTGTACGTACATAATAATTTCTTCGAATTTATTATATTTTATAATTTTTTAGTAAAAAAAATCTCGCTACTTCGTAGGCGAACTACTACCGCCGAGTTGGTTTGGTTTCGTGAATTCGATTTACGTTCCACGTGTGTTCTTGTGTTACTTTTGGCGCTATCGCCAGTTGTACTGAACGCGAGAGCATACGACTTGGGGAGATGATGGTGGTGACGTCATCGGTCGTGTGGAGGGGGGTGGGGGGGGGGGGGGGGCGTCTAGTGCACGGTTTTGTGTAGTCGCCGGATGGGTCTTTAGGCGTGGTAGCGTTCACGTTTGCAGGTTGTATAGTTTGGCAGCACGAAGCCGTCGAAAGTACATACTTTATGTCGCTTTTCCGGAATGCCCTGCTGTTGCGAAGACGTTCATCGAATTGACGTCAAAAACAAGACCATCCGTCTGGCTCATGAATACAACCACTATGACATATGCACCTACATCCTTGAAGTCCCGCCTGTTTCCCAATGGGGTAGGCATGTGGGAGATCGCTCACCTGAAGTAAGGCCTCTCTTACTATTCCTCCTAAACCAAACAAATTAAAATATAATTTTTTAGGGTTCCACAGCCAGCCGCCCTAGTAGGGCGGATTAAAATTGGCTGAATTCATACCTATTATCGGCATTAAACAACCGCTCGAAAAAATCCATTCGACGAATGGTTTAATCGGCACAACTGCACGTTGAGATTTAGAACTAAGCAATTGAGTCACCTTTTTAATCGTAGGTATTTCTTATTACTTTGTCGATGAATAAGCAGCCCGTTTTATAAACATCCGTATTCGTTCCACATAATCATTTGTTTGCGCTTTACGCTAATTTAAAAGATAAGTAAAGTTTAGTTTTCCGCTCCGAATCCTGTAATCGACGTGTAAACACACCGCGCTCATATTATCTTTATAGAAACCTTTCAAATTAACCTGTTTCGATTACGCCAATATGTTATGTTTGTTGCAATGAAGCGATATCAAATATTCGTTATTGAAAACTACGCGTAATTCACTCTAAATAATCCCTACAAACGGTAGGGCATATATGAAATCTACGGCATACATATTTGTACATTTTTTCACATTTCATAAAACGGCAACGACTTGATGAATGAAGTCTCCTGCACACGCGGGTAATTAAATTACACACAAAAAAATATCATTTCAGTCGTCGGAATCAAATACGAGACTTTTCTATGCGAGGAGAGCTGCTGAAAATAAGTCCGTCTTATCCGCGATTCACCTTTGTTGCCTTTCAGAGTGAGATAAAGATAGCATACATGTTAAGTGCACACTGTCTCTACCTCTTCAAGTTCATTGAACTGCGGTCATTCGAATGTTACACTTTGCGATGTCTTCAGTTCAATGTACCTAGGTATGTGATTTATTTATTTATTTACTCAATGACCTCCTATTTACAGATAATATATCCAATTCTTAGGATAGGTTAATAATATGAAAAAAATACAGATAATATAATCCAATTTCTTAGGTTAGGTTAAATAATATGATAATAATAATGGATTATATATGAAGGACGGGACCATTGACATCTGCCGCGCCTGCCACCAACCTGGCGAGTCCCTCAGACATGTGATTTCCGGTTGTTCGCAGCTTGCCAACACCGAGTATTTGCATAGACACAACCTAGTAGCCAGGATTATCCACCAGCAACTTGCCTTAAAGTTCAACCTTGTAGGTACCGAAGTGCCTTACTATAAGTACAATCCGCCGCCAGTTCTCGAGAACGGTCATGTCACACTCTACTGGGACCGGTCCATTATTACAGATAGGACTATTCTCGCGAATAGACCTGATATTGTGATAGTGGACCGGGAGGCGAGGCGCGCAACGCTCGTCGATATCGCCGTGCCGCACGATGGTAACCTCGTCAGTAAGGAAGCAGAGAAGATGCTGAAGTATCTAGATCTGCAGCACGAGGTTACCAAAATGTGGCCCGTCGACTCGACGATCGTTGTGCCCATAGTCGTTTCGGCGCATGGGCTGATAGCAAAGAGCCTCGACGACCACCTTGAGAGGCTCTCGCTGAGTGGTTGGGTCAAGGGCCAGATCCAGAAGGCAGCCCTGCTCGACACTGCACGCATCGTCCGGAGGTTCCTCTCTTTGGGACCCGATCATCGGTAGCTTGGGCTCGCCCCGCCGCCGGTGGTGGAAACTCCATTTTTTTAAGGTTAATTTTGTATATGTTTTTTATGTTAGGTTTTGAATATGTACAAAATTAGTTTTAAGAATATGTGTTAATAAAGGAATGGATTATATTATAATAATATTATGTAAAATTAATATAAAAAAAAATGTGTAAATAAATGGATTTTAATGAATAAGATAAAGAGAGCATTATCTACAGTACCTAATTTATAAATTAGTCTGTTTCAAGTATTCTGTGGCTAGTTTTATAAACTGCCTACGGTTACAGTGATACCTAAAAAGCTAACAATACTATCTTATTATACTATACCTATACGTACGAGTATATGCTGTACGTGCCTATACCTATACGTGCGAGTATATGTATAATGGACTATAATGAATAAGATAAAGAGAGCATTATCTACAGTACCTAATTTATAAATTAGTCTGTTTCAAGTATTCTGTGGCTAGTTTTATAAACTGCCTACGGTTACAGTGATACCTAAAAAGCTAACAATACTATCTTATTATACTATACCTATACGTACGAGTATATGCTGTACGTGCCTATACCTATACGTGCGAGTATATGTATAATGGACTATAATGAATAAGATAAAGAGAGCATTATCTACAGTACCTAATTTATAAATTAGTCTGTTTCAAGTATTCTGTGGCTAGTTTTATAAACTGCCTACGGTTACAGTGATACCTAAAAAGCTAACAATACTATCTTATTATACTATACCTATACGTACGAGTATATGCTGTACGTGCCTATACCTATACGTGCGAGTATATGTATAATGGATTATAATGAATAAGATAAAGAGAGCATTATCTACAGTACCTAATTTATAAATTAGTCTGTTTCAAGTATTCTGTGGCTAGTTTTATAAACTGCCTACGGTTACAGTGATACCTAAAAAGCTAATAATACTATCTTATTATACTATACCTATACGTACGAGTATATGCATGCGAGTTCAACTTGGTTTCACTTCTAATAGCCTCTTTACATATTATTTCAATAAATTGTATTTGGCCTGTACGAGCTCCGGAAAACAGATCGCCAACTCCCAGCCCGCGATCCCGTCACCGTATCACTCACCACGATGTAGGACATCGTGCACTCACACAACCGTTTCCTAGCCCAATTGCATACCTTATTTTACTAGGTACATTTATAGACAAGCCGGCGACTGCGCTCGAATTTATTAATGTTTTATTTATGTATTCATTTATTATAGAAGCGTTATTAAAAAAATTAACGGCTTAGCCTACTCACGTCGTCTTCGAACTATGAAGCTCCACGTTTCGGGCCAAGCGTGTGGCCCATATTAATGAACGTTCTGCCCGGTGAGACGGTTGACAGAGAACTGTTAGTTCTCCGTCCGGCGCGGATGACGAAGATTGGTAGCGGCGGAAAATGTGGGTAGTCTCGGCAGACGAGGGTCCCGGCGCCGATGCGTTTCGGATCTCGGCGGAGAGGCAGAAGGCGCTGACGGTGCCCACTTATGGTCGGTCGTGTCCATCGTGTCTTCTTCTCTTGAGCGGCGCTATACAGGGTGTTGTAACGCCCAGTACATACATTTTCGCCAGCGCAATCCTCATGTTTTCCGAGACAAAAAAAGTTAATAAGGTTTTTCTCTACAGTGTCTAGTTTTGGACATTTGAATTTTTGAAATTTATGTTTTCGTCAAGTGTAATTTGACGCGCGCGGGGGGAGGATGCTAGCGCGGGAAGGTCGGGGTCGAAAAACTCACACCGCGCCGCCCGCCGCGCATCTCCTCGCTCCGCGCACTCAACCTTGCTCGCTCACTCACCGCGCGCCTTTCATTCCCACGTTTGTGCGGAACATTAGATACTTTTTACACTAAATTAATCAATTAATTTCTATGAAAACTGTAACGCTTTATTTAAAGGGAATTAAAAAACAGTTATTTGCATTTTTGTTACTATTGATCCCAATAATGATTTCCTAAATTTAATGTAGTGGCCGTTACAACACACTGTATATGGCTAAATATGGGCCATACGTTTGGCCCAAAACGTCGAGCAACATAGCTCGGAGACGACCGTGAGTAAAGCCGTAATTTTTTTTTATTAATATTTCAACCACTTATATACCGTATTTTGAAAACCCGTGCGTCGTCGTTAGAAAATATATGTCGTTGCGATCGTTTATATTTGCGTTTACATCCGATTTATCATTAAACCGATTTTACCGCGAGCGGAGCAACGGCATAGCTATTTTTCTATATATTCGAGGGACCCGACACGCCAAGATAATGAATTCTGACCGCAATGTCGGGAGAGCCGCGTGAAGCGCCGTTCTATTTGGGGCAGTTCCTTGACCTTGTACCGCTCCTCCACTGCCCCCGCACTTCCGCCGCCGCCCAACCCCCCCGGCTCCTGGCAGTCTCCGTCGCGCCACAGTCGCACCCCCGACCCTCCGACCTCTTCATATTGAATGAACCTGACAAAATACTACCAGGCTGGAGCGCACAACCTACTTACCCTTTGAAATATACTTCCGACACTCACCTTAGGTGCACTATCAACCGTATGCCTTAGCCTTTACTGAAAGTTGACTTCTCCTGGAGTACCTCGTACGTTAGAAATAAATACTTACTTTTACGGAATTTTAGGGTTCCGTATCCATTTTTTTTTTTATGGAAACTGACACGGTTGGCTACATCATCTACAGCATCCGTGATGTCAGCCCATAAAAACGGGTGAACTAGGAGCCATGTCAGTGCTTCCCTTCATTTCATATGGAAGGAATAGCCTTGAAAACTCGCACTTGACCGATTGTTTTTATTATTATTCAACAAGGCTGTAGGTGCCAGTGGAAAATGTATAAGAAATCCTACTAAGAAAACTGTCGGACTAGACTTAACCGTAGGTGGTTAAAATCGCCATAAGTAGATATAAATTGCTACTCGTAATTATACATGTACCTAAGTATTTTGGCCACACAGATAAAGAGATTATTACGAATTCAGAGCAATGATACCGTGTGTAGTGTCCATCCGGGCGGGCTTTACTTTACTTTATACCTAGGTAATGGCTGTAAATAAATCGGCGATGGCTGAAAAAGACCCTGACGTGATTGAACCCAAATTGTACGAAAATGTGCCTGATATAATAAAATCAATAAATAGCGACAATGTGTTCCAGAGTCAGCTGGAAATATTTCTCTTAGACAATCCATTTTATAAGTTAAGTGAATTTTTCTCTTACTAATAATTCAAATTGTCTAAATGCATAAACACAAATTTTATTAAAACTTGACTGAACCCTATGTTCTTTGTTTTGTATTTTATTATCTTTTTTATTGGTATATTTTGACTCAATATTTTTAATTTTTTGCTTAGGTTATATTTAACATAATTAAAACTTAGTATGTAAGTTATACAAGGTGTTTCGTTATTCATGTCGTTTCTTTCAGGGGGTTGTTCTGTATCCTAAACTGAGTAACTTTTGTTCTACAGCTTTTGGAAATTGGAAAAAAAATCACTTTCTCCGTACATTTAAGGGCAGACCTAACCTCCAAATGTATGGGGAAAGTGAATTTTTTTTTCCAATTTCCAAAAGCTATAGAACAAAAGTTACTCAGTTTAGGATACAGAACAACCCCCTGAAAGAAACGACACGAATAAGGAAACACCTTATATTTAAAAAAAGCTCTGTAAGGTTTCTTACCCGGTTCTTTCGGACAAAAAAAGAAGATGACGAACAATGCTGAATATGCATATGTCTCAATGAAATATTGTTATTGTTGTGTGTTCTTTATGGCCAAATAAATATCTGAATCTGAATGTAAATTTTTATTATTATTATTTGTAAATTTTTTACTAAAAAAAACCCCGGCCAAGTGCGAGTCGGATTCGCGCACCGAGGTTTCCGTACCACTACGTAGAGTTTACACTATAATGGCACCAAGTTTGACGCTTGTATGTATTACCTTTCTTACGATAGAGCAATAACAAAAAACTTTGAAAATAAACTTAGAAACTTTTGTCGGGTGTCATCCATCAGACACCCGATAGAAGCGAAGCTTCTTATGCTTTGTATTTTCAAATTCAAATTGTTTATTTTACACCATAATAACATTTATGTAAATAGTTTCATAATTATTTGACAAACATAAAAGTAATTCACTTTCGTCTAAACTAACCTAACGGTTGTCCTATAGACGGTTGTTTTGTATACATGTTAGTCTGTTTTTAATAATATTACAAATATGTAGTTCGAAAACATTAAAACATTTTTGTGATTACCCAATGAAATCACATATAGTTGCTTGATAATGATAAGTGAATCACACATAAACATCACCTACAGACTGTCAGAGATTGCTGATTCAGTCTAAGATACGAGTAGAAGAGGCACACAATATTTATCCGTTTGAGCACTTTTATTTATTTGTGAAATGAGAAATAAATTGATTATGTTTAGCTAGGATGTATTCATCATTATGCTATTCTTTTTAATTTGTATTAATTACCAAAAAGGGATTATTGAACTTATTGTGTTTACTTATTAAAATTGATTTTTTTTTATTTATTGTTATTATAATTCTTTTATTTTTTATCTTTATTAACACATTATCTTAAAACTAATTTTGTACATATTAAAAACCTAACTTTAAAAACATATACAATATTAACCTTAAAAAATTTAATTTCCACCACCGGCGGCGGCGGGACGAACCCAGGCTACCGATGGTCGGGTCCCAAAGAGAGAAACCCCCGTTATTTTTTATTATTATTATTGCCTACTGCTTTTGTTTTATTTTGGAGACATAGTACGATTGTATTTTTATAACAATTGAAGAAATGTAAAAGGTCAATCAATACCTTATCTCATGCCATGACTGACTGACTGCAATAGTTCAGTTTCGTCGTATTTTAAATTAATCAGCCAATCGAAGACCACTATGCGACATTGTGCCCTGTCCAGATGTAGAATAGAGCAAATTTTGTTGATTTTTCGATAAATAAATGGTCCAAGAAACCAGGTGGTATGTTGCGCAAATCTAGTAGAGGCAGTTGGAACTGTTATTAACATCGCAGTATTATGTCGGTGTGTGGGTGGGGGGGGTGTCGTTATTTTGTGTTTGATTTACCTATAATTCAATTATGAATTTAATTTCGATCGGGATCTAGCGGCATTTATGCGATATTCCTTTCAACTTATGCAATGGTTAGACTTCAAAAGTCTATCATAGATGGCGGTTGGCAGCGCAGCCAGCGCTCCTCACGACGAGCGTAACAAGTTCCGTTCGTACTTTCGTGACGTTTCACTTTTTCTGAGTCAGGCCCCCATCCCAAACGTGCGTTAAAAAGCTTCGCTTCAATAATTTTAACTATGCATTTGTACCATGATGGGCTCACTGCCTGATAAATTGTTTTGGTGTTGTGAATTTGTGATAGCCCTGTAGGTATCTACAAGGGTACCATCATGTATCATGAGATTTAACCTACACCGCGTACTACGCTACGCCGTGTTCCCCGCATCATTTTGTATGGAGAAACGGAGCAGCGCCTCTAGTGATAGATTTGCGAACTTCGTTTCTCCATACAAAATCATGCGGAGAACACGGCGTACTGTAGTAGGTACGCGGTGTAGGTTAAATCTCGTGATAAGGGTACTGATGACTTGCCGCATCGTAGGTAATTATTTCAAAAACAAGGCTCGAGATGGTTTACTCTTCTTGTTTCACTATGCCTCTGCGGCGTCGCCTCCGCGCCGCCCCGCCGCCGCCACGAATTAACTCTAAAACATTACAATTACCTTATCTCTTTGTAAACTTTTTAGATAGCAGACGCCGACAAAGCTCACGCCGCCGCCGCAGCGCCGCCGCGCCGCCGGCCCGTCGCCTCTCCTCGTTGCATTGTTCGTTTCACTTACTCAATTATTACAAAATTCAGGGCTCAAGAACAAATCCGATTACCGACATGATATTTACGTTCTAAACGTTATAAAAACATTTACGCAAATGAAGAAACATTTAAGCTTATCATTTCTCGCTGTCTGTATACTTACCTAAGTATACTGTATCTATACTTATCTAAGTACCATGGAAACTTCACTACGCCAGCATCGTAAGTCAGAGCCACACCTTACTTAGGTATGTATTTAAGCTAGACTAGGGTGGATTCCTTCTTACAGAACTAGTGGAAATACGTAGGTACCTACCTACTCAGAAACATCACTCTACAACTTTAAATTAATATTTTTTATTTTATGTTATATATACAGGGTGTTTGATGACTATAGGTCATCATAAAGCAAACCAGGCACTCCTGAGCCTATTTGGATCAAAAAAGTTAGATGACATTTTGTTCTACGGTGAACTTTTTTTTTGTTTTTCCATACTAAACTAAATAAATGTATTTAAATTTACCTATAGTCCTAAAACAACCTGTATGGTACACAAACATTATAAGATAATCTAAAATATCGCCTACTTAAAAATTCGCCCTACAACACTGCATCAATGTGCGCCGCGTGCGCTCGTACACTAAACACGTAAACCAAACCAAAACATAACACCCAGAAAGAAAGAAAGAAAGGAAAAATATTATTTATTGATATTATAGGTCATATCATAACAAAAAAAAAAGAAAACATTTCAAAAATACACCGTACTACACACCTGCCTGACATACTTATGTACCTAACTTAACATACCACACACATACCTATCTAATATGACTAGCCCAAACCTCTCATTAAACCCTATCAAATAATGTCCGTGATTGTGGGTCATCAAACTCTATATATACATATATACCCATGTACCCAATTTCAACTTTTTTTGTCCAGTAGATTCGGAGAAAATAAGCTGTGACAGACAGACAGACAAAAGAGTGATCCTATAAGATAAGGGTTTCTTTTTTCCTCTTTTAAGGTACGGAACCCTAAAAAAAGCTAACACTTTAATTCATTCGAATACCTTAAGTCACATTCTGCCACTCGGTCCCACACAAAGTCATAAAAATCAATCGATCGCCCCAACGCTCGTTTTCACTTTTCATACCTCTTCACTTGGTGGTGAATTTGGAGGAAAGAAGCTAACGTGGCATAGCTCAATGGCGGTGAACAATCATTACCTAGTGCCGTGTCGCTGTGAAAGGGGGATTCCCCCTCTCTGACTCTCAGACCCCAGCCTCCCTTTAGACCCCCATGGACCCCGCTTCGACCCCTATGGACCCCTCACCAGCCTCTATCATCCCTCATGATGCTACTCAAGTGGTAACGCTGACTAGGCTGTAGAAATGTTCCTTTGACTACACTACTGTAGTTTAAAAGCAACGCTGTGCTTCCCGCTCTATTCATGTCAGTCAGTCAGTCAGCGTGTAAGCGTCCACTGCTGGACATACGCCTCTCCAATTTCATTCATGTACAGTTATCTAATCCACGCAATAAAATAGGTAGCTGAGAAAGCCCGAGGGCGGAAGAAGTGACCTTGCCTATAGTTACTTTCTTTCTTCGAGAAGGTGTATCGTCTTCCTGAATGGAGCTCGGCTTTTGGCCTCGCCCTTAATTACTTTATTCAAGAAGGTTTATTTTGTACCTGAACGCAGGTCGGCCTTCGCCTTCTTCCTTAACTGTCATCGAGAAAGAATATCGTTTACGTGAAAGCAGCTCCGCCTTCGGCCTCGTTTACCTGAACGTAGCTCGGCCTTTGGCCTCGCCCTTACTTCCTTCCTATTTTTGAGAAAGTTTATCGTTTACTTGAATCCAGCTTGGCCTTCGGCATTGAATTGCTTTAGGTTATTTTTATAGCCTTGGCCTCTCGAATAAATTACTTATTTTCTTCTTTTGTCATACGAATTTCACGCGAGCGAAGGCGTGGGCAACAGCTAGTTCCGCTGTTTCAAAATAAATTGAAAGTGTACTTCTGTAGGTTGGTGAACTTACCGAATTCGTAACTTGCTGGCGAGGGTGACGCTGGCGCTGCCGCGTCGCGGAAACGGTCAGTGGAACCTCGCCATATTTTCATAGCACTTCCCTTGCCCCTTACTAGGCTCAAATTGTAGCCGACTGGATTCGTACCACCGTACTGAATGTAAGATGGCCGCATAGCATACTCGGTTGAGTCTTCTCCTCTAGTTCAGTATAGCCAGCAATCCAGGGAAGTATCCGGTATGGCACCTACTTTCTCGGAGTTGATATTGGCTGATCGGAGCATGTGCTTTGGCCCCTCCGGCTCAGCCACCCATACCGGATTACATAAAAAAAGAGTTATTAAATGTTAAATATTTTTCCAGATTTGTTAGGGTTCCGTGAATCCGAACCTGTTGTCTTTGTCTACCCCAGTGGCCAATTGGCACGAAGTGCATGTAAATTATATATCTATGTATCCTGAAAACGAGTGGCGCTGTAAATCAGTTTCGCAGTCTGACAGAATCATACTATGAGTCATGACATGAGTGCCCGCTGAGCGGCAGCCCCGTTTAATCTTTTATGTACTTACCCGTACTAGTCGCCGTTATTGTTGTTACATGATTTAGTCATGATTGATATTAATCCCATTTCCAATTATATCCTTACGAACTTAATGTAGATATGTTATTTAATTACTTTAACTGTTCCCGAAAGCAAATTGTAACCAATCATTATTATAGGATGGGAATAAACCGAACTGTATCAAATTGGCGCCCGAATTTCAAAGAATCCTAAAAAACGGTCAAGTAATTTTAATTATTGTAATTTTGCCTTTTCGAGACTAGTAGACGAATTGTATTATGTCATGTTAAAAATCCAAAGATCCAAAGTGTACCTTTGAATTAGTCTGTGGAAAAAGAGTATTCAGACTCTTAGTATTTAAATATGGTCAGCTAACGCATCCTTAACAGTGTAATATCTCTTTTTAGTTAACATCAGTATAATTTGTCAGCTTTAAAGCTCTGCCATTAGGCTCTGCCATATTTAAGAGGAAAATAAGAATATTTTGACAGAAAATGTAATCTATAATTTGAATTAATATTTTGACGAAACATTTCATTGGAAATTTAATAAAAACTGACGGCCTAGGAATACATTCTGTATGTTAATATATATATCTAAATGTTTATTATTGTTACACTCTATATTTTTATAAATGAGATGTTGATTATGTAATCATCCAATTTGACGATTTCGATAGCATTGGGTCCATATGGATCCAAAAAAAAAATGCTTAATGAAATAAAAATGATTGACTTTGACTTTGTCGTTCAAAGCTAATCTCGTAAAAGATATGGGGTATGTTTCCAACAGGAATTGTAATTTTGGGCGCCAATTTGATGCAACTCCTCAAGCAGCGGTAGGTGGTCAACCGCGCGCCATACATATTATAATGTCCTAATGAGATGCGCTAACCGCTGCGACGGATGGAGTCCACTGAACGCAGCCAGTGCGAGAGGTGTGCGAGCGGGACGGAGAAGGAACGTACTGGCGCGTGCGAGTGAGATGCCGCGGACATCCTTGTTGTATCCCGTTTACGTACGCCTATTAGCAGAGCGAGGACGCAGGAGTGTGATAGTGTAATGACTATTAGGAGGATCTCGGTTGTCGGCAGGTCGGGCGAGCCGCGTAAGGAAGGTTCATTCATTCATACATTCATCATCTCCACTGACATTCAGGCAAGTATGAAGACGGTCTTGTGCCACAGAATAGTGCCCTGGCCTGGCAAATGCTGTTTATTGAATGCATCAGATGATGGTGATGGATGGCTGTACAACAACAATCACAGGAACTCACTATATATATATACATACCACACGCTGTATCCCGACAATTGCGGTAAGAAGAGTAGTTGGTATTGTGCTGCAAGTACTCCTTTAAATTAAATCACAAGCATCAGCGACCAGCAGATTGAACAAAGTTTTAGGACAAGATAACTATTAAGCAGCAAGTAAGGCACGAAGACCCACCTGCTACACGAAGGATGGTGCCAACGTGAGAGGCGGTAATCCTGTCGCCCTTATGCACGGAATCGTGACCTTATCACCTAGTCGCCTTTTACAACATGCACGGAGAGAGGTGCAGTGGGTCTATTATTTTTAAGTGCCGACTCCACACGGTGCAGTGACAGGAACTATAATATTTAACAAAACCGGCCGAGTGCGAGTCGAACACGCGCACCGAGGGTTCCGTATCGCCATGTCATGGTCAACATCACTCACGCCTATGGTCATGCCACGTCTATGGCGTGTTCTATGAAATGCTTCATATTAGTTAAAATTCATGATTTGTTAAAATGCTTCATACTGTTTTCGGTAGATAGATGGCGATCATACACTTTTTAGTTCTAGTCAATTTAGTTTTAGTATCATAATAGAGTCTACAAACGCAGTATCTCATAAAACAAAGTAACTTACTCCATGGCCATCCCTTACAGTTCTACACTACACGGAAATCATCAAAAAACATTAACATTCAAATTATATACATACAACACTAGCTTTTGCCCGCGGCTTCGCTCGCGTGAAATTTGTATTAAAAAAGAAGTAAGTAAGTAAGACGGCCGAGCTGCGTTACTTACCTTTATTTCGGCGCGCGGAACAAGTCGGTTTGTATGAGAGCCACATCTTAGCGTAACCGGAATGGAATTTTATTTAGCTGAAGATCCGTTGTCTCTGCTTAGCCCACTGGGAAACAAGCGTGACACTATGTATGTATATAAGCACATTGGAAACTGCGATGTAGCGGTTTTCTTCGTTTGCAGTTTTTTTTGGACAATGCCAGTGTGAACATGCCCTTAGTTAGTGAAGTTGGTTCAGAAAGGAAACGAAAAATATTAACAAGATTTCTCTCCCCCGCAAAGGCAACACGGTTACCTAACGCTTGTTGCCATTTTACGGGTTTGTATAGCGAGTTCATTCATCCTTGGAAACTGTTTAAATTTTGCCTTACTTGCCTTAAAACACAGACGTATAGTTAGGTCATTGAGCCGTTTTATCGGTACTACTACGGCCGCTACTGACGAACTTGCTTCCGTTATCCCTCCTCCTCCTGTTCGCTTTCGCCAAACCCGCCATACTCTCGCGGAACACCCCTTTGTAGTCGACAGAAGAGTTCTTCGAACTGCACGATTCTCTAAATCGTTCTTGTGTCTGCAAAGATGTGGAACGGGCTTCCGGGGAATATCTTTCCTAACTCCTACAATCCACGGATCTTAAAATCGCGGGATAATAGCGTTTCCCCATTGACATTAGTCCACCTCCAAGCCGGACTGGCACCTCCTCGGGAGTGAAAGTGACTGCTTCTGAGGCTTCGACCGTGGGCACAACCACCCAATTCGGAAGCATTAAAATAACAAAAACACTTCCTAACACTAATAAACAATTTGCCTTGTCCAATGTCCCTCTGGTTTCCCGTTCAGTCAGTCAGCCAGTCAATCAGTCAGCGTGTAAGCGTCCACTGCCGGACATACACCTCTCCAATTTTCCTCCAGTCCTCCCGGCCTTCAGCGGTACGGAACCACTGCTTTCCGCCGACGCACTTGATGTCGTCGTCCCACCGTTCCCGTTAAAACATCTTATTGAAATCGCCTTCTGGAACAATATTCTAGAATAACATTATGTAAACCACATTGACGGAATACACTATCGTATCTTCTATTCATTTCCCAACGTGGTCCCCCATCTTTACCCTAAACAGTGCATACTCGTAGGCGCAGCTTGGTCGATCACCCCGCACTTACGTATTACCGTTTTCACTTTGATTCTCGGAGTGGTGATTCAGAGTTGTGGCCGCGTTGTTTACATCGAAGGCTATTTCTAGCGCAAGTTACCCGCGTCGCCAGCGCAGCGACTTGCGAACTTTCGAGAATAGTGCGAGCTGTAGCGGCCGCGGCTTCATGTTGAGTTTCGATATTCGCCACGCTCACTCGCACCACGGAGCGATTGACGGGAACGTCCGTTTCTGACCAGCAGTAGTTTTATTTTGTTTTAAATATAAGGGCTAATTAAAAATTGGGCTAGGCGAATTCCTCAACAAGGGACCAATTTATAATTTAAACTCACAAAAGTTGATCTAGTGCCTTTCAGGCCTTAAACTTATTAGAAAAACTTTCAGGCGCGGTTACTTCTACAACATCATGGTTGAGGGTGTTTTATTTTTTTATTTTATTTAATTATAGTTAATTCTTGAGCGTCACACTTAGTCATATCGGCTTAGGCTATAGATTAATTAAAATAAATTTAAAAAAATGAGAGCGCTCAGAGAGATACGCTAAAATATTATTTGACAATAAATAACACTCTTATTGCACAACACCGATTACCTACTCTGCTTACCCCGATTGTCGGTATTCAGCGTGTGTGATATGTATGTATGTAACACTCTTATTGCATCACATATGCAGCGCTCCAAAAAAATTTTGCGTTGTGCCGAGAATTCTTGGCGGGGGTGCCCCTCATTTGAGATATTTTTCTCAAGTCTCATGCCACCTTAATGATTATAATATGAATGTATGTTATAAATAAGTTATACCTACATATTTTATTAGTAGCTTTTCCCGCGGCTTCGCTCGCGTGAAATTCGTATTTAAAAAGAAGAAAGTAAGTGAGCAAGCAAGCCGAACTGCGTTCCTGCGTTACCTTTATTTCGGCGCGAGAAACAATTCGGTTTGTATGAGAGCCATATATTAGCGTAATCGGAACTCTATTTTATTTAGTATATACTGTGTCAAGTATAGTTAAATGTGCTTGTACTAAGTTTAAATTGAATTCGGATGATCCGTTCAAAAGTTATGGAGGAACACACATACAGAAAATATTTCTAATAAAAATCGTCAATTTATTTTTCATTAGTGTCTACAAACGCAGTATCTTATAAAACAAAGTAACTTACTCCATGGCCATCCCATACAGATTTATTATTAGTATTGATACACTACATCACTACATGTAGGTACCTACTCCGCGTTGGTACCCCGCATGCAATACTGATCCATCAAGTTCAGGGACTCTAGGAGAAGTTAACATCGTTTTAGAAGAATCAACCGATCAGATTCAAATTCAAATCTGCTGGTCTGTGTCATTATTAGGTATCTAACCATTTTCATACATTTCAACAGGATCAACAAGTAAGTAAATATGTAGTCGAGTTTGTCCTAGGTCCTAGAAGACGTGGGTTTGAACTTAGCTTTACCGTAGATCAACTAGCATCCGACCAATTTGCTGGAATAATGTGATGAGAAAGACGATGAAGAGGACACGCCGGTTATATCGCGTGTAATATATACCTTATAGCGGAGGATGAATTTATCTGCGAGGATAATGGAATACTCAGTGAGTGATGGAAGTAATGTGGCGGGAGGCGGGGGCGTCGCCGCGTCGCCGCCGGTGCGGTGCGGCGCGGCGCGTCGGCGCTGGGTGGTCGGTGTTTAGCTCGAGCTGTCGGAAGCAAGATCAAAGCGATTCCTCCGCATTGTGCGCTGCCGGCTCCTCCGCGCGCCACCTCCGCCGCCGCCGCCTCCGCACCGCAGCGCAGCGTTGCGTCTTGACTTGAGCGCATTATGTTCCTCGCACGCCGCACCGCCACGCATATTTCCAAGGTCTACTACGTCGGTTCGTGATAGCCTTTTGAAAGGTGAGGTTCAGTCTGGAAAACACAGACAATACAACAACACAACGACCACAATGACTGTTTTCCAGACTCTGCGTTCAGTAACAATTTTTAAAATGATACCCCATTTGACCATGAACCCTCACTATACATGACACTGGCCAAAATGTCTCAACAAGAAAACCGCAAAGGAAAAAAAAAAAAGTAAAATAGACTTTCGCGAACTCCCGTAGTAAACTTTGGAAATTGCCGCCGCCGCCGCCGGGGCGCCGCCGCCGCGCCGCCGACTGACGAGCGAGACAATACGACACGTCCACGGTGCACAGTAGTAGCACTTATTAGCGCGTCGAATTAAAATAATGAAGGTATATACGCCTAGGAGGAGCGACGCCGCCCGACGACCGCTATAGCCAATAATAAATACATAATACGGCTGCAAAGTTAATAATGTAGGGAGAGTATTGCGCGGCATAATGAGCTCGGCATAGTAATTAGTGACGTTCTCAATCGGCGACAATCACGAGGCTCGGCGGCGCGCGGCGACGCGCTCCCAGCCCGAGGACAGGGCGCCCGACGGCGGCGGCGGCGGCAGCGCGGAAGCAGAGGTGTCTTTGCCACTGATTAATTAAATGTTCTTTCTCTGGAGACGCATGTCCGCCTGTGAATCGAGTGTTTCCTCGTGGGTGAACATGACGGAACGTTATATGCGAACTTGGAGCTCAGCCACTCGTCCCAGAACTGAATAAGTATGTATGCAAACTTAAACTTAAATAAGTATCTGCACCAGATGCATGCAAAACCAACTTGAAGTTGGAAGTTTAATCGAATCATGACGCTTCGTGAATGATATGAAATCCGTCTTGTATTCTCGTGACCACACAAGCCGAGTTAGCTGCTGAATTGGTGAATACAAAAATCTATGATTAGTGGTGGTTATGCAGGCACTGCATAGTTACGAGTGTTTTTTGACATTGAAAATGTCTTTTCGATCGCTTCAGTGTAGTCCCCGATTTCCGGCGGGAGTGCGAATTCGCCCCGGTGTCATATGTTTAGGGTGTTAAATCGCGCGTATCGACGAGGGTTACAAGATGGTGAAAAAAAATATTTAAAAAGTTTCAGAGTTTTTGAAAAAATCACAAAAAAAACGCTTAAAATAGCCCTTTTTAGGGGGTTTAAGAAGGGCACTTTAAACATATTTCTAAATATATATTTTAAACTTTAATATTTTTATATTGTAGATTGAATCAATATCTAGGGATGTTCTGATAAACAATTTTGGAGTTATGATTTTTTTTTCCGTTACGCGAGTTACGAGTCGTCTTTATCTTGCGGTGTGAGTAGTTAATAAAATAGTTTTCGTGTATACTTGAAAATTAAGAATTTTAGTTTTTTAATTTTTTTTTATTTTTGTATATTTTTCAAAATTGACTTATTTCTTATATTTGAATACGCCCTAAAAGTCATTTTCAATGTACCCGAAGGTCATGTAATGCATGAGATTTGCGATTTTTTTTAACTCTAAACTAATGTCTAATCATCCGAAATTGAAATGTTTGTTGTCTTGTTACTCTCAAAATATTTTGGGAGGAAATCGCATTAATTTTTTAATTTTACTGATTGGCTGGCTACTAGATTTTTTTTGTGTTGTAAACATATTTTAAAACGAAATGTTTTCAACATAATATTCTAAATAGGCATATTTTTACTGCTTAGTCTGTTTTAAACAAAAAATTTAAACCATGCCAACCGTAGCTTTCAGCGCTGTCAGAGCGTTCTGTCTGACAGGTGCCAATGTGTTCCAGAGTCGCTCTACCCCACAGCCCTAGCATCTGTGCTCTACCGCTTTGCTTTTCCTACATCGCGGCTTTGGCTCTCTATATTTTTTTGACGTGAACTCATAATAAGGACGTGACTAGAATGATATGATAAATACAAGTATAAAAAATACAAGTAATACGCATTCTAGAACGCTGCCCATTCAGTGCAAACTCAAATTTATATAGGTACTAATGTCGCTGGAACGATTTTTGTTCTACGGATCTGGCGCTTCCGGAGCAGCGTAGCAATTGCGCTACAACCTTGGAGGAAGCTACAACCACAGTGCAATGCTACAACACAGTTTTAATTACACCTGCCGGCTGCCTTATTTTTTTATTATCATCTTCATAATAGTCTTTCACTTTTAAGGTGACGTGAGGCTGCGTCTGACTCAAATTTCAAGAAGTTTACCACCAATATTACTCACCTGACAGATTCAGTTTAATATATGTAATACTTCATCTATCAGCGCAGATCGATAGCTTTTTATAAACACGATTTGATTAACTTCGCTAGATAGAAAAAAATGATGAACATGACTCTGAATTTAGTTATAAAAACGTATTTAAGGAAACGTGACCAAACCAAGGCTTTTGAAAAAAAATATTTTATTTGTTGAATATAATATATCTAAATCCGTAGCTTTTTACTTTTTTGTTTTGGTCCGTAGTTTTGGAATAAAAAAATAAAAACCAAATTTTCGCTTGCGCTAAAATTGATTGATTTAGTTGCATCCTACTCCAACCAGCGAAAGCGGCGGCGCCTTGAAAGAGAAGTACGGGTGAATACGGATTGACAGGGCCTTAAGCAGTCATCTCCTTTCCAATGCAAAGTATTTTTTAATGCTTACCCCGGTCTCGCAAATGTGAGAAAATAAATAAAAGCATTATGAAAACTGGTCCTACTTATTAGTAACATAAGCCCTTTGATGTTGCTAATGCTTTGGCGCATTTCATATAATTTGTGCCATAGTAGCATTTGAATTAAAGACTAGCAGTGGGTCGACAGACAGAATGAAGCCGTAATCACCCCTCCCCTCCTCCCGCACCCCGCCGCCGCCGGCTCGCGCGTCTCGCGTGCACGGACGGGGGAGAACGCGGCCCCTAGACCAAGCCACCATTGCACTTGCTGTTACATCATTATCATTGATGAGATATATCAAGATAAAGATGCAATTTAAAATTTATCCAAAATAAATATGTTTGTGAATATCCACTTACTTTTTCAAATAATATGCAGTTTCCCATTCAAAAGGAAATGACAGTTTAATATCACCATATATACAATATATATATATATATATATATAGTGGATTATAGAGAAAACAGTTTAATAAAAACAAAATATTTAAAAAACTTCCCTAATTTATTTATATGTGGGTGTACTACATACAAAGGTACTAATCATATTTATAATTATACTATTGTTTTATTTATTTCTATTTTCCTTTTTTTATCTTTAATTTCCGGTCCTATATTCACTTCTTCACATGGTAAGAGTATTCCTATGGTTAGTTTTTAAAGTTGTATCAGTTTGACTAATGCATTCATTTCCTTGAACTGTAATGTACCGACTGTCGACCGAGTTTGTTATTTAGGGTTCAGTAGAATATTTGTTTATATTCTTATCATGCATCAAGACAAGGACATAGGTATAATGAAATGACACATTTATTAGCACACTGCGTCTCCGAGTCTACGCGAGCGACTCACCTGGAGTGGTTTACAAGTTGAAATATTATGTTGCAATGTGTTCTGTTGGACAAAATGCGATTTGCATAGATTTGTATCAGCGGCGACCGGGGGGCCGATAGTTGTAGTAGTCTATACGTGTGCATTTATGTCGGTCAGAGTGTTAGTGTTGTGCGTTAGTATACAGACACAACCGCACACAGTGCTGCGTCCTGCCTGACCCTCTTATTGTTTTAACTGTACCGTCGTCGAATTGATACTTGGGATTTACGACGCTAGTGTCTAATAAATTATATAATTTTTTGTTATTATTTATTTTACATTACTAATTTTGTTAATAAAAACCGGCCAAGTGCGAGTCGGACTCGCGCACCGAGGGCTCCGTACCACCGCGTAGTTTATAAGAAAAAAAAAATCATTTTCACAAGTGGGATTCGAACCCACGACCATCGGATCAAAACTCCATACATGTACCGCTGGACTAACGGAGGTTATTTACGATAAGACGATCGAATATGCGATTCAGTTATGTGCCGATACAAACAACGTAGATGTCTGTGGAGCCCTCAGTTATTTATTAGCGTGAATATGTAGTAAGTCATCGATCCTTAGCACGTTTTTTTTTGTATGGGGACCTCCCTTATTTTTTTAACTATTTGCTTTTTTATTATTTGTTGGCATACTGTGAACATTTCAACCGGCTACCTATTAAGGTTCAACAATCGGACGGTTCAGCACTCGAACGGACGGAAGGACATACTCCATGACCTTGGTTTTGTCCCGATTCATCTTCCGACCCACCTTCATCGATAAAGGTCTTCCAGCATGTTCTGAAGCTGAACTGGGGAACTTCATCGGCGGATGTCATCGGCGGAGCAAAGATGACTGAGAAAATCTACATTCACGTTGATACGTTGATAACCATGTTGTCTTAATCAAGCGTCTTGAAGACATCTTCTGACACATTAACGGTACCATTAGTTATTAGTTAATCTGCGACCAGGACGAGAATGGTATTCACGGAGCTGGTGACGCGTCTAATCGGTGGAGAGGTTTTTTGTTACGAAGGGAGGGGCGTAACAAAAAACCTCTTCACCGATTACATAGATAACGTCTCCTCTCCTCCTAGCTACGGTCTGGTGTGTGGTGCTTCCAAATTCAAACTTTCACGGTTCCCTTTACTACGTGCGTTCCTCGTGCGAAGTTAATATTATTTTATTTTATTTCGATGATATTTCGATCGTTTTCATATCTATGTTCACTGCTGGTTGATTTTTAACCCCCGACGCAAAAAGAGGTGTGTTATAAATTGTGTATGTGTGTATGGGTTTGTCTGCTGTGGCATCGTAGCTCCCAAACGGATGGACCGAGTTGGATGCGGTTTTTTTTATTAGTAAGATGGTTTAATTGTTTCTTAGCTATGTTTGTAATCAAGTAATCAAGTAGGTAATTATGAAGTAATAAAAAAATTACGTCTCACGGATGGACCGATTTGGATGTTTTTTTTTTAAGTTTGATATAATTTGTGTTCTGCTTATCTAGCCTATTCATATATTCGGCTGGTTCATCGTTCAAGGAATCTCTTATCGAAAGCAACTTCACTGCTTTTCATTTGAATAAAGCAGTGTTTTTGAGGTCATATGTGATGTGGATTCCCCGCAGCAGACGTAAGAATGTTAGTTCAATGAATTTTGTTATGTAATTCAGGTAGTAGCTGAGCCAGAGCCAGAGGTGCAAAAGCACATACACCCATCAGTCAACATCTTAAATATTCAGAGAAAAAATCTGTTAAGTGCGAGTTTTACTCGCGCACGGAGGTTTCTGTATCTATCCGCTATTATCCGCCTATCTTTTGTCTTTCAACAATGTAATGTATAAAAACCTGTGGCGCCATCTATTATTCAATAGTGTGACTAATCGATTTTTCAGACGTTTGTTGTATGGAAGCCCCCCTTAATTTTAAACATTTTCTTATTTTTCTTATTTGTTGTTATATCTGCCATAGTAACACATATTCTGTGAAAATTTCAACGGGCTACCTATTACGGTTCAAGAGATACAGCCCTCGGACAGACGGAAGAACGGACGGACGGACGGCGGAGGCTTAGTAATAGGCTTCTGTACGGGATACGGAAACCTAAAAAGTGCTTCGTAAATATGTATGTACCTACCTATATACTATATACTAGAAATTGTTTTCTCATCATTACACATTCTTGTATGTAGGTATGTTCGTAATAAAATATAAAATTACATCGAACGCCCTTATTTTTCAGTTGCATGCAAAATAAAGAAATCGAACCACGCACCGCGAAGGGTTCCGTATAGTCGGAAATACGTTCAAGGTGTAACCGAAAATATCCCATATCTCACATAAGTCACAAGATATCTTGTCTCTCACGACATACACTTTAGAAGAGAATTATCTCACCAAATATTCAATTAAAATTTTGTTATGTATATGTTTGGAGTGCCAAACAATTTTTTTCTATAATTTTTTTTTTTATTTCACCACATTGTTGTATAGCGGTTCATAGAACACACCTTCCTTCCACATCTATACAATTTTTTTTTTTTTATGGAAACTGACACCTTTGGCTACATCACCTACAACACCCTCCTCCGATAATCCGAGTAAACAGTCAGTGACATACGGACGGACGAACGGACAGGACGAAATTATAAGTTTTCGATTTTGCTATTTGGCTACGGAACCCTAAAAGCTGTAAAATGAACATTCAAAGTTTCGAAGTACCCATACCTTTTAACCAAAATGTTATTGTGTCGCTCACCACTTCGTAAGTTTTCACTTCTTCCCTTTCATTTATCATTCGTTGCAGGCGGGAGTTAAAAAGCAAATAAATCTCTTCGACAATTTTATTTTTGAATGTTTAAGAAGTATACGCATATACATTTATTGATTATTTAGTTTGAAATTAACGATGATATAATTTGACCTACAAATAATTCTTCATTTACATATCACCATGTAGAGAGGTAGTTAAATCCTCATGAAAAACCATAGTTCGTAAAAATTATAAAAAGTGTCTTTACAAGTTAAAATTACCAACGCAGGTGTATGTTGGGACATGCGTTCCCATCAATCATGTTTAATAAATAATATTCTCACCTTAAATTATTACTTAGAATACCTAATTGGATGAATTTTTCTTTAATAAGTAGGTAGATTTCACTCTGAATTCTGACGTCGAATTCGTAATTGCTTTGAGAGAATTTAGCGATCATGAAATTTTTTCTTTAAAAAAGCATCAAGTGTTTATTTAGTCAAACGCTATTATTATTATTGCTTATTTTTAGGTTTCCGTATCCCGTACGGAAGCCTATTACTAAGCCTACGCCGTCTGTCCGTCCGTCCGTCTGTCCGTCTGTCCGAGGGCTGTATCTCTTGAACCGTAATAGGTAGCCGGTTGAAATTTTCAGAGAATATGCGTTACTATGGCGGATATAACAGCAAATAATAAAAAAAAGAAAATGTTAAAAATTAAGGGGGGCTCCCATACAACAAACGTACAATAAAATCGATTAGTCACACTATTGAATAATAGATGGTGCCACAGGCTTTTATACATTGCAATGTTGAAAGACAAAAGATAGGCGGATAATAGCGGATATATATTCTTGAATATTAACTTTTTTTTTAAGATAGTTTAGTTTTATTAGAAATTCTTCTTTTATTATGAAACTAGCTGTTGCCCGCGGCTTCGCTCGCGTGAAATTCGTATTTCAAAGAAGAATGTAAGTAACTGAGGGCGTGGCCGAAGACCGAGCTGGGTACAGGTAAACGATAAACCTTCTCAAAGAAAGTAACTAACTAAGGGTGAGGCCGAAGGCAGAGCTGCGTTCAGATAAACGATAAACCTTCTCAAATAAACTAAGTAACTAACGGCGAGGCCGAAGACCCAGCTGCATCCTGGAAGAAAATAAACCTTCGCGAAGAAAGTAAGTAACTAAGGGCGAGGCCGAAGGCCGAGCTTCGTTCAGGAAGACGATAAACCTTCTCGAAGAAGGTAAGCAATTAAGGGCGAGGCCGAAGGCCGAGCTGCATTCAAGAAGAAGATAAACCTTCTCGAAGAAAGTAAGGGCGAGGCCAAAGGCCGAGCTGCGTTTAGGAAGACGATAAACCTTCTCGAAGAGAGTAAGTAAGTAAGGGCGAGGCCGTAGGCCGAGCTGCGTTCAGGAAGGCGATAAACCTTCTGGAAGAAAGGAAGTAACTAAGTGCGAGGCCGAAGGCCGAGCTGCGTTTAGGTAAACCATAAACCCGCTTCCGCCTTCGGGCCTCGCCCTTAATGACTTGCTTTCTTCGATAGAATTATCGTTTACTCAATCTAAATATCGCTTAGTTACTTACTTTCTTCGAGAAGGTTTATTGTTTACCTGAACGTAGCTCGGTCTTCGGCCTCGCCTTAGTTACTTAATTTCTTCAAGATGATTTAGCTTCTTCCTGAACGCAGCTTGGCCTTCGGCCTCGCCCTTAGTTACTTACTTTCTTCGAGATTTTTTATCATTTATCAGAACGTAGCTCGGTCTTCGGCCTCGCCTAAGTTACTTACTTTCTTCAAGATGGTTTAGCTTCTTCCTGAACGCAGCTCGGCCTTCGGCCTCGCCCTTAGTTACTTGCTTTCTTCGAGATGGTTTATCGTTTATCAGAACGTAGCTCGGCCTTCGGCCTCGCCTTGGTTACTTACTTTCTTCAAGATGGTTTATCTTCTTCCTGAACGTAGCTCGGCCTTCGGCCTCGCCCTTAGTTACTTGCTTTCTTCGAGATGGTTTATTATTTATCAGAACGTAGCTCGGCCTTCGGCCTCGCCTTAGTTGCGTACTTTCTTCAAGAAGGTTTATCTTCTTCCTGAACGCAGCTCGGCCTGCGGCCTCGCCCTTAGTTACTTGCTTTCTTCGAGATGGTTTATGGTCTTCCAGAATACAGCTTAGCCTTTGGCCTCGCCCTTAGTTACTTACTTTCTTCAAGAATGTTTTTCTTCTTCCAGAACTTAGATCCGCCTTCCGCCTCGCCCTTAGTTACTTTCATCGAGAAAGAATATCGTATACGTGAGCGCAGATCCGCCTTCGGCCCCGCCTTTAGTTACTTACTTTTTTTTTAAATACGAATTTCACGCGAGCGAAGCCGCGGGGAACAGAAATAAAAATTGCACCAATGACAGCGACATAACTTCAAAAAAAAAATTTTATTTATAAAATAATTCGTTACCGGCCAGCTCACGTCGAGATGACAGTTCTCCGTTGTCAACTTGACATTTAAAATTGTTTTGCATTCGATGAATCCACACGAGATGAATCAAATAATCAAGAAACCTTTACTTTGGACTACGTGATTTCAAATGCACAATGATATTTTTAATATTTTAATTTTTATTATATTTTTTTATTTATTATGTCATTCCGGCATATAAACTGCCACTATACAAAGTTTCGTCAAATACAGTTCAGTGGTTTTTGCGTGATGCGCGTACAGACAAACAAACAAACAAAAATTTTAAAAACTGTTCTAACATGTTCAGTATCTCTTTTTAAGCCACCCTGGTTAGTTTTTTTCCGAATACATTCAATGTACAGACTTTCTTACCTTTACGATTTTATTATATGTATATAGTATTATGAAATAATAATAATATTATTAAATAGGTATTGCTTGTATAAGTTGTATATGAAAATTCACTGTTAGGCTAATTAACGCAGCATACATGTGTAGTATCCGTATTGTAGTAGACATTAATATGTATCTGTTCACTCTAGCGGGCCACATGAATATAGTTCGGCGTGAGATTTTATTCCAATCAGCCGCGTCACCTACCTGCCAAAATGACACCTCCAGCCTCCTAATTGTATAGTTTTCCTGGTAATATTGTGTGCTATTTGATTTAGCGAGCGATAGCGACGTAAATACACAATACCTACGATCTGTTGACTCGATCACTTGACAGACCCCTAATATTCTCTCACTAATGCGATGTCGCCGGATAATTTAGCCTCTGCTTTCACGTGTTTGTTTGTGGAGACATTGAGAACTCTCAATTTGGTAAATGTTATCCATCAGTCACGTAAGTACCCGATTATTCGTAGAGCGAAGAATACCTGGCTCGAAATCATTATATTCCTACCAAAGGGTGGGTTTAATGTCTTTGATTCCTACCAGCATTGATTTTATAGGGGGACAGGGTTATAAAATCAATGCTACCAGTAAATTTTTGAAGTTAAAACTTCTTTAGCGGCGCTTGTTTAGATGGGTAAAAAATGTTAAACTCGCATCAGATCTCGCGTCAGATCCGTAGCCTGATCGAAAAAGTGTAAGATTCGTTGAAATTATGGATGAAAGTTGATTTTTCTGAGAAATAAACTTTTTCATGTAAAATAATTATAATAGTTCTGTAGTGTTAAATTTTTTATGTAATATAAATTGTCTCGTTTGTCTACGTTTGTCGTTGAGCGCAACAAATGAATATTGTATTTTACCACATAAATGATAGTACTTTTATACTGATAAATAAAACAATTCGTGCGAAATTTTTTTTTTTTTCATAACTGCCAGGCAGGGCACACATTTTGTTTTTTGTTTCCTTGTGTTTAAAATATATACTTATCATTAAAATTTATTAGACGTTTTTTTGTTCAAAATTATTAATTCGCTATTATTTTCTTTTTTATGTAATGTTGTTTTTGTTGTTACCTACCATAATGTTTTTAAATATTTTTGTGTTTATATTTTGTTTTTGTTGTTCAATTTGGTTTTCAGTTTCTATTTGATTAAATGTAAATTGTTTGTTGTGTAATAAATAATGTAAGGGGGCAGACTTATAACCAGCCGCAACTACCTACTTATTTGGTTTTGCATCGTGCTGTATCTGCTCCCTTTCAGCTAAAAATGTTTTTTACATTTTTAAAATTTTGTTTTGTTATTTTATAGTTATAGTTTTAGCTGAATAAACGTTTTTCTTTCTTCTTCTTTGTTCTACATATGTGTTGCGGGGTTTGTGTAATGGTATGACGGACAAATTTTAATTGTAAAACTTACTTATGAAAAATAAACGTCATTCCATTGAATTTCATTTGATCTACAGCACAGGACGGCCTAATAATGATCTCTGGAAAGGTATTTTCGTTTACGGACTACTATTCGGTACTGCATTCTGTTGTTTACATAGGTCCTTTTTTTAGTGAAAATCCTCCCTTATTGTGTTAGCATATTGGAAGGTTGCATTTCGGTCTCATCTATTGTCCATTTGTAGTTGGATGCTTCTATTGGTTTTTGTGGGATAAGTATTGGATAGGGTTAGGGGTTAGGGGTTAGGTAGGTACTGTACTGATTGGGACAGGCGATCCTAGGCAATGCAATTCCTAGTCTGTTGGGCAATCTATTGAAACCTGTTGGTCTATTCAGATCAATGAGTATAAATACCCGTCTGTCTATAATATAGTTTATAAACGTCTATTCCCCTCTGTACCTCATGTTCAGCTATTGACCGCAACGTCGTTGCCACTCGCTGTGTCCTGAAAGAAAGGTATCTCTCTATCTATATTTATGTAGCAGCTCGTCCTCCTGTTCATCTGACACGTTAAAATGGAACACTTTCTTTTCAAGAAAAAGTTATATTCAGAATGAATGTACAAGGTTAAATGTGGACCCAACCATTAGGTATAAGTAGGTATACAATAATTGAAGTTATATGAACGGCGATGTAAATACGTCAGCCCGCTTCGTAATAAACTCGCTCTCCCTTTGACTAACAAAGGTTAATACTATTTAGTTGTAAAACTACAATAAACACGAACGCAGAACTCGTCTTTCACCGCCAGCGTTTATTAGTTCTACTTTATTCGCCTCTCTGGTATTACTCGTATTTTGTACACACATATTATAGTTATGCTCCGACGGACGGAGGTGGCCGCGCGCGGCGACGACACGGCGACGACGCCCGTTTTTTTATGTGTTAACTTACCTATACATTATGCGGCGTTACTTTATTATACATGCCATTATAAATAAACTTCACAGCAACGAGAAATACTCGGGAGGAACGAACTGTCAATTTAATATTGAAATATATTCATTTATTAACGTCTACTAGCGTCTGCTCGAAATTCGAAAGCTCATCCATTTACCGTTTCATATCGGACCGTAATGTGGCAAGCAATCTCTACAGTGTACACCTTATTATAACACGAGCTGATTGTACCTATGTAAGCTATTAACTCACGAACTGTAATAGGTATTTTAATTTTCGACAGATTTTGATTAGTTGAGTTGAGATGCTCCCATCGAGCTATGACGCGCACGCGGGCGGAGAGCTTTCTACCTCCATGTATACATACAATTACATTAATGTTCTTAAACTGATATTCGTTAATTTAGAGTAAACAAATATATGAAGCAAAGATGGAATACAATTTGAAACTTGGTTCCTCAACTTGTCCACATCGAGTGTACAACGAGAACGTTGCACAGATAGTGCCGGCCGGCACCGGCCGCCGGAGGTTGGAAGTGCATGTAGAAGCGTGCTTAGGTAGCGTGCTCCGGATCTTGTGAGAGAGTGCATTGTGTGGCGCGGCGCAGGTAGCGGCCCCGTGGCTCCCGTCCGCGTCTCCGTCTCGCCGGAAACCTGTACCGGCGGCGACCGGGCGGGCGGCGCGGCAGTTTACTTATAATATTAGTTAAAATATTTCACACACCCATGTGAAACTGCTTTATGGCCCGAGAATATTACTTTTTAAATCGTACAGTGTTTGAAAGCTCAATGTTTTTATAGCGATTAGATGTATTATGCATCATGTGGATCGTGCTCCTACTCGCGCCCGCCTCTCATGTTGAATAAATACAAGCTTTCTCGATTTCTATTTGTTTTCCTTGCTCTACCTGCCGGAGTGTACCTCCAAGTTATTTGATTTGAGTTGACTGTTTCAAAATATTATTTTCTGTTTCAGGTAAGTCATATTTTAATTCCGGAGCGTGCGCGGGGGAAGCTGCGTGCGGTGAGTATGTACTTACATAATTTATTTGTTGACGTGTCAACATTAATTCGTATACATGAGCTGTACTGACTAGGGTTGTATACTGAAATACCGGGAGTAACTGCATACATAAGTTAGTGAGTATACTTAAATAATATTCAGCAATTCATCTTTGTCTCCTCAGTCCCTTACTGCGGGAGTATGTCGAATTTGGTATTTCGCTTCAGCAGATTGGGATGGTATGCGAGAACACCTCGCATCCTACCCTTGGAGAGAGATATGCTTCAGTTCAGTCAGTCTATTTACGCTAATTCATTACGGAGGTGGTTCTAGGGGCAGGAGAATGTTCGTTTCCAGCGCCTCCGTCCGCCTCGGTGGTAAAAGCCAACCCTGGTACAGCTTATCCTGCATGGTCGCGCGCTTGTACCAGACGTGATCCTAATACCTATCCCTGAACTAAAGAAGGAATACAAGCTCCTCTCCAGATCCTGCAAGAGGGCTATTGCCGGGGACCAAATTTGAATACATCGGCAGAGTTGGCGATAGACTGAACTAGCACCCAACTGGGAGCCGTGAGTTCTGGTCTTTCGCCAGGTCTGTCGTGTCGAATTTGTGTCGCTCCTCTCATTCACCTCTGCAGTGTCCTGGAGGCTCACTCGCCCACTCCGCAAAGGAGAAAGCCGACTTACTGGTGTCGTACTTACTCTTTGCTGGGTATTCCAACCTGGACGATGGGGGTGCCACTCCTCCATCCATACTTATGTAGATGTGAGAACTCCATGCAAGAAGTACTGTTTCGTCAACGGACTGTACCCGCCGAGCTTCTCTCCCTAGACGTCAGGAAAGGGAGTGAGCAAATAGGATTTCTGCAGTAGTTTTAAAAAGGTGTGCTCCTGAACTGGCTCCACTGCTGACGCGCCTTTTCTGCCTGTCCTACTCTAACTGCTGTGGGTTGGGAGCCTGGAAATCTGCATTTCTCCAAGCGGTTCTCAAAAAGGGCGACCGCTTAAATCCATTAAACTCCGATATAGCGATTACCTCCCTCCTCTGCCAGGTAATGGACCGCATTATCAACGCACAGCTCATGAAGTACCTGAAGACGAATAACCTCATCAGCGATCGGCAATACCACTTCCGGCCAAACCAATCTGCTGGTGATATCCTATAGCGTACGTCACTCACCTTTGGGGGAACCGCTAGAAGGTTATGGCAATGGGCTTGATATTGCCAAGGAATTTGACTGGGTTTGGCACGAGTCGCTTCTGGACAAATTGCCGGCTTAAGCACTTCCTTCTGGCTTCTGTGACTGGGTCGCTGCATTCAGGTTCTAGTGGACGGCTGTTATCGGACGGTTTCTTCTGCATATCAATGCCACTGGGCAACATTCATTTTTATGCGGACGACAGTACAGCACACGGATGCTTACACCAGTCACCCTTCAGCCAGACGGGATGTTGTAGATGAAAAGAGGAGAACTTGTGTCTGAGCTTGAACAAACACTTCTGTCTATTTCCGAATGGCGCCGTAGTAATTTCGTCGAGTTCAACGCTTCCAAGACACAAGTTTGCGCGTTCAGTGCGAAGAGAGCGGTGTTTATACCAGCTCCTTCATTCCAAGGGGCATAACTTAAATTAAGCTTCCACCTCTGGGCCCTAGGGGTCAAACTGTCGCACCACCTAAACTTTCAGCGCCATATAGAGGACGAACAGGTTCAGGGTGCGACTGCACTTCACGCCGGACCAAAAGCAGCTTCTGTATAAATCGCAGATTAGATCCTGCTTGAAATGCTGCTCGCACTTGTGGGATGATTAAGCTAAATACCAGTTTGCGCCTCCGGACTCGATCTAGCGTCCAGCCCGAGTTGTCCTGCGATTTAGAACCGCTGCAACTTCGTAGGGATGTCTGAGCCCCAAGTGTGCTTTCTCGCTTATTCCATGGGGAGTACTCGGAGGAGCTATTTGACGCGACCCCGCCGTCCCCTTTCCGCTTCCGCACAACATGCACTGGGTAGGGATTGCATCCCTACACGTTGCACTTGAGCGGATGAATCGGTTCTGCAGATTTTTCCTAAATAGAACTGGTATACTCTGGAACGCTCTCCCTGTCCCCATATTTGTCCACATATTTCCCTCAAGTAGTCTCGGGTCCTTCAAGAGGGGTGTGAATAGGCACCTGTCAGGCCGGCAAATTCTCAATCCCCCCGTTCGACCGAATGTCTAGGGGCGTCGGTAGACACCTTATGGGTGGGTCGGTCCCACATGTCGCGCTTTGTATAAAAAAAGTAGTCATAACGGTAGGTCGTTGGGACGAATGCCAAGATCACAAGTTGATGAATGTCGTCAAAATTACTTAGGCAAGTACTTCCTGTGCGAGGTAGGAAGAGTTTAGTTTGCTCGTTAACGATTTCGTTCCACTACTTTACTATAGAGGAGCGAGGTGATGGCGGCGCGGGCGGCGACTGTTCAAACAGGGGCCCGCACCGCCCGACCTACTGCACGGCTCGGCTCACGGACACACCCACGCACACCGTCACACCCACACACCCACACACACACACCCACCTACCGCGCCGCTCCGCGCGCGCCGCTTCCCTTATCTAATATTATTGTTAAACAATAACGTTAAGGCCGAAATAAGACTCAAAAGGTCAAATTTAAAGGAAATTATTGAGCTATTGGTAAAGATAAAAAATCTGCAAAAAATATGTGTTATGTATTGATCTTTAATTAACAAACATAGCGAAAAAAATCTATTTTACTACTTTGGAAAGGTGTTAAATAAATCTCCAAAAAAATAACGAAAAGTACGAAAATTTTACTTTCAAGTTAAATTATCTTGAGAAACATCAATTGTTTCAATACAATACCCTCATAGAAATATAGATAATATTTTTCCCTACAATCGTAGCGAAAAAAATATTGTTTTCCATCTTTCCAACACGTGAAATTTAATATATAGTGTGATTTTCGCGCAAACGTTCATCGTCGGCGCGACGTATCAGCCACCGCACGAATAGAACGAATCTCGCACCTATTACATCTGCATACGGTTCGTGTTTCAATCATCAGTGCTCGGGTAGCATGGTTTGAGTCTTATTTCCGCCTTAACATTGGTGACCGGACGCTCCAGCTATAGGCCCTCTTCGCCCGCCGCCTCGTCCGCACCGTTCGCCGTGCTATGGACGTGCTGACTAATATCAAACTTGGGATTGACCGCTCCCCGGAGTTTGGCTTAGCTGCAATGCAATACAGTTCGGCTGCTTTTGATTGGGGTTGGCTGAGTAATTGGTATTGGCCTCGGTATTGGCCCGTCTCTACTTCCCATATTATTCAACGCTTTTTAAGCTTTCTCCTATCGATGTTTAACTGTAACATAGGTTAGGTGTGCATGTTACCTGCTGTTGCATTTTTTTGTTTGTTTTTTTTTTATGTAAACTGACACGGTTGGCTACATTACCTACAACATCCGTGATGTCAGCCCATAACACCGTGTGAACTTGGTGCCACGTCAGTGCTTCCCTTCGGTCATGCCGGCTACACTGAACTGGACGGAAAACACAAACTAGGTATATACATAGCCGTTTCGACCGACCTTTCATTCAGTGCGGTGGTACCAACCCGGGCGGGTTAAACCCTAGTAATATAAGAAGGGAGTCATATCCCTTAGTCGCCTTTTACGACATACACGGGGAGAGATGCAGTGGGGCTATTATTTTAAAGTACCGGCCCCACACGGTACAAACGGTACGTTAGGGTTAAGCTAAGACTATGTAGGTATCTATACATATAATAAAATCGTAAAGGTAAGAAAGTCTGTACATTGAATGTATTCGGAAAAAAACTAACCAGGGTGGCTTAAAAAGAGATACTGAACATGTTAGAACAGTTTTTAAAATTTTTGTTTGTTTGTTTGTCTGTACGCGCATCACGCAAAAACCACTGAACTGTATTTGACGAAACTTTGTATAGTGGCAGTTTATATGCCGGAATGACATAATAAATAAAAAAATATAATAAAAATTAAAATTATAAAAAATATCATTGCGCATTTGAAATCACGTAGTCCAAAGTAAAGGTTTCTTGATTATTTGATTCATCTCGTGTGGATTCATCGAATGCAAAACAATTTTAAATGTCAAGTTGACAACGGAGAACTGTCATCTCGACGTGAGCTGGCCGGTAACGAATAATTTTATAAATAAAAAAAATATTTTGAAGTTATGTCGCTATCATTGGTGCAATTTTTATTTCTGTTCCCCGCGGCTTCGCTCGCGTGAAATTCGTATTTAAAAAAAAAGTAAGTAACTAAAGGCGGGGCCGAAGGCGGATCTGCGCTCAAGTATACGATATTCTTTCTCGAAGAAAGTAACTAAGGGCGAGGCGGAAGGCCGAGCTGCGTTCAGGAAGAAGTTAACCCATCTGGAAGAAAGCAAGTAACTAAGGGCGAGGCCGAAGGCCGAGCTGCGTTCAGGAAGAAGTTAACCCATCTGGAAGAAAGCAAGTAACTAAGGCGAGGCCGAAGGCCGAGCTGCGTTCAGGAAGAAGATAAACCATCTTGAAGAAAGTAAGTAACTAAGGCGAGGCCGAAGGCCGAGCTACGTTCTGATAAACGATAAACCATCTCGAAGAAAGCAAGTAACTAAGGGCGAGGCCGAAGGCCGAGCTGCGTTCAGGAAGAAGCTAAACCATCTTGAAGAAAGTAAGTAACTTAGGCGAGGCCGAAGACCGAGCTACGTTCTGATAAATGATAAAACATCTCGAAGAAAGTAAGTAACTAAGGGCGAGGCCGAAGGCCAAGCTGCGTTCAGGAAGAAGCTAAATCATCTTGAAGAAATTAAGTAACTAAGGCGAGGCCGAAGACCGAGCTACGTTCAGGTAAACAATAAACCTTCTCGAAGAAAGTAAGTAACTAAGCGATATTTAGATTGAGTAAACGATAATTCTATCGAAGAAAGCAAGTCATTAAGGGCGAGGCCCGAAGGCGGAAGCGGGTTTATGGTTTACCTGAACGCAGCTCGGCCTTCGGCCTCGCACTTAGTTACTTCCTTTCTTCCAGAAGGTTTATCGCCTTCCTGAACGCAGCTCGGCCTACGGCCTCGCCCTTACTCTCTTCGAGAAGGTTTATCGTCTTCCTAAACGCAGCTCGGCCTTCGGCCTCGCCCTTACTTTCTTCGAGAAGGCTTATCTTCTTCCTGAACGAAGCTCGGCCTTCGGCCTCGCCCTTAGTTACTTACTTTCTTCGCGAAGGTTTATTTTCTTCCAGGATGCAGCTGGGTCTTCGGCCTCGCCGTTAGTTACTTAGTTTATTTGAGAAGGTTTATCGTTTATCTGAACGCAGCTCTGCCTTCGGCCTCACCATTAGTTAGTTACTTTCTTTGAGAAGGTTTATCGTTTACCTGTACCCAGCTCGGTCTTCGGCCTCGCCCTCAGTTACTTACATTCTTCTTTGAAATACGAATTTCACGCGAGCGAAGCCGCGGGCAACAGCTAGTACATAATATAGGTGTATATGGGCACGACTGTACATGACCCGCCAGTAAGTAATGAACATCGAGCTTTAGAAAGAGACAATTCGTTTGTAGAGCGTCGTCTCTGTCGCACAGGGACGTGCGCGTTCGTGCGACAGAGACGACGCTCTACAACCGGGTGGTTTCTCTTTCTAAAGCTCGATGTTCATTACTTACTGGCGGGTCCTGTACTTTGTTCGTCGTAACAAGATACGCGTGACAGACGGTAAGAGCTGAAGAACTGAGATAGGTATTTACTTCCTGTATTAGACTGATTAGATCACGAGGATCTCCGTAGACGGATCTATTTATCTAGATCAGTTAATTCACAACAACAAACAAACTGATCTAGATAATAATAAAAGTTATATTACAAATAAAAAAAATCTCCAGCCCTTAAAAAGTCTAAAATATGTCAAAAAATAATTTCCGTTTACTTAAACGAGTCGGGGGACCGCAAGTAAATTCCCGCGCAGCTCTGAGTTATTATATTTTATTTACTTAGCGGTCCCCCGACTCATTTAAGTAAGTAAACGGAAATAATTTTTGACTTTTTAAGGGTCCGGGGTTTTTGAAATTTGTAATTTATTTCAAGATTTTTTTTTAAAAACCCGCATGCAAATCGGTCCACTTTTTAAAGAATATTTTTTTATTACTTAATTACTTGATTACCCGTTTACTCCAACGGTCGCTGTCCTGTTGGTTGACGTGCCCAGCCCACTGCCATTTGCGTTTATTCGCGCGGCGTCTAATGTGTGTGGTTGGTATGTATGTACAGTGTAATATGTAGGTGTGTAGGTTTAGTTTAGTACCTTTAGTTTAGTAAATTGTACACGTGAATTCTAAAGCACACGACGCGACCCTACAAGTTACAACACTCTATGTAGATAGGTATGCATTTTCTTTAAATAGCTATCTAATATTAAGTGTATCCAACAATTTTACTAACGAACCGTAACTTGACGCCCTACATAATAACTTCCCCAAATTACCGACCATAATTACATGTTTATTCGAAAGTTTTGTGTAAACAACACAGATAGGCGATAATGTCTAGTAGGTAAGTGTAGGTACCTAAGTGTGTGCCTAAATGTGGACACTGTCTGCCCTGAAAGTGAAGACATAAACCTAAATCCCAATAAATTTAAATTTTGACAGTTACGAGTAGGCATAGCGATATTTTTTTTTATTGAAAATAACACGGTTGGCTAGATCCCTACGCAAAAAGAGGGATGTTATAAGTTTAACGTAATGTGTGTAATCGTGTGGAATCGTAGCTCCCAAACGGATAGACCGATTTGGATGCGGTTTTTTTTAAAGCTGATTTAATCGGGATGGTTCTTAGCTATGTTTGATGAACATCAGGTCAGCCAATTCGAAGACCATCGGCACTTTTTCTAATTGGTGAAGGAATATCCACTCGTCGCCTTTAAGTATATAAACGGAAATTAATTTATGTACTTGTACTTGTAACCTAACCTAACCTAACCCAACCTAACCTAACCTAAGAAAATTATTACAATTTCAAAATACGTATCTTAAAAAGCTTGAAATAAAAGTTAAATTACCTACACATCAACAACCCTTAAAAAGCAAAAAATTCTTTCAGCTTAGTTAATTAAGGGCGTCGGGGGACCGCTAAGTAAAAAAAAAATATAAACTCGGTCCCCCAACACGTTTGATTAACTAAGCGACAATTATTTTTTACTTTTTAAAGGTTTTTGATGTGTCGGCGTTTTTTTAAATTTGTAATTTATCTTTTTCTACGTAATAAAAAAAATAATACTACTTATTTATCACATTGTACTCGGTTGTTCGTGGGCTTTATCAAGAAGCGACACACACACATCAACATGTGTCATACATAAATAATAATATTACCTACTGCGATTTTACGCTTGCATATGTACGAGTAACTAGATAGATACGATGGATTTAATGATATTGGACCGAATTAATTACCTTCCTAAACACATGGAATACATATTGCCGATTCATTTTCTAGTGTAGCCATTAAAGTTGTCGAGATAGCACGTGTCCATAATTATTGCGCCATAACATTACATCTGGGCTGTGTAGGCAGGCACTATCTTTGACTCAGTGTTTCTATATGGTTTGCTTCTTGAACCCAGCGACAGCTCTTCACAATGTTTCTAGCGCACGGTGGTGCCTCCGCCGCACGGGGGCGGTGTGCGTGCGGCGCGGCGCGGCGCCCTACACTCGCGCGCCCCGCGCCCTCTCCACCCGCACCCCGGACGAATAAATAAAACTTTTCAACCACCCTTCCACGTCGTCCGCCACCCCACGCCCACCCCGCGCGCCGCGCCCTGTAATAAGCAAACAGTAAAACCTAAAACAAACGGAAAATTAACTTTCCAAATAAAATAAAAATAAATGTGCCGTCGGGGGGGGGGGGGGGGGGCGGGGGGGGGGGGGGCGGCGCGGCGAGGCCGGGGCTGGGGCTGGAGTGCTCCAGATACCGAGCCAGCCAACAATATGAGATGGTAGCCGCTCAGCTCGGGGCGGGCGCGGGTGGGTAGCCCGCTGCTGCCCGCTGTGCGCTAAGTATAGTAAGGCGGTGCGAAGCGGCGGGTGCGGCCGCCGCACTATGGGCCAAAGTGCCACTTTTCGGTCATAAATCTGTATCTCCTAAACTAGAAGACCTTTATTCACAATTTTTTTTATGGTATTACTTGAATAGTTACTCTTCAAAAAAACAGTAACATTTGATTGTAAATAATATTTATTATTAATAAAAAAAATCCTAAAATACTAAATAATTTATTTCTAAACTATGAAAATAAGATAAAAAATTATTATGTAAATTTACCAATAAAGTATAAACTTTTATATAATATTCACTAATAAAAACATATTTGTACCTATATTGTAATAAATTAAAAATTAATCATTAAATAATTAAATGCGCTTACAGGACAGCACCTGTTTTTTGCTTCCTGGATTTTATTATAAGAAGGGAAGACGATGGAATATCTTTCCAATAAACAGCTTCTCAAATATTGTTATTGCAATTTAGTCAGATCTAAATCTACGAAGACACTAAAGCTTCATCGCCGTCGTTGAATTGAAACAATTTAGCAGAATTTCCTGTGATAATTTCATTGCAGTTTTTCTTGTTTTATTGAGTTACGTTACGATACGTATTATTTTACCAGTGGGGCTTCATCTTTTTTGCCAATTGAATTCAGTCCTTTAATGTACTCGTATGAAGGATAGACGTTGTCCAAACCAGATTCCCCAAAAAGTTTCACAGTTTTACGATTTTGTATCCTCTCTGGTGAAATTGCGTAGTAACTTTTCAAGAAACACAGTGGAGGATACTTGTAAGACGCCATATCGTTTCAGAAACACTACACTGCACTCATCTGGCACGAATATTCAGGCAGTACAGTGTGTAAATGTACCACCCCTCACAGAATGGCTTATATTCGTTCGTACGAAAAAAAATATGACGTGTGCATCATATCTCCTTACACTCTGTGGTTCAGAAATTGTGTTCAAAACATCAAATAACACAAAAACACACCTGGCGTAAATACATATATAATCATATCATAGTTTTAACCGCAATTGTTTCCATTACGAAGTAGCTATACCTACCGTGAGAATGCTGAGGTTGTATTGTACTTTCTTTGCATAATTTATACAATCAGTACTCTTAAGTTAACTTTTCAAATAAAATCATTTAAAATCAGCCTCGGTAGCTCAGTGGTGCGGTCGGTCGACTGTTGTTAGAGACGGAAGTAAACTTTCTCCATACTCCATACAAAATCGTATTTCGGCATTTATGTTATCTCGCCCCCTAGACCTTATCCGATTTTAAATTTTTTTTTTTTAGTAGGTAGGGTTTATCCCGTCCGGGTTGGTACCACCGCACTGAATGAAACATCGGTCGAAACCGCTATGTAAATAGTTCGTGTTTTCCGTCCAGTTCAGTGTAGACGATATGAAATGAAGGGAAGCATTGACATGGCACCTAGTTCACACGGAGTTTATGGGCTGACATCACGGATGTTGTAGGAGGTATAGCCAACCGTGTCAGTTTCCATAAAAAAATTAATAAAATTAAATTAAAAAAAATTCGTTCACGCGAACGCTCCGAGCACGCATATTTTTTTTATTTTCGTGCCAATTTGCAGAGTTTTGCAGAAAGTTGTTTATTAATTCTAAATAAACAGTGTACTGGCTGTATAAAACCATTATAATATTCACCCGGGCAGACCCTGATACCATTTGAAAGCTTAGATGAAAATTGTAGTTTTAGATAAATTTCGCGTTTTCGTTAGTGCTTTAAATAAGGGATGATATCTTTAAAAAACCCAACACAGTTACCATTACCTAAAAGCCCAAGAAGTATGCTTTTCGAATATGTATGGGTTTCTATATGTTTACCTAAGTATTTTTTGAGAAAAATATACATAAATATGCGCTCCCTTAATATGCGGATGTTTGCGCAACGAATTTGTTCAACTTTCAAGAGTCATATAACCGAGGAAAGTCAACTTAAATCTAAAATATGTACGTATAAAATAAGTACCTTTCATGGCCTATCGAACCAACTATATTTCATTACCCCAGGTGGTATGTTGTCAAAACCATTTTTGACAGTTGCTTGTATGGGGCCCGTCCATAGTGCGCCGGGGCGCTCAGCGATTCTTTTATTATGATTTTATTATATTCGCCCACCTCACCCCTCCTGCGCGCCGCGCGCCCCCGCCGCCGCCGCGCCGCGTCTCCCATTAATATAAAATAATATAATAATGCCGCGCGGGGTGGCGGCGATGCGGCCGGGGGCGGCGGAGCGGAGGGGCGGGGAGGGGTTCCGCGGGCGCGAGCAGCGCGACGCCAACGTAATTTGGTCGGACGTCGACGACTATCATTAAACATTATTATATTGTACGTCGGCGATATTATTTTATTGGCGTCTAGATCGTTCGCCCCAGCGGCGCGCGGCGGAGGCGAGGGAGGGGTGGGGCGTGGGGTGGCGCGGGGTGGCAGGGGGCCGGGGCCGCCGTGCGGCGCAGCTCTGACGTCACGCCACCGGGCGAACTATGCTCACTAACGAGACTGAAGAAATTGAAGTAATCACTCTTCTCCATCTTCAATACTCACTCTGAACTACTGAGCCGAGAAGAGAATAATATTCAGCCAGATGCATTTAAACACGAAGAATGGCTCTTGCCTATAAAACGGAGAGAGGTGTGTACAGTAGGTACTGTATTTTTTTTAACGCACCTAATAGTAGAGTTCCTGTATTTTTAGGTTTCCGTACCAAAATTGTACAAAGGAATCCTTACTGTGAAACTCCGATGTCTGTCGGTCTGTCCGTCCGTTTGTCTTAATTCCGAAATAGTACTAAATTTAAATTTGCAATTCATATATATGTAATGCTTTTTCTTTTCTCAAATAGTCCAATGTTCCATAAAAATTTTATTCCATAAAAAAAAAAGAAAAAAAGTCCAATAAAATAATCTTTATGATAACTCCGAACGTATACCAAGTCTAAACTTCCGCCGTAGGAAATTTGTTCATAATGTGTAGGAACATTTTCGACAGAAACGGAGTCCAATCTGGAAAAGTGCAATGGACTAATATAAAAGTTTTTTTTTTGGAAACTAACACGGTTGACTCACCCACCTACAACATCCGTGATGTCAGCCCATAACACCGGGTGAACTAGGTGCCACGTCAGTGCTTCCCTTCATTTCTATCACGGTTTCTAAAAATACGAACGGACAGACTGCGTAGGCTTAATAATAGGCCGTATCCGTGTGGATACGGAACCCTAAAAACAGTAATACATACAAACGTCAGATTTGGTGTGATTATAGTGCAAATTCTAAAAAGTATAACAACAAATAATAAACCGACCCATTACGTGGTGGTACGCAAACCTCGGACTCGCACTTGACCGATTTTTTTTTCTTTTAACTCGTTTCGTTAGTCATCATAATTAAATCGATTTTTTTTTAATTTGGCATCGTCTTACGCATTTTTTATATTTAATTTATAAAAAATACATGGAGGCGAGTTTTTATTTTTGAAATTTTTATTATTTTTACAATAACTTCCCGTTCCATTAAGGATGATAGTGCGGTTTACAGGCGGCGCGGCCTGGTAGAGTTGGTAGAGACAATTATTTATCTCTTTTATCCTATCGTACGTAGCAAAGTTTTATTTCACGAGCCGGCGTAGAAATAACATTGTACGAGTACAATCGCTGGTAATTTGTTGTACGATTACAATGTTATCCATTATATTATAATCCGTAATCATTAAAGTATAAATAAATATGTACATTAATGCGCGCGGTGCGTGTTCGGGACGACTCTTGATTGCTACCTTCTAGATATATTAACATTATAATTCCACCTAGCCGACTACACGGGTACCTATAGCAAGTACGATCGGCTCTTCAAATGGACATACACACTTAGAACCTTGTCGCAATTGAGAGCTCATTACGTGCCCTTGATTTTAATTTGACGTGTGTAATTTGTGACAATTTACTCTGAAAAATTCCGTTTACGCCGCCGCCGCCGCCTTCTCTGTAAAAATAATAAGTATAGGTATATACCTAAGAATAAATTGGACTCAGCCATGAATTATTTAGTTAGAATGTAAAATGTAATAGGTATGTCGGAGTATTTAATTAGTTTCAGTGTCGGTATACCTGTTTAATTAATAAAAAGTTTGTTAAGTGCGAAAATTGTTCAGACGCATAGGGTTTCGTAACTATTCCCTTCTTGCACGCATAACGAGTGTGTGCGCGGTTGCTTCGTGCTCCTTATCCCGCGAGTAAGAGTAAGAGTAAGAAAAATATTTATTCCCTGATAGTGTTTTATATTTTCTCTACCTCGCTCTATGAAGGGTAGGCGAGTGTGTCCCCGCGCAGCCGATTGCATCGCGCGCCGCCACCGCGCCCCTGTGTAGATGTTTCTACGGTTAGAAGAATCATCGACTTATAGAAGAATGCGCTTTTTCTCTTGAAAATAGTTTTCATGCCGTGAACACAAAATGTACTACTTAAATATTTTTGTTTTAGAATTATTAAGTACTAGCTTTTGCCCGCGGCTTCGCTCGCGTTAAATTCGTATTTAAAAAGAAGAAAGTAAGTAAGAAAGAAGGCCGAGCTGCGTTCCTGCGTTACCTTCATTTGGGCGGCGCGCGGAACAATTCGGTTTGAATGAGAGCCACATATTAGCGTAAGCTGAACTGAATTTTATTTAGCCTATCGTGTGTCACGTATAGTTAAATGTGCTTGTACTAAGTTACATCGAATTCGGATGATCGGTTTAAGAGTTATGGAGGAACATACATACAGAAAAGATTTCTAAAAATCGTCAATTTAGTTTTAGTATCATGCATAGAGTCTAAAAACGCAATATCTCATAAAACAACTTACTTACTCTACTTACTCTATGACCATATTTTACAGATTTATTATTAGTATTGATTTAGTTTTGGAATTATCTCTTCGGACATACCAAATTGCACACATTCATTACTAAAACTCTTCATTTTTTTAAAATTTGTAATGTAGGAATTGAAAGGCCGTCTGTCTGACCGATCTGTATTTTTTTTTTTTTTGCCGATTCTACTAATTAAATTTGACGACCTCTGCCATCGTTTACACATTAAATCTCGTTACCTAAGGAATCCACAAGCATTCTAAGTTTCAAGAAGGTATAGGTAGCTCAAACAGTTTAGGAGCTACATGCGTTGACAGACAGACGGACGGACGAACGGACAGGCACTGAACGCTTTTGTAAGCGTCCCCGCCAGCTTCGGCTTCGACGGAACCCTAAAATCGCTTGTCCGATAACGTCTCCGCGTGTATTTGCACTTGATGGCACGAGCGTCCGGTCCGGCAGAGTGAGAGAGAGAGAGAGAGAGAGATAGATAGATAGATAGAGAGAGAGAGAGAGAGACGCGGAGCGATGGACGGCGAACTGTATTTATTTATTTATGAATACGAAATACGAATTCCCGATCGGATGATCAAAAATCACCGAAGCGGATAAAGAATACTGTAATTATGTTCAGTATACTCGGCACCGGCCGGCTCTGCGAGCTATTAACATTTTTACTTCACGAAAAGAAACGGAGAAAAATATTGTATTATAATAATAAGCGGTATCATTGTATGAATTATCTTCTAATATAAGTATGTAGGTGTGTGTATATATGTTGCGGCTGATGTACAATGTGTCTGTAGGTGTATACATACATACTTATATTGCTTTGTATATGTAGAGGTATACTTAATAATGTTGAGTGCCGAAGCGGAACGATCGCTTTGTTTCTGCGGCAAGTTCCGTCCAATTGACACCTCGCTCGCTAGAAAGTTGTGCGATTTCATATTCGGTATTTATTGTGGATCTTTATCGGCCGGTATTGTTTTGTTTTACGTACCTACTTACATACTTATTTAAAACATAAATATTGTACGTACTTTAGCTGCGCTGCTGGTCTCTTGCAGAAACATGTCTGATTGCTGTCTGTTTCCATAATAACTTAGTGAAACGAAATTAAAACTTAATGAACAACTCAATTGGAAAACATTAAATATTTTGCTGGATTTGACATAAGCTTACATAATTTTTAGTTACATACGCATACAAAGTTTCATATTTATACGGGCATGTATGTTCGACAAAGTTCGAGTTGAGTCGACAAAGTTGCCCGAAAAGGTGCGCAGAACCTATAATTCCATGGATGGAAGAAATCCTGTTAATTGTGAACGTTATTCACACACACTGGATCACCGGGGTAGGTAGCGGGGGCACTTGAAGGGACCTGAGGGCCCCAAGCAGGCCGATGATGGATGCCGAACGTATAGCCCAGCCCTGGTCGTGGTTCAACGCTGCGCATTTCCGTTGTTGATGGAATTATTATTATATAATGAAATGATTATTTAAAAAAATAATAAAAAAATTATGCACACAATTGACATCGGAGGGCTGGTAGTTAGGATGTTTACACTAAGAAATCGAATGGACGACGAACAACATGTAGCTCGTTTCGAAAATATCATATGAAGAAAACATGCAGCGCCTCTCGATGTTGGTACCGTAATTGCCATAGGTACAAATATTTACCTAAGCACGACACTCTTGAGCTTGAACACGGGCGAGTGGAAAAAAACCTCACGATCGAACCGTACCGACTACTTGTTACCACTTGTGTGTGTTGATAACACGTGGGAGGCCACGTGTGATGAAAAACATTTTACCTACTCGCAATTTCATCTGTGTGCCTTGCTGGGTGACCCCACCAAATTGCAGCGCGAGCCGCCCCTCACCCCGCCCCCCCACCTTCCGCGCTACAAAGTGACAAGGGATGCGAAGCGCGAGCGAATTACATCGCTTACGCGCCTGAATCATCTATTTACATAATTTGCTTGTTTGTACAATATAATAGCACGTCCCTACACGCGCAGACTAGGCCAGTTTTTAATCTACATTATTTAATAATATGGTGTGTGGCTTTTTCTTAGTTAATTTTTAACTTATTAGATACAGCTCCTTGAAGTGCGGACGTGAAAATGTTCGTAAGAGAAGCTAAATGTCCACTTACAAACAAGCACTTACTTATAGCTATCGTTGGATTCGTCGGGAAAACGATAATCAGTCGGTGTTTTACATAAGTAGGTAGCAATTAAAAGTTAGGGTTATCAATTTGAGATTCACTTGAATCTCAAATTGATAACTTGAAATAATCTACGTAGTTATTGATACATAGAGAGAAGCATGTAGAAGAATTATTGAAAGCTTATATTTTTTTTATTTTGTATTTGAGATTCACTTGAATCTCAAATTGATAACTTGAAATAATCTACGTAGTTATTAATACATAGAGAGAAGCATGTAGAAGAATTATTTAAAGCTTATATTTTCTTTATTTTGTATTTTGTGTTTAGAGCATTTAACAATTATTTGTTAATATCAGCTCCATAGTAAGTACTTATTTTGCTACCCCTTAGGGCCCAGTGCCCCTAAGGGATAGAGAACGCTCAAGGGAATCCAACAAAATTACTAAATCCCTCTCACTTGGGCTCGCCAACAGTTTATGTATACTAAAAAACAAATTGAGTCTGTCCACCCTATGTGACGTCTGCAATTCCCTCCGTAATTCCTCGTTCTGACCACACTCGATCAGTAAATGGCACATTTTATTCTAGTCGTTGCACTGATCACAATTTGGAGAATTTATCTTATTCATCAGAAATTTACTATTTTTTTTTTTTGGATGTCTTAGAACTAGCACTATTTTAGAAATTGCACACCTGGAACCAGGGATGGAGGTTCTGAGTGCAAGATTTTACAGTATACCCCACTCTGTACTGTCAAAATGCTCTTACCATTAATTTCTGCAGGGGTTCTAAATTCTGGCAATATTTGCACACAGAATGCAATCGATCCATGCAAAACACATTATAGTGGGGCATTCAACATAAATAGCTTCTTTTGCCAATTGGTCCGCTGTTTCATTGCCTACAATACTCACGTGAGCTGGAATCCACTGAAATTTAATAGTCCAATAATTGAAAGTATAGGCGCACTAGTTGAGGCAGGCGCTTATTTCGTCGCACCTGCACGAGTGTCAGTGCGGAAAATTCAAAGCAAAACAGTGCAAAACTACATAAAACTACTGTTAAAAAAAAATTCCCTACATAGCAATAAAAATTTGTCCACACTAAGAAAGTGGGCAACGGATAAAACTGGTGAATTAATAAACCCGGAAAAATCATATTTCATTGTGTTGCCAAAACCAAAACAATGCCCGTACAATTTACAAAATGACAGCCGTAACAAAGGGAACGTCATATTTTAAAATTGAAAAAGTTTCCTGTTGGGGCCCTACAGAGGGACGCAGGGAGCAGAACTAAACTCCGCGCGCCCGCGCCGCTGCACAGGCGCTGCTGGGCTGCTTGCATGGACTTTCAGGAATTCGCCGCCGCCGCCTCCGCGCCGCCACCTCCAAACCCCGGTCGTGTCGCCTCCACCTCGCCTTACACCACCCTCAACATCCACCCACTTCGCACGTGGCATAAGCAAGCATTAGCGAAATACTTACAACATTATTTTCTGAGCGCCGCCACATTGTTACCACAGGCTGCGCCGCGCCGCGCTGCCGCGTTACCAAATGGTAATAGCTCTCACTCAACCAATGTTATAATTTGTGGAGTATTTATCTAAATTTATCCAACAAAAGGTAATCGTACGTCGAGCGTGTCGTGCCCCCCCCCCCCCCACACCGTCGCGTCGTCCGCAGCCGCCCTCATCCCGCGCCGGCACACTTCCGCGTGAACAAAACAAATTCCAAACAATTCCATTCTGACGATTGCATTATTTATTCGTCACCCTCCCATCCCCCGCAACCGCAGCCGTACGCGCACTTCCTTATGACTTCCTTGGCTTGGGTCGGTGAGTTTACTGTCACACAGATTTTCTATTGGGCGTATGCGCGGATTGCGAACACCCTCGAATTTTTACCAACAAAATTACATGCTGAGCCAAATCGATAAACCCTATTGTTTTCGATGGTAATTTTTATAGCGGATGTATTACAAATCTGACAAATCTAAGCGCAAAGAGATGATAAATAAACAATCATCAATCAATCAATACTAATAATAAATCTGTAAGGGATGTTCATTATTGTTCATGGAGTAAGTTACTTTGTTTTATGATATAGGTACTGCGTTTGTAGATATACTTTAAATATATTACTAAAACTAAACTGAGGAGTTTTAGAAATATTTTCTGTATGCATGTTTGTTCCTCAATAACTCTTAAATCAATAATCCGAATTAGATGAATAAAATTCAGTTCCGGTTACGCTATGATATGGCTCTCATACAAATCGAATTGTAACGCGCGACGAAATAAAGGTAACGCAGGAACACGCAGCTCGGCCTTCTTTCTTACTTACTTAGGACCACTTGCACCAACACGAGTTTAAAGTTAAGTAGCGAGTTATGGATTTAAACGCGGTTCCCACAGTCAACGGGTGCTAGCTTAACGAGTTAAACTGGTTTATATATTAAATTTGTGTTGGTGCAAGTGGGCCTTACTTTGTTCTTTTTAAATACGAATTTTACGCGAGCGAAGTCGCGAGCAAAAGCTAGTAAACAATAAACAATTACGTTTTGATGCCCCATCGTGCGTATGCGTATGCATATTGCACTTGGAATGTTTTTTTTTTAATGGAATCTGACACGGTTGGCTACATCACCTACAACGTCCGTGATGTCAGCCCATAACACCGGGTGAACTAGGTGCCATGTCAGTTCTTCCCCCTTGATCCTGCCGGCTACACTGAACTGGTCGGAAAACACAAATTATTTACATAGCCGTTTCGACCTAGTGATATACCTAGATAGGCTACAAAAAGTTTTCTCGATGATCTTACAACCAACCTTGCGAACCATTCTCCAAAACGCAATCAATCTGTGTACTACGAGTAACATAGGTAAAATTTAAGTTGGTATATTAACAATAAAAATGCATAGGTACCTACCTGCTGTTCCTTTTTAGTTTCCTGTACCCCGTACGGACGCCTACTAAGGCTACGCCGTCTCTCTGTCTATCGGGCCGTCCGCCCGAATGGCCGGATATCCTAACAAATTCAAATGAAATATCCTAACAATAAAAAAAAAACAAAAGCATGATCTCCATACAAATATCATCATTTCCAGAAGAGCGACATCTACCGAATTATCCAAACATATTTTAAACAACAAAAGTATGACCGGTCTCCGATAGACGACACGATACTGATATTGCGTGCGAGTGCGACTGAAAAGTATAATAAAAAATAATAAAAACCATCAGTTTACGTGGTGGTACGGAAACCTCGGTGCGCGAGTCCGTTTCAAGTGTGTTAAAAAACATTCTGCATGTCTCTCTCTCTTTCTCTCTCTGTGCTACATATTTATTATTAGATATACATTATTACATTTTTGTACCGTGTGGGGCTGGTACTTTAAAAGAATAGCCCCACTGCATCTCTCCCCGTGTATGTCGTAAAAGGCGACTAAGGGATATGACTCCCTTCTTATATTACTAGGTGGTAGGGTTTAACCCGCCCGGGTTGGTACCACCGCACTGAATGAAAGGTCGGTCGAAACGGCTATGTAAATAGTTTGTGTTTTCCGTCCAGTTCAGTGTAGCCGGCACGACCGAAGGGAAGCACTGACGTGGCACCAAGTTCACCCGGTGTTATGGGCTGACATCACGGATGTTGTAGGTGATGTAAGCCAACCATGCCAGTTTCCATTAAAAAAAATAAATAAAAATAAAAATTACATACGATCTAGGTATGGCTGATGTCCAATAAATCCTAGACTTTTGCATGTTTTTCGAAGTCTACGAAAATTTCGTAAGAATACCGCAACCTGTTCGTGTAACATTGCACGTTACAAACGCCATTAAATCCACTTAAGTGAGGTCAGTGAAGTCAAAAGGATAGAACTTTTGATATACATTGCACATACAATCCTCGTACAATATACAACAAATGAACACAATTTGTGTCATATTGCTCGTGCAATGCGTATCAGGTGGGCAAAAGTAATGTCATAATGTGAATTGCCTGCCATTTTGTTAGAAATGAAAAAAAAAACCGGCCAAGTGCGAGTCGGACTCGTGCACCTATGTAGGTTTCCGCACCACAAAAAAAAAACACGTTTCTTGTATGGGGACCCTCCTTAATTTTTTACCTTTTCTATATTTTATTTTTGCTGTCATATCCACCATAATAAATAACACATTCTGTGAAAATTTCAACCGGCTACCTATTACGGTTGCAAAGATACAGCAGTAGGACAGACAGACAGACGGCGTAGGCTTACTAATAGGCTTCCGTACGGGATACGGAAACCTAAAAAGGGCGCTCTGTTTTTACGGAAAGTTTATTTGAATGTGTAAAATTATATCGATCAAATGACCTCCTCCTGAGTGAATTTACGGGTCATGTGATCTCCCGTTTTGGCGATTTGAACTGACCGGCCAGATCGCCAGATCTGTACCGTAATCACGAGATTTAACCTACTACGCTACGCCGCCGTGTTCTCCGCATCATTTTGTATGGAGAAACGAAGTTCACAAATCTATCACTAGAGGTACTGTTCCGTTTCTCCATACAAAATGATGCGAAGAACACGGCGTAGCGTAGCGTAGCGTAGCGTAGCGTATTAGGGTACTATGGTAACCGTGTAACGTACGTTATATATGAGTACGTATACTTATATCCAATTACAACTACTTTATCCATTTACGTACGGTTTTAACTGTTACATTCTGTCACTTCTCAAAATGTTTTTAATCATAACGCTACGTCATCGGCGGCCTGAGCTGTGAGCAAAACGTTACGCGAAGCGAAGCCGCGGTCAAAAGCTAGTTGAAATATAAATAGAATGTAACAGTGAAAACTGTATGTAAATCGATGTAAGTGATTCTCGACGTATAGGTAAGGATATTCATTTATTTACGTACCACACGGCTGTAGAAACGTCGCTTTATTTATAACCTTATTAAAAAAAACAGAGGAGGTTCTCCGTTCAGCCAGTATGTATTTTCACTAAATAAAGTTTTTCCCAAAGAATAGTCTCTTATTTAGGGTTCCGTATCCGTCGTACGGGACCCTATTAATAAGCATACGCCGTCATCTGTCTCATCTGTCTGTCTGTCTGCCCGAGGGCTGTATATCTCTTGAACCGTAATCGTAGCCCGTTGAAATTTTCACAGAATATGTGTTATTATAGCCGATATAACAATAAATAATAAAAATAAGAAGAAGTAAAAAATTCACGGGGGTACACATACAAGAAACTAAAAAGTGTATGCGCGCCATCTACCGAAAACAGTTTGAAGCATTTTATTTAACTAATCATGAAATTTGAACTAATATGAAGCATTTCATAAAACACGCCATAGATGGCGTGAGTGGCGCTGACCATAACATGGCGATACGGAACCCTCGGTGCGCGAGTTCGACTCGGACCTGGCCGGTTTTTTTTAAATTACGCTTCAACTCGATGCTCCGCTATCGTATGTATAATAATTCTTCGAGTGAGGTGTACACGCCGCCGCTGCTCTTTCCGACCGTACTTGCTGATTACATTCATAATCGAGCCAGTGCTAATGAATAACGGCACTAAATGACTAAGTGTGAGAGTGTATAGTTCTGTACTCCATCGCCAGGTACATACGTAGTTGTAGTACTATGCACTGCCGCACGTGGAATTACAACTCGAGTAACAGCAAAAATTACTATTAGTAGGATTATTTGTATGGACCAAGGGTATCATAATATGACACATATTATGTAGGTAGCTACGTAAAAAATACAATTAGGAGGATTAATTCTATGGACGAACGAGATCATAATATGACACATATTATGTAGGTGGCTACATAAAAATTTGTATTAGTAGGAGTATTTGTATGGAAGAAGGGGATCATAATATGACACATATTATGTAGGTGGCTACATAAAAATAACTATTAGTAGGATTATTTGTATGGACGAAGGGGATCATAATATGATACATATTATGTAGGTAGCTACGTAAAAAATACTATTAGGAGGATTAATTGTATGGACGAACGGGATCATAATATGACACATATTACCTAGGTGGCTACATAAAAATTAGTATTAGTAGGAGTATTTGTATGGAAGAAGGGGATCATAATATGACACATATTATGTAGGTGGCTACTTAAAAATAACTATTAGTAGGATTATTTGTATGGACGAAGGGGATCATAATATGACACATAGTATGTAGGTAGCTACGTAAAGAGTTCCACTGTGCACCTCCTGACTCCATCATCAGACCCTCGTCACTAAGTGTATTGGTTAGAAGTATGGGACACTCGTCCAAACAAACCAAATGAGCCCAAACTCGAGGGGTTACTAGTAACGGTTGAAGAGTTCCGCTGTACACCTCCTGACTCCATCATCAGACCCTCGTCACCAAGTGTATTGATAGAAGTATGGTACACTCGTCCAAACCAACCAAAAGAGCCAAAACTCGAGGGGGTTACTAGTAACGGTTGAAGAGTTCCACTGTACACCTCCTGACTCCATCATCAGACCCTCGTCACCAAGTGTATTGGGAGAAGTATGGGACACTCGTCCAAACCAACCAAATGAGCCCAAACTCGATGGGGTTACTAGTAACAGTTGAAGAGTTCCACTGTGCACCTCCTGACTCCATCATAAGACCCTCGTCACCAAGTGAATTGGTAGAAGTATGAGACAGTCGTCCAAACCAACCAAATGAGCCCAAACTCGAGGGGGTTACTAGTAACAGTTGAAGAGTTCCACTGTACACCTCCTGACTTCATCATCAGACCCTCGTCACCAAGTGTATTGGTAGAAGTATGGGACACTCGTCCAAACCAATCAAATGAGCCCAAACTCGAGGGGGTTACTAGTAACGGTTGAAGAGTTCCACTGTACACCTCCTGACTCCATCATCAGACCCTCGTCACCAAGTGTATTGGTAGAAGTATGGGACACTCGTCCAAACCAACAAAATGAGCCCAAACTCGAGGGGGTTACTAGTAACGGTTGAAGAGTTCCACTGTACACCTCCTGACTCCATCATCAGACCCTCGTCACCAAGTGTATTGGTAGAAGTATGGGATACTCGTCCAAACCAAACATATGAGCCCAAACTCGAGGGGTTACTAGTAACGGTTGAAGAGTTCCACTGTACACCTCCTGACTCCATCATCAGACCCTCGTCACCAAGTGTATTGGTAGAAGTATGGGACACTCGTCCAAACCAACCAAATGAGCCCAAACTCGATGGGGTTACTAGTAACGGTTGAAGAGTTCCACTGACCACCTCCTGACTCCTTCATCAGACCCTCGTTACCAAGTTGAAATTATCATAATATTGTATTGTCACGAGAACTCAATGTGTGTGCAGTTTCATAAAAATCGGTTCAGTAGAAGTAGTTGAAAAAGTTGTCGCAAGATTTGAAACAAAGATAGAAACAAACAAATATACGAAGTCAAGCTAAATAAAACCGTTTAAAAAAACGCAGATAACTTTCACAAAATCTAACAAGCACATAGGATGCACTAATACATGTGTAATAATTGACAATTAGAGAGATATTGATTGGTGCAAATTATTATAAGCTTACCTTTCGTTGAAATTTCCAATTTCGTAGATCGAAATACGTCTGACGTTGCGAACAGCTGTCAGGCTCACTGCGCGCGTTGCAAATTGGCGGCGCTTCGTAAATAAGGTTCTCGGTCGTATGCTAGATGGCGGTACTAGTCACTTTTTGAGATTATTGAGATTTTGAAGTGACCGGCATTCCCCAGTGACCGGCATTCCCCCATCTTACCCTACCTACTTACTTTAGTCTTGTTTACATGCACTTTAATTCCCTTTTTAAATGTGTAGCCGGCACGACCGAAGGGATGCACTGACATGGCACCTAGTTCACCAAGATGTTAGGGGCTGACATTACGGATGTATTAGATGATGTGTGATGCTGCCATTGTTGCCAACCGTGTCAGTTTCAATAAAAAAATAAAATAAAAAAATGCAACCATACCTGTCCCGATACCTGTCCCGGACATGTCCTGCATGTCCACCGACGACGACGCAGCAAGTATCACTTCATCGTCGGCGTACAAGAGGCATTTATTTCAAACTAATCCATTCATAAGCCAAAATTATTTGTTTTAAGTAAAGCTAATGAAATTTTTTTTATGTAGCCTTATTTGAAAAAAAAAGTTACAAATTCAAATATCTTACAATCACAAAAATGTAAGAAAACAATCTTCGAGACAAATTTTACAACTAAAATAAATTATTTACATTTAGTCGGAATCGCAAGCGTCGATTACGTATGCACTTAACATAGGTGCCTCCCAAACATATAGGTACTCATATATTATAAGGCTATTTTTATTCTGAATCTCATGCATAAACAAATTGCTTTTCAGTAGACTCCAACTTAAACTTCACCAGTTATTCTATGATCGCAACAATGTGTCAAGAATGACACCTACCTATTCCGTTTCATTTTTTTATTTTATTCTTTTGTAATTGTACTACCCGCTGATCGCGCTACTATTAAGGTGCGAAATGAAAACACACGCGCGCATAGTAACGTGCACACCTAAACTCATATCGCGGGTGTGTTCGTGCGGAGTTTGCGCGTGTGTGGGTGCTATTTATGCCATTTTAATAACGCATTTAAATATATTCACGTTGCTCTATTTCGTTCTATGTAAATCACCGTAACTAAAATATTAACTTTGTACACACATTGTACAATCGATAGTCGGGCGCATATATAACAAACTAAGTAGCTTTTGCCAGTGGCTTCGCTCGCGGTAGACTCGGTTTAATAGCAAATATGATAATAAAAGATAGCTTCTTTTATACTCTCTCTCTCTCTCTCTCTCTCTCTCCCTCTCTCTCTCTCTCCCTCTCTCTCTCTCTCTCTATCCCTCTCTCTCTCTCTCTCTCTCCCCCGTCCATACTTTACTGTCTTTGATACTGCTCAGCATTAAGGCTATTTAGCGTGATGATATAATTAGCCTATATTGAGGCTTAAGAACCACTCTTACCATTGGTGCAACCGCATCAAAATCTGTTGAGTGGTTCCGTAGTTTACCTCAAACATACATACATACAGACAGACTTTGCCTTTTATAAATAGTAGAGAAATAGAGTAGAGGTAGAGATAGAGATATATCTGTGGTATTTTTCATACGCTTCGCTCGCTCTTGTTCGTAGAATATCTATAAATGTACGTTACATATTTAGATATGTACATACATACATACCACACGCAGTTATTCGACAATTGGGGTAAGCAGAGCAATCGGTCTTGTGCTGCAAGTACTCTTGTAAATTAACAGCACAACACCGTCCACCACGTTTAGCAATGTATTAGGACAAGATACTCGTAACTATTAAGCAGCAAGCAGGGCACGAATACCCACCTTCTGTGTGACTCGGTGGAAGGACCGGGCCAAGGTGGCCATCCTGTCGCCCTTTAGCACGGCACCTTGTCCTTCGCGTATTACGACATGCACGGGGAGAGATGCAGATACTTATTTTACGTTTTATTACGCTAGCTACTCGAAAAAAGTCAAGTATGTACGTTATTACAATAGCTATTTGGCAAATGTGACAAAGTTATATTTGTGTATACGCTTTTAGAAACGATTGTATCTGCTGAAAAAACTGAAATTGTGAAAATTAAAAAATTGGCGTATCTGAACATTTAAGATCAATGCAAAAAAATTTAATTAAAAATGTTGGGGGATGAAGGATAGGTAACAGAATGCATTGAGATCATCAATGTTTTGTCTGTTTGTGCGTTCGTGTATTGCTAAATGATACTTTGTGATAATTTTAAATAAATGAAATTTAATTTTGGGATTTTTACATATTACATAAAAACTCCGAGTAGGTATGTCTGATCCATTTATCATTGTCGCTCTCATCATCATCATCAGCCTGTATCGGTCCACTGCTGGACATAGGCCTCTCCCAAGGCACGCCACCACACGCGGTCTTCCGCTCTTCTCATCCATCCACTCCCGGCTACCTTTTTTATTAGGTCATCTGTCTCCTAGCCGGGGGGCGTCCCACGCTACGTTTGCTTGTACGTGTCCTCCATTCGTGCACCCGTCTACCCCATCGGTTATCGGGTCTGCGACAGATGTGCCCAGCCCACTGCCACTTCAGCTTGCTTATTTTTTTAGCAATGTCGACTACCTTAGTTCTTTGTCGCTTTTGTTGTTTGTCGCTCTATTACAATGCAATAAAAATGTATATAATTCGACAAATTGTCGACGACAATGTCCATGATGAGTTTTCAAACTGCTATTTCAGTCATGTGTTACATTGCGCTGGGGGCGGAGCGGGGTTGCGGGTGGGGGGGGGGGGGGGGACTAGTACTTGAATTAGTGACAATGTCATTGCACTCAAGTCGCCCCGGACCGGCGGCGGGGCGGCGGCGCGCGGCGGCGAGTCGGTAAGCCAGTCGTCGGTAGTTACATATAAATTGTATTAAATAAAGTCCAACGAGCAATAATTATAGAGTGGACGCCTCGTGTACGGCTCCTCGATCTGTCTCCCTTGCTGCGTCTAATATCCACGCACTTTGCTGGTCGACCGCAAATAATACAGTCCATGCGAGTATGGTATCGAGTACCAGCTTAGTCCACTATCGAAATAGCACGTACTGACAGTTATAGCGCTCCCGGGACCTTCGCATCGGCATATTAGCTGGTATTTTTATGGTTCCGTATCCGTACGGGACCCTATTATTATGTCTAATCCGTCTGTCCGTCCGTCCGTTCGTCCGTCCGCCGCCTGTCTGACTGTCCGTCAGTCCTTCCTTTGAAGGGCTGTATCGTTTGAACCGTGGTTATAGATAGAAAATTATTTATTGTCCCACAAATATTTAACAAGAATAACACAATGAATGTATGTATGTATGTAATGTACATGAGGTGCAAGGGCGGACTTAGCCTTGAAGAGATTTCTTACAGCCAAACTTTAGGTGTGTGAAATTGGTAAATAATGTAGGTGTTATGGGTTGACATCACGAATGTGGTAGGTGATGTAGCCAACCGTGTCAGTTTTATAAAAAAAAAGATAACGTGTGACAATTTTTAATTAAAAAATATAGGGATTTAAGAAAATCTGAAAAATACACCTGCTTACATTTTATATAAGTAAAATACTAAGTAAGAATAAATAGAAATTAATACCGTAATAAATTATTTATTATGTACCTATGGCGAATATACTAACAAATAATAAAGAATGAAAAAAAATAGTAAAAGATAAGGCGCCACCATACAAGAAACGTGTTTTTTTTTATTTATTTTTTTTGCTCTTTCGTAAAAATGGTTAAGTACACATACAGCGTAAAACTTGGTGTGATAGGTAATAATGCCAACTCTAAAGTAAAACAACTAATAATAATAAAAACCAACCAATTAAGTGGTGGTACGGAAAACTTGGCCGGCTTTTTTTTTAACTTTAAAAATGCTAAATATAAAAATAGAACTTGTCGTTTCTTATAGAATTTCTTTCTTATGTTTACTGCGGGATGTGTTACATTGTACTGGCAATAACACTAAGTAAGGAAGGGCAATGAATGAGGGACCACCATAATAAGTAAGTAGTGGCTCGCCGGGTTTTTTTGCCGCGCTGCTCGCCGCTACCGCGCCGTAGTGTGGTGAGGTGTTAGTTAGTCTGAGCCTTGGGATCACGTAAAATAGACACTGGCTACTGGCATTACGTCAACTCGACTGATTGCTGTCAAATTTCTAAAAATAGTGTCCAATGGCGCATGTATTGTAAACACGAACGTCTAAATAAAACTAAATGCCTAATGTTAAACTTTTTAAAGACGTTGAAAGGCGACTAGTTGTTGTAAAGCATTCTACAAATTATAAAAAATAAATAAATAAAATGAAAAGTCGACGAATGTAAGTCACTTTGAGTCATATACCGAAAACATTACAATAATAAAAAAATATATACGTCTAAAATAAAGATATGATTAAGCAAACGATTTGACAGAAATATATGGAACAAAGTTTTGGTCGTATGGTGAAACAACCTTTGCCTTTCCGCAAGGATAAATGAGTTAAAACGCTACGTTGCGTCGACAATTATTTTGGCAAATTTAGAATTTAATATCGAACAAAATTACGTACAGCAAGAAATGTGAGCAACCGCGACCATGGTGCGCACATGGACAATCAAACAATTTTGGTTTTGACTTCAGGTTTCTTTTGTCGAAAAAAAAAAGAAAAACAATCCGGAAAAAGTTGCGTTCGGAGTTACGTAATCTTGTGATCAACTCATCACTCATACATAACGGGGATGTGAAAAACTTGATATTCCATATCGGCGGCAACTAGAGCGGGCTCAATCCATCGTTCGTCGCCGCGCGAAAATGTCGTCCTTGACATTATATTATTTTACTTGAAAGTTGCCATAACCGCTCTCTATGATTGGTTCATTTCATATTCGAAATTGCGGTTTGTCATACATTATAGATAGACTCTTGCTCTCCTATGTTTATCGTATTTACATACATACATACATAGCATCACGCCTGTTTCCCAGTGGTGTAGGCAGACAACGGATCTCCACGTGGCACGATCCTGACACACCTTCCAATTTCATAATGTTCTTCACACAAGTTCGTACTACGCACTTGAGAATTTTTGAGCACATGCCCGATCTGGTTGTCTAGGTCCCTACTATCGTATTTATCTAACTTAATTAAAACATTAACGTAAAACAATAAGCGTTTTTGAACCCATAGGCATTTATATAGGTATAATGCCTCCTGAACATTAGGTATTCGTGTATTTTAAGGATAATTTTATTCTGAATCTCATGTTTAAACAAATTTTTTCAGTAGTCTTCAACTTAAACTTCAATAGTTAGTCTATAATCTCAGCAATGTGTCAAGAATAGCTTAATCTAACCTACCTATACCGTTTCATTTTTATTGTTTTTAAATAGATTTTTTTCCTAATTTTACTACCCGCTGATCGCGGTACTATTTCGGTGCGAAATGAAAACACATACGCGGATAGTAACGTTCACACCTACAGTCATATCGCCGGTGTGTGCGTGTTTTTCTTTCTTTAGTTTCTTGATACATGGACCGAGGCATCCAAAGAGTTCACAAGCTTGATGTAACCTAACAGCGTCCAGCAATGGAAAAACGTAGGTGTTCAATTAGTCACAATAATTTCATGTTCACCATGATAAGCCAGGCGGGGGGCAAGAGTCAATAACTCCTGACTGACAACAAATAAACCGGTAAACTCTGGAACGCTCTCCCTGCTTACATATTTCCCCCCAAGTACGGGTCGTTCAAGAGGGGCGTGAATGGGCACCTGTCAGGCCGGCATGGCATTCGCAACCCCGCATACGTACGACCGAATGCCCATGGGCGCCGTTAAACACCTCATGGGTGCCTCGGCGCCATATGCCGAGCTCACAATAAAAAAAAAATAAAAAAATTGACGTGAACTTCTTCCAATTCAACGCGAAAACTACACACGCGGTAGGTAGCTCCGTAGCGACTCAAACGCAAAGGGAACAATATGGCATAGTAAAAGAATATGGCGGCCGGGGCAGCCGCGGCGACTGTGCTTCGGACACACGGCAAAGTATGAGTTCGTGTAAAACTTTCTAGGGCGGCTGCGAAAGAGGATGTGACGTCACACTGAATCGGATATTCATCTCGTCAACCAAGATCTCCATTAGCCTAGCGGTAAGATATGTGGCGTTTGGATCCGATGGACGTGGGTTAGAATCCTACTAGTGAATATGTTTTCATTTTCTTTTGTTATGTATTGTTAGGTTATTAAAAATAGGTTATGGTTATTTTTTTATAGACAAAACATTACCCGCCCGGGTTGGTACCACCGCACTGAATGAAACGTCGGTCTAAACGGCTATGTAAATAGTTTGTGTTTTCCGACCAATTCAGTGTAGCCGGCACGATCAAAGGGGGAAGCACTGACATGGCACCTAGTTCACCCGGTGTCATGGGCTGACATCACGGACGTTGTAGGTGATGTAGCCAACCGTGTCAGTTTCCATAAAAAAAAAAAAATAATTACCATAACCCATTTTATCCTAACAATCAGTGGTGACGTCACATCGTCTCTCGCAGCCGCCCTAGAAGGTTTCGATCTTGATGCTTTCGTAGTAGTAGTAGTAGAAGTAGTAGTAGTAGTATGTATGTATGTATATATTCTTTATTTAACACCAATTTATCAAAATTAGGTACAACAGGCGAGCTTAATGCCGCGAGGCATTCTATTCTAACTAACCTTTGGGATGTGGGAGAAGTACATGCAGGCGAACGAGAATAGTTTGTGAGAATGTGTTAGATTAAAGAAATATGTATGATAAACTACGTACGAATACTACATAGATACTTTAATAAGCATATCCTCCTTATCCTTACCTTTAATAAAACCCAACGTCTGCTTTCTGTCTGTCTGTCTGTCCGCTTATAACTCGAGTCCTTATATATATATATATATATATATATATAAATATATATTTATATATATATATATATATATACCTTTAATAAAATCCAACGTCTGCTTTCTGTCTGTCTGTCTGTCCGCTTATAACTCGAGAACCACTGAACCGATTTTAATAAAACAAAATGGGTGTGACGGTGGCTTCGCCCTTAGTTACTTACTTTCTTCGTGGAGGTTTATTGTATTCTAGAATGCAGCTTAGCCTGAAGCCTCGCCGTTAGTTACTTACTTTATTTAAGAAGTTTTATCGTTTATCAAATGCCATTACTTTCATCGAGAAATCGAGAAGGTTTATCGTCTTCCAGAATACAGCTCGGCCTTCGGCCTCGCCCATAGTTACTTACTTTCATCAAGAAGGTTAATCCTCTTCCTTAACGCAGCTCGGCCTTCGGCCTGACCCATGGTTTATCCTCTTCCTAAACGGAGCTCGGCCTTCGGCCTCGCCCTCAGTTACTTACTTTCTTCGAGAAGGTTTATAGTCTTCCTAAACGCAGCTCGGACTTCTGCCTCGCTCTTTGTTACTTACTTTCATCGAAAAAGTTTATCCTCTTCCTGAACGCAGCTCGGCCTTCGGCCTCGCCCTTAATTACTTTCTTTCTTAGAGATGGTTTATTGTCTTCCTGAACACAGCTCGGCCGTCGGCCTCGCCCTCAGTTACTTACTTTCTTCGAGAAGGTTTATGGTCTTCCTGAACGCAGCTCGGCCTTGGGCCTCGCCCTCAGTTACTTTCTTCGAGAAGGTTTATCCTCTTCCTGAACGCAGCTCGGCCTTCGGCTTCGCCCATAGTTACTTACTGTCTTCGAGAATGTTTATCGTCTTCCTGAACGCAGCTCGGCCTTCGGCTTCGCCGTTTGTTACTTGCTTTCTTCGAGAAGGTTTATAGTTTTCCTGAATGTAGCTCGGCCTTCGGCTTCGCCCATAGTTACTTACTGTCTTCGAGAATGTTTATCGTCTTCCTGAACGCAGCTCGGCCTTCGGCTTCGCCGTTTGTTACTTGCTTTCTTCGAGAAGGTTTATAGTCTTCCTGAATGTAGCTCGGCCTTCGGCCTCGCCCTTAATTACTTACTTTCTTAGATAAGGTTTATCGTCTTCCTGAACGCAGCTCGGCCTTCGGCCTCGCCCTTTGTTACTTACTTTCTTCAAGAAGGTTTATAGTCTTCTTGAACGAAGCTCGGCCTTCGGCCTCGCCCTTTGTTACTTACTTTCTTCAAGAAGGTTTATAGTCTTCTTGAACGAAGCTCGGCCTTCGGCCTCGCTCTTTGTTACTTACTTTCTTCGGGAAGGTTTATAGTTTTCCTGAACGCAGCTCGGCCTTCGGCCTCGCCCTCAGTTACTTACTTTCTTAGATAAGGTTTATCGTCTTCCTGAACGCAGCTCGGCCTTCAGCCTCGCCCTTAGTTACTTACTTTCTTCGAGAAGGTTTATAGTCTTCCTGAACGCAGCTCGGCCTTCGGCCTCGCCCTCAGTTACTTACTGTCTTCTTTGAAATACGAATTTCACGCGAGCGGAGCCGCGGGCTCAGCTAGTATATGTATATAATAAACTTACATATTATATGTACATTAATCGGTGGTACCGTTGTGCAACACAATCAACTGAATGACAGGAGAGTAAGAGAAGGGGAGTAAAGATATGTACTTATGTAATATAAATTGCATTTACTTCGGTAAGGAAAGGAGAAGTTTGTTTAAATTTATCTTAAATACATTCATAGACGTAGAGGAGCGTAAATGCACAGGCAGATTATTCCAGAGGCGAGCTGTTTGTACTGTGAAAGAGTCCGTGTAGAACGAGCTTGAGTGAGCCGGTATTGCCAAGAGTAAGTTCTCAGCAGATCTTAAAGCCAGGCCGTGAGAAGAAATAAATTCAAATCGTTCACTCAAGTATTTGGGAGCAGCAGGATCATTAAGTGTGCGGAAGAGAAGAGAGAGGGCGTGAGAGTTCCTGCGACCACGAACATCGAGCCACTGAAGGCGAGCTCGATATTCAGATATATGGTCATACTTGCGCGATCCGAAAATATAGCGAATGCACAAGTATACGGTCAAGTTTGTTGAGGAGATCCTCATTTAGGTCAAGATAACACACATCAGCATAATCTAGAATTGGCAATAAGAGAGATTGAGCGAGCGTAATTTTTGTGCCATTGGGAATGAAGTTTTGCAAACGCTTGAGAGAGTGCATGCTCCCGAAGACCTTACGACTGACCTCATTAACCTGCACACTCCATGTAAGAGATTCATCGATCATAAGCCCAAAATTTTTAACGCACTTGCTGTAGGGGATAGCTATGCCATTGAAAACAACAGCGGGGCGAGTATCCCTGTCCAGCTTAGCCAACAATTTAGGTGATCCGATGATCTTATTATGTGTCTTAGCAGGATTAACGAGCAGCCCGAAGCGCGCAGCCTAATCGAGTACAGACTCAAGGTCTATATTCATGAGGGCTACGGCAGTATGAGTGTCCTCGAGACGGACGAAGTAGTAGTAGTAGTAGTAGTAGTAGTAGTAGTAGTAGTAGTAGTAGTAGTAGTAGTAGTAGTAGTAGTAGTAGTAGTAGTAGTAGTAGTAGTAGTAGTAGTAGTAGTAGTAGTAGTAGTAGTAGTAGTAGTAGTAGTAGTAGTAGTAGTAGTAGTAGTAGTTTGGTATAGTAGGTGGTAGGAAGTCATAGAGAAATACTGCGTAGTAGTAATAAATAGAGCAGTTCCTTGCTATTTCAAACAAAATATATTAAAACTGAATACGTAATTTGAGGAATATTTTTGTTACATCTCTCATTAATAGCGAAATTTACCTCGTATGTAGCCTTAATATTTTACCATTTATTTACCAAATTTGAAAAAGTTACTACTTAGTTGGAATATATTTTAGTTTCTTAACCAAATGAAGGGGAGTGTAGCGCCGGACGGGCGCTCGAACCGATTCGGCCCACATCTCCTATTTATTAACTTCCAACTAACGAACTCGTAAACCGAGAACGCTCGAAACCTCCAACTAAATAAAAAAACTTAGCGTACTAGTGATAATGAAAGAACAATGCGCCTTTGTACGTACTTCTATTACAATTGTTAATTAAATAATACAAGTTAAAATATGTTTATTTATGTGTGGGTCGTCGGTTTAGGAATAACTTATGCATGCAGTTTCACTTATCGCACAACAATTCGCCCAGGTACTTACTTCATCAGGTAGACACTACCTAGTGCTGTGTGTGTCTAGTATAGCGGGTTGAATAACTACCCACCTCCGTGTATAAGCTTGTCCCACTAATTGAACCGATGATGTGAAGGACGGCTTCACGGCAAGCAAAACAAGTACATAGTTACAAACAATTTGAGATATTTATAGTCATGTTGCTGTACTCGAGTGAAATATTTTTGAGGCCACGAAAATCTCGATACTAAACGAACAATCGGTTCACGAGGAGCCAACTTTATTTATTTTATTACACAGTTTGACCCGGTACGCTCCTTTCTTATCGTCGATCGCAAATACAGAATCCGATAGTGAGAATCTCAAGAGTACAGAACGCAAGTGAGAATATACGTATAACATTGGTTTTCTTGGCTATTGTATAAAGAAACCGGCCAAGTGCGAGTCGAACTCGCGCACCGTGGTTTCCGCACCACCAAAAAAATAAAGTTGAAAAACCCACGTTTCTTGCATGGGGACCCCCTAAATTGTTCACTTTTTAAATTTTTTATTATTTCTTGTCATTTCTGCCAAAATAACATATATTCTGTGAAAATTTAAGTCGAGTCGAGTTATTACGGTTGCAAAAATACGGCTATCGGACAGACGGACAGACAGACAGACAGACGTTGTAGGTTTTGTAATAGACTTTCGTACAGGGTACGGAAACCTAAAAAAAGGCCAAGTGCTAGTCGGACCCGCGCACCGAGGTTTCTGCACCGCCACGTTATTGGTCGGTTTTTATAGAGTTCGCACTATAATCATACCAAGTTTAATAACATTTTTTACTGTAGACCAAAAATAATGGTTTCTTGTATGGGCTTAGTTTTTTTGTATTGGCTTCCTTACTGGTACAGAAACCTAAACACATAGATGGATTTCTTGAAAATTCTATTACGAGCAATGTGTATAGGTACGTCAACTCGGCCCAAGCTTGGTGAGGAGAATGGCCTCTCTAGCTAGCTAATTACTGATTCACGATCGCTAACAGTAAGTAGGTAGGTAGGCATCTGCACATACACTATATTGGGTGAAATAAAAAAAAATCTGTGCCATATTCGAAAAACATTCATGGTCTCCATACCTTAAAAAAATTTTGACTTCAAAATTCAAAATGTAATGTGTAATATGATGAGATGGTGAAATATGTTCTTCTTTGTATTTTTCCACAGTTTTTTTTTTTTGAGCGAACCGACTACTAGATTCCCATACTGATGAAACCAGAACCTTAAAATAATTAACATTAATTTAATTTGTACACTATATACGTGTTTTTGTATAACGGAAATGCACAAAGATAACAAAGTACTACTTTGAAAGTACCTTCATAGCTAGGCTAGGTAAGGCTACAAAACAATCTACCTGGATTTCTGGTGCGATATAAATAGGTACTCAAGTATAACTCTAATAAATACCATTTGGATATATTAATAAATTTGAATTATTTATTTATTATTCTATTTGCGATAAACAACATTTACATATCAGTTGAACGATGGGTAAAGTGGGTAAAGCTAAAGCCGGATATTGCGCATTAGAGCCGGGTATGCGTGCAAGAAACAAAGTGGAGCAAGTACGGCACGGTATGCGACAATACGAGGTAATCCTTCCGATAATCATATCTGTTAGGGGGATGAAAGGTCCTCGGTGAAGGGTGGCGCGAGCGACGCCTGAGGCGGCTCGCCGCGTGGTCTCGTCGTCGGCGGCGGCGCGGCGCGGCGGAGGCCGTCTCCCTTCGCGCGAAGATCTTGACCGCCGAGTTAGGGTGGGGAGCGTCCCGGAACCGCAGTCAATCAAACGGGCGTGTGTCGACGACGAGTCAAGGTCGACGGTCCGTCGACCCTTTGCAGCGGAGGCGGAGGCGGCGGCGTGTCGGTGGCGCGGCGCGGAGGAGCGCGGCGCGGCTGGCTCCGACCTTGACCCAACTTAGTCGTCGCGTCGTCGGTGGCGGCGGTGCGGGGGAGGCGTCGGCGCGGCGGGGGCGCCGGGGGCGCGGGGTCGAGAGTCGAGACGTGAGCTCGCGGTCGCGGTTCGGGAGTAGGACCCAATTCCACCCCACACTCCTTCAGGCCGCGCCGCTGTTAGGGTAGGTACTTACTGGAAAAGTTTTGCCGATCGTCCAACTTTTCGATGACGATCGAACGATTGGTTTCATTTTAGTTTACACCACGATATCGTGTTTTCGACAGATTGACTGAATGGGTTTTGCAAACGAATTTTCAAATAACCGCCAAATAAAACGGGGAAAGCCTTTGCCGCCTCACGTCTATTCAAATAAATTAAAAGTTGTACGCATACAATCTTGAAATATGCCATTTCTCAATTACTGAATTAAATAAAAACTTTTGCCATTTTATGGCAAAAGTTTTTATTTAATTCAGTAATTGAGAAAATAAAAAAGCATAAACATTTAAATAAAAAGCACAACCTTTTTGCATCGCGTAGTCGCGTAAAAATACGATTACATTCTTCAATCGTCTGGGGTTCTAAGTACTTTCGATTTACTCTGTGTACGGTTGAGCGCAAGTATAATATTTGGCAATAATAAAAATTGTTTCTGAGAAAAAAATTCTGATCAATATTTGTAAAATGTGGGTGCAAATGTAAGCTTTGATCATAAATAGGTAGTAATTTGTACGATACCTACTACATAATCAAAATACAATGCATTGCTCTCTATATACTGCAATACTTTGACATTTTCACAATACAAAACATAACAATAATTCAGTCGGATTATCTCGGAAATTACTCCAATATCATTGTATGTAAACACTAAATTTGTAGATGAGTTGCGCTCATTATGTGCATTGGAAACTATTTAAATTTGTAAAGTTTATTACCAAAATGTTATCCGTTATGTATTTATTAATTTACGAAATAACTACCTATACCTGGGTGTAGCAGTACCACTTGATGGGTTACAGACGACTTAGTCACAGTGCCCAAACTAATTAACCGATTTCAACGTATTACGAGGGATTTTGTCGATGATGTCGTCGTCCTGCCAGGTGCAACAACGACATCAAGTACGTCGGCGGAAAGCAGTGGTTCCGTACCGCTGAAGGCCGGGAGGACTGGAGGACAAATTGGAGAGGCGTATATGTCCAGCAGTGGACACTTACACGCCGACTGACTGACTGACTGACTGACATGAGGGATTTTTGGATTCGTCTCGATTTTCGATCATAACAATATTAGATTAAATATTATTTTTTCCGTCTACGGTGTCGATAGTTCGCCTCCCATAGGCTAGATTTATCCATGAAAGATTAAAAATGTAGGGCCCCAAGCCCCATATTGTCAAATGAGATTTTTTTCTTCAAACCTAATCGAGTGGGGCATCGTTTTCAAGAGCTTGAAAAGGCAATTTCAAAAATATACCACATTTGTGGAACTCACTCTGGATTTTTTTGGTTTTGCTCAGGGGTACTTAGGTCCCAGAAAATTCGCTAAGGGGTACCAATTAAAATATAATTGAGAACCGCTGGAATAGACAGGTAGCCGGACTAGACCATTTTCGATCAATTTTCTTTCTCATGTCCTTCGTCTTTCCTAGTCGGGTTTTATAAAATGTATATTTTTTTTGGAATTCGACTAATAAATAAAATGTCTTCACATGTCCGAACTTGGAAATGACATCAATTAGCTAGCGTTGAGTAGTGCTACGTACAGGACTAGTTGAGTGTCTGTCTGTAGGTAGGTAGCGAGCAGGAGAGGAGAGGAGCAGACTCGGCTCTCCGCTCACTGATTACGCGATACAATATTATAAGGCAGCATTGAAGCTATTACGCAGCGAAGGTCGATTTAATTTGAGATCTCGTACCAAAGTATTTGAACATGTTATTGCCTTATATTAATGCGCACTAACACATCCAAGCCGGCAGTGCACATGCACTGGGGCGTGCGTGTGTGTGTGTTAGCGAGGTGCAGTGCAGTTCGTTTCTCGTTATTGGTCCAGCCAGCCTCTCCGTCCACTCAATATAGAATTTATTAATTCTTAGCCTCTATTTGTCAGATCTTTCTTGTAGACGCTTTCGTCGACGGCGCAAGTCAAATCACATTTCAAATTTATTTGATTTTACATACCTACATATTTTTAAACAGAATCTCTGAATTAGAAAATTCTTTCTCGCAGAGGCAGTTGTTGGCAATGCATCGTAGACACTTTGCGCTTATGTAGCATATATACAACATTAAAATGACGAACTAATTAAGTCAATCAAATAATAAGTTGAACATTTCGTAACACATACGAAAAGCCACAAAGTTTTCTCAAAAAATATTTAAATTTTAACAAAGTCCGTGCCTACTTAATATAAAACAAACTACTTATTAGAAATTAATTAAAATAAAACAAGAAAGAACATTAAATTAAACCCATAAATATTAGAATAAATATTAAAAACTCATCCTCAGGATATACTCGTACATATAGGTCTTGTAGGAAAAAATTGTTATATGATTGCCAATTACTACAATAACAAATAACAACAGGTTATTAGTGTTTATTAGGTTAGTATACAAGGGTGACTGGAAGAAATTTTATTCTTAAATTAAATTTTCTGACACATTGTTGTATTGAAAACAAGTTTGCAAGGAATTATTTCATGTAGAGACTTAGCCCGGCTGAAATGATTTCGTTTTGTCGAGTAATTTCGTGATTATAAGTGTCATGAAAACCGTACACATGTGTATTCTTCTTCTCTTCTGTATCTCTACTCTACTCTATTCTCTACATATTATAAACTGAAGAGTCTGTCTGGATGTCTGTATGATTGAGGTAAACTGTGGAACCACTGAACCGATATTTATGTGATTTTTACGAATGTGTAGGGAACTCTACGCCGGCTAGGATATTAGTGACATACCATTTTCGAGAAACTATTTCGTTTACACCAACAGATTTACATCCGAGCGGAGCCGATTACTGAGGCTAGTAAAAAAAATGATAATCTAAAAAAAATCATTTTATATCATAAGATTATTGTAAAAAAATTTAAGCAAAGCACCTACTGAAATTAAATTACTACTTAACTAAATCGAAGCACTGACGCGATCCGGGTTGACCTACCGCCAGAGTCATAGATCAATTCCCTCAACGGCCTCAGTTCGCTAGATAAATAAAAATTTCATCCAAGTAGGCCGACGAGGGGAAGTTTTCATGACAATAGCAGCATTACCTCACTGCACCTAAACTAAACCTAAAATAAATAAAAATAGTGAACACAGCCGTGCGTGATAGTGATGTAACTTGAAAAAAAAAACAAAATGTTTTTTTCATAATTTGAAAAAAAAAACATGAAAAAAAACTTGGAATCGTTGTTTTTTTTCTAAATTTGTTTTTTTTTTCAGATAAAGGAAATATTATAACTAGTTTAAATAAATAAAATTATACATATTATGAAACTTAAAAATACTTTAATTACTGTCAAATTAAGTTTAAATAAACGAAATTATACATAATATGAACTTAAAAAATACTTAAATCTTCATCTGTGTTAGAATCGCCTGTTACACCTAACATGTATGGTATGGCACCTATCTTCTCGGAGATGATATTGGCTGGTCGGAGCATGCTCTTTGGCCCCTCTGACTCAGCCACCCATACCGAATTACATAAAAAAAAAAAAACATACCTGAACCTTCTTAATTCAACCGAAACATAAACCGAATGAGGATTGGCGAAATTTCCGTCCGTAAACGTGAACATCATTAAGTGTTGCCAATTTTATTTTGAGCCGTTTTTGTACTATTTAACAAAATTAATTTGTATTTCCAAATTTAAACCAAAAACAATTATTATGAACTCGTATTTAACGGTAACCACCTTATGATATTTTTATTTTCGTACTCTGAAAACATGAAAAAAACTGTATTTTTTCATGTTTTTTTTCAACGTTTTTTTTTTTCATGCCATAAAAAAATCTGTTTTTTTACAACTCTATGCGTGACCTTATGTTATTCGTATTGTCTTATTCGTACGTCTACTGCAGTATACTAGTTAGTGCCTACGTCTCCGCGATTTATTAGAACAATAGCACCTAAATATTGATAGAAATCGTTCCGGGCGAGTGAAACGGAGTTAGTACCGCGGAGCCTACTTACATAAATATTTGCAATACATATTATTATAACATTGTTGTAGAAACACAATAGATCGTATCATTTGAATAATTTTATGTGAATGCACACATATACACACATACATATACACACTCACACACCCTCCCTCACATACGCTCGATATCATGTTTAGTCTAGTAGGTACAGTTGCTCTGTCTGTGATGTGATGGATGTACCAGCTGTGTCCGCAGCTCCGCTCGCGTTAAATCAGACTTAATAGCAAAACGGCTGAAATTTGATTTTATATTATGTAGAGAACATAATCTATAATCCGTTAGCTCGTAGGTGCAGGTCTTATAACAATATCAGTAGTGTTAATAATATATTGGATGTGTTCCCCTCCGGTTTTTATACTTTTATTTTTATCCATTTTAGAAAGATTTTGATTGAAATATAAGTTTTTAATTATTAATCGTTCTTGTAAAAATCGCTCTGTTGTTGTTTTTTTTTTTTTTATGGAAACTTACACGGTTGGCTACATCACCTACAACATCCGTGATGTCAGCCCATAACACCGGGTGAACTTGGTGCCACGTCAGTGCTTCCCTTCGGTCGTGCCGGCTACACTGAACTGGACGGAAAACACAAACTATTTACATAGCCGTTTCGACCGACCTTTCATTCAGTGCGGTGGTACCAACCCGGGCGGGTTAAACCCTACCACCTAGTAATATAAGAAGGGAGTCATATCCCTTAGTCACCTTTTACGACATACACGGGGAGAGATGCAGTTGGGCTATTCTTTAAAGTACCAGCCCCACACATAGAACTCCATGGCCCCACACGGTACAATGTAATTCATATTTTATTTTTGTTTTTCTAATTTGTAATTGTTGCTTTGTTTATTTATTTAGTATTGTGTATAGTTTCTAATGTTAGTGTTTGTTTGCTGATTTCCGACTGGTACAGGAATTGTTTTGTTTAATTTATATTATAATCATGGCGTGTGTAAATTTTTTTGGAATGTAAATAAGACGTTGCTTTTAATATTATGTGAAATGTGCTTGTGAATTTTTTTTCTGTTTTCGTTACCCATAATAAATAAATAAATAGAGGAGATATACCTATAGAAATATACAGACGCCTGATTCGGGGTATTATTGCTGTGTAGATTATACAAAAAGTGTATTGACAATAAAATTCCGGAAACGTTCCTTCTCAATGGACCGAATTCGGTTTGCAAAGGAAAATCTCTTTGAGTGAAGCTAGCTATGAATTTATCTGAGAGTATTCAATTGCAGTTTAGTTACCCATTTGTTAATTTAGTGTATAGGCCTCGACGACTTGGCTTCGAACTCTTCGGTGAACACCCATGTGAACCCATGAAATGTGTTATGGAAAACTATACAAAAATTGGCTCTCAACAATATGACTTAGAAGGTTAATTTTTAGGTTACCGTACCCCGTGCGGAAACATTACTATAAGCCTAAGAAGTATGTCTGTCTGTCATACTGCTTTATATATTTGGAACTGTAATAGCTAGCCAGTCGAAATTTTCACAGAATATGTGTTATTATGGCGGATATAACAAATAATAAAAAATTGCAAAAGTAAAAAATTAAGAGGGGTCCCATACAAATATCTTAATTTTCAGAAGAGCGCTATATACCGAAATATCCAAACATTCAAACATAAAAAAAGTAAAAGCTTTCACCGATAGATAGATTTGCGTTGTAGTACGAAAACCTCGGTGCGCAAGTCTGACTCGCACTTGGCCGGTTTTTATTTAATTTCTAATATTCGCCTCCATCCGCTGTTCCCACATTCTAAAGGTTACTTTATTTATTTTGTTTATGTAATACGGTATGGGTGGCTGAGTCGGAGGGGCCAAAGAACATGCTCCGACCAGCCAATATCAACTCCGAGAAGGTAGGTGCCATACCGAAGACTTCTTTTGATTGGCATTAAACTCGCCGTTTGCGCCCCACGTCAATAAAGTGCGTTCTATTATGCAACGTACATATCTATATATATGCAACATATTATTTATTGCAAACGTGCAATAAATAATATGTTGATATGATTTCGAAATTATTTTCCTACAACAAATCACATTCATGACAATCCTGAATAACATTTCATTTCAACAGAGCGCTGACCCAAATTAAAAATCTTATTCGCCTCTGTACGTTTTTTCTTAGAAGTCGAGCATCGGGAAGCTTGAGGCACGATGCGCACTCCAGAGCTCCACTGCTCCAATCCACGATCCACGCATGTGCAGCTCTGATCTCAGTAGATACTGCTGCGGTACGGTCGGCAGCTAGAGCAGCATGCGGACTGGCTGCAGAATGTACTACTGTACTGCTGCTACCTAACCCACACCTAGTGCACTAGTATTGCCTATAGGTACTATGGTAGGTAGGTTCGTAGCGTCGTCGCAACAACCTCGCTCGCCCGCCCGACTCCTCTATTGTTTATCTTTGATCGTCTCCGCTTCATCATATATTTCTGTAACGCATTAACGACGCACTAACACAATGCATGCACCGGCACTACACGCACACACGCCTACACCTTCACACACACACGTGCGCACGCGAGCGCGCTCGCACGCACACGCCCGCGCAGCTTCGCAATCGTCTGATCTGATGTTGACGGCGGAATGTGTTCAGTTTATTCTTATTATAATATCTCTCGTCGGGCGAACATTAACTAACGCGGTGTTTAACTCCCTGAAAGCGCGTTCAAACATCTCATTTCGCTTCGGGATGCTCCTATAGGATCGTGCTATCGTTTGCGCGCGTGCCGGCGGCGCGGCGGCCGCTTGTTTATATTTGATTTCGCACATGTATATAATTGAAATTTTGCGGAGATTGCAAAATGTGTCGCGCGACTGACTGCGGTGTCGGCAGACACGCCGGATTACTTACCGCGTCCAGCAACGCCTTGTTTATGAACGCGAGGAAGAAAGAAGAAGGCGGGGCGGGAGGGCGCGCGGAGGCGGCGGGCGGCCGGACGGACGAGCGACGGACGGACGGACGGCTGGAGCGTGAGTTTTTATTGTGTTTATACTCGATTCTAATTTTATTGTTCTCTTTATTTGCGTCCCACTTTTGTTTCGAACAAAAAGCTCAGTTCGTTTGAGTTCACGTAATATAAACTTTGAACGTTTTCACGAGAAGCGACGAACAAAGGCCCGACGTGGCGGAGCGGCGGGGCGGGGGCGGAGGCGGGCGGCAGCGGCGCGACGACGGCGGCGGCGGCGGCGAGGGCGACGCGTCGCCGCGGCGGCGTCGTCAAGGCGGCGAAGTGGATCGCATGCAAACTGATCGATCAATTTGTAAAGCCTATTCCTATATCTATTGCAATTATTACAATGAAATATGCCATGAAAAGAAGTCTTAGCTCTTTCATGGTCTGGTGATTATTTGGTTTTAGCTTCTGCCCGCGGCTTCGCTCGCGGTAAACTCAATACTGCAATAATCCAATACTGCAACGCAACGCAACAGAACTGCTAACGCCATCTATTACTACCATTCGATACTAAATTCCGTTCATACTAAGTATACTTTTTTTATACTGCTCAGCCCTAAGGCTTTTTAGCGTGATGGTATATAGTGCCTATAGTGAGCCTCAAGTACTACTCTATACATTGGTGCAAACCGCATCAAAATCCGTTCATTGCTTCCGGAGTTTACCTCAAACATACATAGAGACAGACGTTCCCTTTTATAAGAAGTAGAGAGTAGAGATAGAGATAGAGATTAACCAAAACAGCATTAACTGAACCATTGCAGACCAAGTTTGGTAATCTGCAAATGTTTTACATAATAAAAAATTACATGAATCAGGTAAAGTACCTAAACAAATAAAACACAATATTGGTGAATGTCACGTGAAGATCATCAAGCTGAACCATCCGTTCGCCCTCCGCTCGTCCGCCCAGCGCCGCCCCGCCCCGCCCGCCCTAACTTTATTTACATCGCAGCACGCGCCCACGCGTTCTATCTAAACTTCAGATCGTTTCTTTTGCTTACATCTATTCGCCTCAATCAATATCAATATATACGAGTACTAATAATAAATCTGTAAGGGATGGTCATGGAATAAGTTAGAATAGAATAGAATAGAATAGAAACTCTTTATTGCACACAAATTGAAGGAAGAACATTACTAGAAAGAGAAGTTACTTTGTTTTATGAGATATTGCGTTTGTAGACTCTATGTATGATACTAAAACTAAATTGACGATGTTTAGAAATCTTTTCTGTATCTATGTAGCTATGTATGTTCCCTCATAACTCTTAAACCGATCATCCGAATTTCACGAAACTTAGTACAAGCATATTCAGCTATATGTGACACAGTATAGGATAAAATTCAGTTCCGGTCATACTAAGGTGTGGCTCTCATACAAACCGAATTGTTCAGCGCGCCGAAATACCGGTACGGTAGCAGACTTAGTTACTTTTTTTTTAAATACGAATTCAACGCGAGCGAAGTCGCGGGTAAAAGCATCTTATAAGTAAGTACCTAAACGTTTACCGGGGCCACCGCGACCGGGGCGGTGACTCACGAGTATCTACATTGTCACAATGCCAATATTTCTTGAGCTGATTAAATGTTCATACATTTTTCTTTCCGACATTCAAAAACAAGAAATAAGTCGTCTTGTGTGGCAAAACTTTACGTAAGTACGACTAAAATAATTTACTTTTCTTAAGCACATTGAAATCAATATTCTTTGAAGAGATACCAAATTTTTCACACATCTGCGTTCAGTTGACTTCAAAAGTTGAGATGTACTGATTTGTCTTGATTTTTTTTGCTATGCATTGCTTTTGTCTACAAATATATTCTCATTTCATTTCGCGATCAGTTAGTCGCCATGCCAGCAGATTTGCGGACTGTTACTAGGCTGTATTTGAGGTATATTGTTATGGTATTATGTAATGTATGCAATCAGTAAATCATCAAAACGAATAATAAATAACAGTTGTTTCATTTACTGATACATACATATCATACATATTTGAATTTTGAAAGGTAATCGTCGAGTGTTTCGAATGCGATCGTGGTTTGTCCTGTCATGGTAGTTTGAAGGACACTGTTTCAGCTTAGGCCGGGACCATGCGGGGACGTAAAAATTCTAACATTTGCATCTTAGAGCGCGCGGAGAACAATTAATAATGTAATAATGCATGTAATACGAAAGTGTTGATCTTGGAATACATCATACATACTTCCTGGAATCGTCCAATCGTCCAAAAGTATTTTATTTATTTGAAGAGGAACAGCAAGCAGCAACCGACCAGCGCAGCGGTTCAGTACTTACATACATAGTACAAACTTCCTACTGCTTTATAGCTAAGCTAAACATTTATATGAAACATTATTTCACCTCATGTGTCGTGACGCGGGGAGTGTTGGTGTGGTGTGGCTGTGGCGGAGGGGCGCAGAGCGCGTGCCGCATTTGTGTCCCAAGTGCACTCGCGTCGATACACAATGCATTGTACCTAGTGCGACGGCATACATCAATGTCCAAGCACTGGGTGAGGCGGCGGCACGCGGGGGCGACGACGCGACGACGGGGCAAGGGCTGTAGACAGACCCTTTGAATGTGCACCACCGACGCGATAAGCTTCCTGTAAATGGGGTTGCCATACCATCTCTTTTAACAGGATATTTTCTGATTTTCAACCGACTTCCAAGAAGGAGGAGGTTCTTAATTCGTCTGTATGTTTTCAACCGACTTCCAAAAATGAGGAGGTCTCTATGTTTTTTTTTTGTGTATATGTTACTCGATTTCTTCGCCAATTATCGACTGATTTTAATGATTATTTTTTTCATGAGTAGGGTATATCTGAGGAGTGGTCCTTTAATTAATTTTATGAAAGAATACCACCCCCAAGGGTAGGCAATTAAGGGATGAACACTTTCACACTAAGACATTTTTCAATCACCCACTTCCCGTCAACCGATTTTAATATTATATGATATTACTAAAACTTACAAATTTAAAAAACCCCCGACCCTTAAAAAGTCAAAAATAATTTCCGGTGACCGCTAAGTAAATTCCCGCGCAACTCTGAGTTTGTATATTTTATTTACTTAGCGGTCCCCCGACTCCTTTAAGTAAGTAACCGGAAATTATTTTTGACTTTTTAAGGGTCGGGGGTTTTTTAAATTTGTAATTTAACTTTTATTTTAAGCTTTTATAAAAGAACCGCATGAAAATCGGTCCACTTTTTAAGATAATTAATTTTTTTATTACTTAATTACTTGATTACTTGATTACAAACATAGCTAAGAACCATCCCGATTAAACAAGCTTCCTAATAAAAAAAACCGCATCCAAATCGGTCAATCCGTTTGGGAACTACGATGCCACAGACAGACACACACACAGACACACACACAATCACACACACACACACACACCCTCTCTCACACACACACACACACACGTCAAACTTATAACACCCCTCCGTTTTTTTCGTCGGGGGTTAAAAATAAAAAACTGTTTTAAAAAACATTGCACCGACTTCAAACTCTAAATAAAAAAGTAGGTATTACATAATATTTAGATCTTGAGTAGAAGGCGGTACAAAAGCACACCTGAAAATTTATAGATGGACCCTTTTGTGCTTTTGTACCGCCTTCTACCCAAGATCACAATATTATTTAATACTTTTTAGGGTAGTCGGTTCAATGTTTTTTTTTAAACTGGGACGCGATTGGTCGTCCTGACAATACATGTTTTAATATAAATTATAGCTAGCAGCTACTCTCTTTGATATCTCTTCCGTCGGTTGATATAACAATTTGAGAAGAGTCATTCATTCCACTCAGTATGTTCAGTACTCTAATCTTGCTCTGAGTATTCCATGCGTTATAAAAAAAAAAATATGTTTAAAATTCACAATAATCGAATATTCCCGTCTACCAGTGTTTTTTATGGTTCCTTATCCATATGAAAGTCCCTCTGTCTGTATGTCTGTCTGTCTGTATTTTTGTCTGTATGTCTGTCTGTCTGTTTGTCTGTGTAACCGTGATAGCTAGCCAGTTGATATTTTCACAGAATATGTGTTATTTATTATAGCGGCTGTGCCAATAGATAAAAAAAAACAAAAAGTAAAAAATTAACGGGTCCCAAGAATCTATTAGTATATATTCACGCAACTAAACAGGTACTTTGCATTGCAGAAAGACAAAAGATAGATGGATATGGTTTTTTGACAGGTATGACATAGCGGATCTACAGAACCCTCCGTGCGTAAGTAAAACTCGCACTTGACCGATTTTTTATAGACAGCCGGCGGCACGGGTGTCTGTGTCCAAACTTTCCCTGGTTTATGGTCACCCTAGCTGTAGAAAGCGCTGCGGCTACTCGCCAGGCCGCACCTTAACTAACCGATTACCCATTCTATATACTCGTATTTACCTGCATCTAGATCAACACATTAGTTAGATAACAGCTAAGTACATATGTACATAGGTGTGAGAATTATGGTGAGCGATCTTGGAGATACCTTTCCGCTTAATAATAGATACCTACATATAGGTAGGTAAATAAAGGACTAGCTGCGCCCGAGGTTGCGATAGTGTTAACAACATAGGAAGGAACAAGTTGAAAAATATATCAGGTTAAAAAAGTCGAAAGCGCATGTAAATTGGTTGAGACATTTTGGAACTATAAGCGGAACTACAGACATAGAGACGTCAGACGTATTTGCTAATAAATGAAGTGAAGATACAGATAAATTGGATCAAATTTGGTCTCTGGTACCAAATCCCGTTTGAGGGAGCATATATTTTCAAACTGGTGATGTTCAAACATGTGTTTTATCGTTTATATAGAGACTGCATTATCTATGTATGTATGTATTTGTTTATATGTATATATGTATGTACCTTTGAACTTGTAAGCATGTATGTAACGAATGCATTTTTTATGTTAAATGTGTAAGTATATTATTATAATTTTTTATGTTTTAACTGTTCTTATAAACTTTTTGCACTACACCCACCTACCTCAGAATCCCAGGCATGCATGACTGATCGAAAATGCCTCTAGGCTTTAAGTCCGCCTATTGTCACTTTGTGCAATAAAGTATATTTATATTTTTGATTAGATTTGTCCCTTAAAAAGTTACTGATTAGTTTTGTATGGCTGTCATCCGTCAACGGACACTCTGGGACCTAGTTTCGAGTTCTCTCAGACACTCTTTCACCCACTTGAACGTACTTTTCGTCTGTATTTTTAACTAAACCATCTGTCACATAGTTGACACTAATATGGCAACGCGTATGTTGGACCACGAGTAAGTATATGTATGTGTATCGCTCATACTTTTTGTAAACAGCAACAGTTTTTTTTTATTAAATAAACGAAGAAAATACTACGAGTATTTACTTAGTTTTTCAAGGAAGTTGAAATAAAAATTAAATAAAATAAATTGAAAATTATATCTGTCTATTCGAATACCTCTGCACGTCCGACTAATGTTGTTTTTTTTTCAACTGTCCTGCGTTTTTCATAGTCGGGTTTTTTACAATTTAGATATTTTTAACTTTTTTTAACCCCCGACGAAAAAAGAAGGGTGTTATAAGTTATAAGTTTAACGTGGGGATGTCTGTCTGTGGTATCGTAGCTCGGACCGATTTGAATGCGGTTTTTTTATTAGAAAGGTGGTATAATCAGGATGGTTGTTTGCTGTGTTTGTAATCAAGCAATCAAGTAATTAAGTAATGAAAATTATTATCTTAATAAGTGGACCGATTTGCATGCGGTTTTAAAAAAAACTTATTTTACAAAATTTAAAACAGAAACATGTGTGTATAAAATATTTTTTTAATAAAAATAATTTTAAAAAGCGGTCAAGTGCGAGTCGGACTCGTGCACTGAGGGTTCCGTCCGTGCTATGATAATTAGCCGGTTTTTATTATTTCATGTTTGTTTGCACTATAATCACACTAAGTTTGACGCCTGTATGTTTTTTTATCGATAGCGCGACATGTGGCATCGTTTCACCTACAAGTAACTGTAGGTAAGGTGTCTAACTATGCCCATGGACATTCTGTGATGCAGGGGGATTGCGAATGTCATGCCGGCCTGACAGGAGCCTTTTCACGCCCCTTTTTAAAAACCCCAGGCTCTACTTGGGAGGAAATAGATGGGCAGGGAGTGCGTTCCACATTTTCCCGGTTCTGTGAATAAAAGAGAACCGAAAGAGAATCTACAGAACCGGTTGGTGCGCATCCGTGGTAGGTCGATTGAATAGGGGTGCATCCCCTGCCCAGTACGCGTATTGCGGAGGTGGAATGGGGTCGACCAAGAGGTGGAATCGCGTTATTATCTTTTTTACGATTGAACAAAAAAAACACACACACAAAAACTTTGAAAACATATATTTTATGTGATATACATATATAACTATTTTTAGATGTTTTCCTTTACTTGTGCTGTGAGGCTTCTTGCCAAATTTCTTTATTCTAGGGCAATGGGAAGTACCCTATAGGTTTCGATTTGACTTGAGTGAGTTTGCACTCAGTTGCACTTTTTTGAATTTGAAAATACGTGATATAAATGGCCATATCTTTTGATTAAGTCGACTAAGAAGCTTGAATTTTTTAAAACTCCAAGGGAACGTAGACCGTTAGTGTTTGATATTAATTTCAACTGCACACCTCTACTCGTTCCTGCGAAAAACGGTAGTGACAGACGGACGGACGGACAACCAAGTGAACCTATAATGACTCGGTTTTTTACCCCCCTTTTTAGGTGCCAACATTTTCTCAATTTTTTAAAATTACCCCAATGGTTTATTCACAAACTGACTACCCTCGTCTCTATTGTTTTTTTAGTGAAAATGCGGCAAAGGGAAAGTCCAGCTGTCTGCTGTAGTAGATATGTATGTAGATATACTTATAGTAGTAGCCTTCATTCCGTTCGTTTGTTCCTGAAAAGTAGACCAGACGTCGGACCGAGCGACATGCAGACCTACCGACCGATACTAAATAATGTAAGGGAAGCGAGCGCGGAGACAATCACGAGCTACGGACGCTGAGTACAGCGCTCCTCCCCCGACCCTTCCCCCTTCCACACGGCCCCCCGGCTCCTCTGTGGGGGTGAGGGGTCGCCGGCACGAGCTTCATGTAAACAAGGACCTAGAAAGCAGCTAGTGTATAATGCCTCATCACTTCAATATAGATGTGTGTAAAATTGGTTGGCAGTGTACTTAAGTGAGACGCGTCAGTGTGATATTTTCGCATTGTACTGAATGCGAAACGAGCTCGTCTCCGCGCAGTAACACGACACATATCGTCGCGGCGGCAGGGGCGGGGCGGTGCGGTGGCGGGGGTGGCGCAGCCCCCAACTGGCGACCCTCACCGTGTCTACAGCTGACCGGAGTTGCGCGATTAGATTAGTGAAACTACTATACTTTACTCAAAATTTTGATCCTCTTTAAAACTTTAAAACTGATTTCACATAATTAAAAATTTCACAAAAATAAAATGCTGCTGCGTCGACGACGTCATCACGCAAAACCTTTCACATGAGAAAATAATTTAAAATTTCAGCCCTGAAATAAAAGTTCTGGGAGTAAATTAGCAACGTGTGGCGTAACTTCTGGAAATGTTTAATGCAGTATATATCAAACTGAACATGTTTTTCCGCTTCCGTTCTCGAAATAAAAATGAAACAGTTACTACACAAGTATACAAGTTAGGTACTTTTTAGGGAAAATTAAAAAAAAAATTTGACGTGCGGATTTTATTGTTGATGAATTTATAACTAGAAAAGAAAACCGGTTGTTCAGTCTGATATCAACATTTTCAATGGAACTAACACTTCGTAGGAATGTCGGCGCTCTATAAGTGTGTTCTATCGCTTATTCCACGGGGAATGCTCGGAGGAGCTGTTTGACGCGATTCCACCATCCCCTTTCCACCTCCGCACAACGCGTACTGTGCAGGGATTTTATCCCTATACGCTGAACTTACCGCGGATGCTTACCAATCGGTTCTGCAGGCCTTTCCTCCACAGAACTGGTAAACTCTGTAACGGTCTCCCACACATTTCCCACCAAGTACAGTCTCCGGTCCTTCAAGAGAGGTGTGAATCTGTCAGGCCGGCATAGCATTCAAATCCACGGGCGGCGTTAGAAACCTTATGGAGCATTCGGCGCTACCTGTCGTGTTTTCTATAAAAAAACACTTCGGTGTAGTAGCTGGCTAAATAAGCACGTTACATATACCTATTTACCTGTAGAATTTTGTTTTGGTAGGGTTTGGTGGGTAAAAACCATTCACAGAGACAGACGTCGTCTGTAGTCCGCAAATCTCCTGGTATGGTGTCTCAGTGAGCGTGGTTTCGCGATGTAAGGTGAATTTTGCGGTTTCGGGTACCTCTGGTCCCACGGAAAAGCCATACATTCCGGTTAAAAAAAATCTAATTTGGATAATAAAATAAAAACTATAATAAAAAATGTAATATTAAAATTAACTAATTAATCTCAATCCTTCCCAGCTACATAGCATTTTAAACCGATTTGTTTGTTCCGTCTATTTCACTTGATCAATGTCGATCAATGTCAACAATGGTCGATCGTTGGCGGCTAGTGCAGTTCACGCAAGAACTCTCACATTACGCCGCTCCGAGCACTGCGACCGCATCAAAACCTTCTGCCGAATGTGACTTTCGCCCTATCTGGATAATCAACTGCCATCAAACAGGACCACCAAGCTTTTCACCTCGCCAAGGAAAACAAGTCCACCAGGCGTAAAGAGGATTTTACATTTACGAACGCGCCCTCTTGAAAGTGTGTAGGTACCGTCACGACGAAATATGCGCTGATAGGTTGGTAATTTCTAGGCGCTCAGCATAGTCAATTTCACGCAAATAGGCGGAATTGGTTTTTAGGTTGCCAATAATAATAACCAAGAAACGATTTTCCCAAATGTGAAATCGGCTTAACATCAGGTTGCACAATACGATTGTCTAATGTTTGCTAATATAATAAATTTTCAAATGATTGTAATTTCAATTTAGACAATTATATAATTTTCGTGACCTTACTGTCATAATATAATTTGATAATGATATGATGTAATATATGATATGATGTAATATATGATATGATGTATGATATGTAGGAACTTAAATTTATATCAAAATTAAATTGTAGATTTCGCAATTATTTGAATAACTATTAATTGGCTTTAATAAGACAATTTTATCAAAGTAATATTATCATCATCATCATCATCATCATCAGCCTGTATCGGTCCACTGCTGGACATAGGCCTCTCCCAAGGCACGCCACCACACGCGGTCTTCCGCTCTTCTCATCCATCCACTCCCGGCTACCTTTTTTAGGTCATCTGTCCACCTAGCCGGAGGGCGTCCCACGCTACGTTTGCTTGTACGTGGCCTCCATTCGAGCACCCATCTACCCCATCGGTTGTCGGGTCTACGACAGATGTGCCCAGCCCACTGCCACTTCAGCTTGCTTATGTTCAGTAATATTATATGAAAACATTTTATAAGATCTTATCGACAACCGCACGATGCTGTGCTGCTCTTTATCCAGCAGCGGTTAGGGGACCCGCGACGTTGCAATCCCTCTGAACGCCGACACAAATACACTCCGTCTATCTTTGTATTTAATTAAAAGAAGATTAACGTTTTTATTATTCTTTTTACGTTAAAAATGGTTACGTTTTAAAGGGAGTTTAAGGGCAACATTTACCTTGACCTTTGAAATTTATTTATGGCATTGATATGTATTTAGTCAGAGAGATTTTAGTTCATGTTGAAAGTAAAATGTTTTGGTTGAATTTCTTTAAACTGTAAACTCACATTGCACAACCTCTTTAACTAATAAATCTCCTGCACTGGTGTTGTTTGTGTGCCAGAGTTGAGTAGGTACTCTCACAGAGTGTATGGATAGACAGACAGGCGATTTACGTACTTAGGCAGTAATTAGCTGTGGCGGATAGAGGACTGCGGAGCTGGGGGGAGGGCGGGGCGCGGGAGGAGAGGACACAGAGGGAGAGAGAGAGCTCCACGGAAGCAAATAAATAACAAATGGAATATTAAACGGTTCGACGAAGCGAGAAATGAATATCAAGCATATATTTATATGTAATTCAATTTGTTATTAGATGCCCATTTGAGTGTCGTTATTTCTATTGTCGCGTTTTTCTATTTATTAGCTGCCTCCACTCGCATTACACTGTCATTATTACATGTGTGTGGCTTATAATAACGGCTTTTCGAGCGACGCGGCCGTCGCGCCCGTGCCCCGCACACGCGTCCACTCTCCGTTCCGGCCACTCAGTCCGTCCGTCCGGCCGTTCACCTGCCGTTCGCCAACGGTCCGTCGCTATTTTCAGGAAATCATTCAGTTTCGGGTCGTTCATTTATTACAGGACAATTGTACGTATCCGTTGTGCTAATAGGTAACAAGATATGCGGGAGCATGAAATTGTTTAACCACAGTCTTTATTAAATTTCATCTTACAAATTTAACAACTGATCAGAAAGAATCCGCGTAATGTGAAAGGGCTCTCTAGAATAACAATGCATAAAAAATTATGTCAATCACTCTTTCGCCGCCGCAATAGAGGCTATATTTCGGCGCACACATTTGTTCCGTATGACACTGTGGAGTTGGGTTGGGCGGTCAGGACAGGAAACATTTTAATATACGACTGCGTACAATATCATTAATTATATGTCGATTGTCTCCTCGTGTCTGCTGTATGTATGTTGGTACGTCGCCGAATGCTATACTGTTTGTCCGCTGTCGTGTTTTTTCCTCAGTTCGAGACAATGTTTGGGAATTAAGTCCTTTAGAGTATTTTATTTGATGAGACGCTGTCAATTGCGTTTCCGCTTTACTTTTTGTAATGTGTGAGGGTTCAATGCACAGTTTTAAAAGTTTCCCTTCGGAACACGTAAAACTGTTGTAAGTCTTTTTAGAGCGATATTTTTATAATTACTACTTTATAAACTTCGAGAATATGAATTATACGGACAAAAATAACTTGCCTGTTTACCTAACAGTATGATCAATTAGTTTGATACATTTACAAAAATGACATCTAATTTGTTTTTTTTTTTTAATAATTTAACGGCTCTGGATGCGATGTCCTTCGGAGCCAAACTCATATGTTTTTTTTTTCTAATTAAATTTTACCTATTGTGTTTTTAATAAAATTGTAACGGTTCATAAAATTTGGTGTTTGATAAAAGATCTTTAACTAAATGCTGGGTTACCAAATATCAAAGACCAAAAGTACGATGAAAGTGTGCGCCGAAATTAAATAAGAGCGTGAAGTTTTATCATAATTTTGAAGAGACGGCAGAGGTGTGTCACGATCGTGGCACGTGGAGATCCGTTGTCTCTGCCTACCCCACCGGGAAACAGGCGTGACGCTATGTATGTATGTATGCTGTACGTACCGTGTGGGGCCGGTACTTTAAAAGAATAGCCCCACTGCATCTCTCCCCGTGTATGTCGTAAAAGGCGACTAAGGGATATGACTCCCTTCTTATATTACTAGGTGGTAGGGTTTAACCCGCCCGGGTTGGTACCACCGCACTGAATGAAAGGTCGGTCGAAACGGCTATGTAAATAGTTTGTGTTTTCCGTCCAGTTCAGTGTAGCCGGCACGACGGAAGGAAAGCACTGACGTGGCACCAAGTTCACCCGGTGTTATGGGCTGACATCATGGATGTTGTAGTTGATGTAAGACAACCGTGTCAGTTACCATTAAAAAAAAATGTAGTTTTATCATAATAATACATTACACGCACGCTGAATTTCAGTAAACCGTGCTTTCTGCCTGAATAATTCAGAGGCCACTCCTTGGTCTATACTACAGTTTCAAAGGAATACAAATAAAATATAAGTAGCCTCTGAAATATGACATAATTAAAATGCAGACCCATGTTTACATAATAACCTCATAGTAACAGTTCCAGATAAAAACCGTTTAAAAAGGTTAAAATTTTAACCCAAAACATTACATAAACGTAATATTGTGACACCGCCATCTGGTGATTTGGCCTGCCTACTGTCGACAGTTTGAGGCTGTATCAAAGTTGTGGCGGGAACAGAGGTTGTAACGATACAATTTAATTTAAGTACCTCCCAAGATATCCGTCTCCCGAGGTCTTCTCCTGTCAACGCATCCATCTTCCGCTCCACCTCCCAAAGCATACGTCTTCCGAGGTCTTCTTCTCCCAAGGCCGCTAGTGAGACTTTGTGTTTCACCACATTATTGGTTCAAGGCTTTCCTTGTTCCGATACTCCGTTAATAAATCTTAATTTCTTCCAAATATTTTTTTCCAATATATTTGTTTACATTCTGTAATCATAATCAACCGTGACATAATTCTGCGAAAAATTAAAAAAAAATGTTTTCCCAACTTTAGTCATTTTCCTAGCAATCAGGTTTTCCAATAACGACGACACACTCTCTCTGACGAATGGTAATGCTTGGGGCGCCAAACCTCTCCTCCAGCACCCGTCCCGCGACTCTGGAGTTTATTAGTTTCCCTGCATGGCTTCCTCGAGACGGTCCACCGGCTCCTTCGATCATATCTTTCCGTGTACGACAGGCTCCCGTTCGTCGGTCCTCTATCCTGGGCTTTCAAGCTTCAAGCATGTTTGACAATTGAAGCGTATGTGTCATCTTTGTCCGGACCTGTAGCATTTTGGTACAAATTGACGACTTTTATCTGGAGGTTTTTTTTTATGGAAACTGACACGGTTGGCTACATCACCTACAACATCCGTGATGTCTGCCCATAACACCGGGTGACCTTGGTGCCACGTCAGTGCTTCCATTCGGTCGTGCTGGCTACACTGAACTGGGCGGAAAACACAAACTATTTATACATAGCCGTTTCGACCGACCTTTCATTTAGTGCGGTGGTACCATGCCCGGGCGGGTTAAACCATACCACCTAGTAACATAAGAAGGGAGTCGTATCCCTTAGTCGCCTTTTACGAGATACACGGGGAGAGATGCAGTGGGGCTATTCTTTTAAATTACCGGCCCCACGCGGTACAAACACGGTTGTTTTTGAACAGGCATCTTGTCTGACTCTGTATCCTCCCACTTCAAGTCTGTCTCACGGCTACAACCTCTGGCGCCTGAGTAAATGTTTTGGGTTAAAATTTTAACTTTTTATGTGTGACTTAAATAACCTATATTTTATATGTAAACATGGGTTTATCTAAAAACACGAAGAAGACCAAACAACATGCAAAAAAAACGGAATAAACAAGAGGACTCCCGTTTTGCATCGAACAGAGAATCTTTTGGTATCGAAACAGAAAAGACTTGAACAAAACAAAACCCTTCTGTTCAGAATCTCTAATATTGATTTAAACCTCCATTTGATGCAATTTCATGATTGGAACAGTTCGATAGTGAATTGTCACAGATTAGGAAATAGGTATGTAGTTAAAATCCAAGTTGAGTCCAATCCTGGGAGCCAAATTGAAGTTTTGGCTCCCAGTGTTCCAAGCAGTTATGTAGGTGTGAAGTGTAAAGCTCATAAAAGCAGGCAAGTATTTACTGTTCAGTTAAGCGTACGTTCATATAGTTACAACTTCGTATAATATGGTTACTATATATTTGAGTTACTCCTATAGTATAGCACGTAGCGAGTAATGTGAAATGTGTACGAAGGTAGCCCCGTTAATGGACTCTTAAATTTAATAATGGGAGTTGCACTTGCGCCGCCGACATGGTAGACTGTTTCTTATAAGCAGCCATTAGGTCTAAGTTAAGTGTAATTGTGTTGAAAAACCTTTATTTTATTTTATTTGGGAAACACACAGTTACCAACATACAAACATACCACACGCTGTATTACGACAATCGGGGTAAGCAGAGTAATCGGTATTGTGATGCACGAACTTTTTTTTCTGTATAGCGCGACATGTGGCATCTTTTCATCTACAAGTAGGTGTCTAACGAAACCCATGGACATTCGGTGATACGGATTGCTAATGCCATGCCGGCATGACAGCAGCCTTTTCATGCCCCTTTTGAAAAAGCTCAGGCTGTACATAAGAGGAAATAGATGCGCAGTGAGTGCGTTCCACATTTTCCAGTCTCTGTGAATAAAAGACCTGCAGAAACGGTTGGATGTGCATGCGTGGTAGGTCGATTGAATAGGGGTGCATCCCCTGCCCAGTACGCGTAGTGCGGAGGTGGAACTCTGGTAAATTACAGTTGAATACTGACCACCACGTTTCCGCAGAGTATACGGACAAGATAACTATTAAGCAGCAAGTAAGGCACGAGGGCTCACCTGCTGCATGACTCGATGGAAGGATGGTGCCAAGGTGAGTGGTGGCTCACCCGTCGCTCTATAACACAGCATCATGACTATTAGTCCCTCAGTCCCCTTTTACGACATACACGGGGAGAGGTGCAGGAGGACAATTCCTTTTAAGTACAGGTCCCACACGCTACAGTACAGTTACAAACATAACATGATAAATTAGAGTTCCCACATACATAACTAACACTGAGAACGTTAAAGAAAAGTTAAATTAAGTACTTTAAAAAACCCCAACCCCTTAAAAGTCAAACATAATTTCCATTTAGTTACTTAAAGGCGTCGGGGACCGCTAAGGAAATTACCGCGCATCTCTGAGTTTTATATTTTATTAACTTAACTGGGCCTACCTGGTTACTACCTGGTCCGGGCTTACCTGGGCCAGTGGCGCCAACTAGTGGTCAACTAACACGCGTTAGTCCTCATTTACTTCATAGTTTTTAATTAGCAAAATAAATTTTAATAGGTATGTAAAATAATTACCACAAGCCGCTTATTTAAACTCTATAAGTGGTAGATATAGAATAATGTGTGTTTTGGAATATTTATTTTTTGAGTTTATATCGACCATCGCCGGGGTTGCTGCGTATGTGATTGACGCTCAACTCCGGCAGAATGTGTTGTTTACTTGCGCCCAGCCATATTCCCGTGTTGTTTAGGTTGAAGTTTATAGTTATCCTGCCTCCTCCCCTCTCCCTCACACCATTATCTCTCTCGCTCTCTCTCTCTCGGCGTAATCAATAGGATGGCGTTTGATTGTCTGCTCTAACTATAGCGAGTAGTCTCGGCGGCGCAGTGGGGCGATACCGCAAAAACCGGGACATAGGGCGAAATGACTACGCAAATAGATTCTACTATTAATTACGAACAACTTTCATTCTGTGAGATTTTTTGATAAAAAAATTATTTTCCGAGATATAAGCACTTATAAAAACATTTATAATATAGTAAAAAGTGAGTATGTTAATATATTCTCTTAATGATTACAAACTACTTTTATTCTTAGAAATTTTCCATTTTAAGTCTTATTTTCTGAGATATAGCAATTTGAACTTTAAAAAAAAACATTTTCTTGTAACTAGTATTACTCTTCCATATTTTCGGTTTCAATTGTTATTTTTTAGATATATCACATTGAAAATTCTTTAGTAAAAAAAATTGAGATATGTGGAAAACTGAATATGTGAATACATTTTACCAGCATTTAGAAAAACCTTTTGTTCTCAGAGATTTTCTGTTAAGGTGTTATAATCCTTTTCAATAGTTTGTACAATGGAGATTTAGTAACTTTTTTTATTGAAATGCTTAAAATAACTAGACCTGTGGTTACTTAATAATGATTCTTCAAGTTGAGTAGTCTAATCTGAATAAAATTATTGTAGTGGAATGGTACGTTTATTACACACAAAATACAATCAATCAGGCGGCGCATATTTGCATAAAATATTACAAATTAATCTGGCGATAGTAATTAAACAGATATAAATTACTACATATTTAACTAACTACATATATTTTTGTATTTACGGAACTTACCGAATTATTAACTTATTATAAGTTATATATATCGTTGTGTATTTTCATTTCGTCATTTTGGTGGCTCTGCACACTTCGATATATCAAACTTACTATAATTTATTATAATTAGGCAAAAAATTGCCCCCGTCAAAGTATATTATAAACCTACTTCAAAGTATAAAATTAATAACATCAACATTAAGAATAGTGATTAATGATGAGAAAAGTAATAATACATTATTAAAAGTAATAATAAAAGTTTTCAAAGTAATAATACATTATTACCCAAATACCCATGGCTTTTAACGGAGCCTATTTAATGTAAAAATACCAACCATCAATAAAAATTATGGTCAAGAATAAAAGTAATTTTCTGAAGTATGTTTATCGTGCATAACAAAAAGAAATTCAAACTTCATATTTCTGAGAAAAAATCTTATTTCAATCTTACAAAAACCTTAAAATAAAACATACTTAATAACTTTTAAATAAATATTTTTAAAGTACATAAAGCTTCCTATTTTTATTACAATTTATTTACTCAATATTTCTACAAATTTTCATTTTCATCACTGGAACAACCTAAAGCGTCTTCAGCGTCAGAATCATCATCATCCTCCACATCCGATTGAACACAGATAATACTGGTATCAATAAATTCAATATTTTCCTTATTTTTATCGTCTATAATTAGCAAATGTCGCACTTCACTGGATAAGGGCTGCTTTTGTTTTTGAAGTTTTGGCTTCATACTAGACAAATATGGATCCGACGATACGAGCAAGTTGTTGAGAATGTCTTGATTAGTCGATTTGCGATCGCATTTTCGAGAGTAGTGTTCCCTGTACTTCTTGAAATCTTTATTTCTTGCTTCTGATGCCTCTTCGGAGAGTATGCCAATTGGAATTACGTTAAAATGCTTTATTATTTCAGATCCATGGAATAAAAGTTTATGAACACTTGCTGGCATATGATACCAGCTATACAATGATATATAAAGTTGAATTGTTTCTTGAGCATAGATTTCAAAGTTTTGAGTGCAAAATTTTTCTCCCGAGGAGATGGCCTTAAGGATCACCGCGAATCTATTAATTAAATCCTTATCGAGACCGGTAATAGAGGCAGTTTGCTCGGGATTCTGGAAAAAGCGCCTTGCAGTGTTGCCATCGTTCGTGGTTCCTGAACCTTGTTTTACCACGTCGATCAATAAACCAGTTTCTTTCCTGAAATTATCTTGAATTTGTTTTTTTTTCTCGGTCATAATTTCTTTATTATTACCTTTGGCCGACCACTGCTGAAAATCCATGCGGTATGCAATATGGAAAAGGCATTCCATGCATCGAATCCAGGCATGCAACGTAGATAGTCCGAACCGGTACATATTTGTGTTTACTTCTTTACTTTTAATTATATTAACGTTATTCATCTCAGACGGTTTAGCTCTGCAAATATCACATGACTGATTAGAGGTACCGGAGATAATCGACGTAATTTTACCATCGATCATCGTCATAATTAACGAATGCTCAATCAAAACGCCTTCGTAATCGCTGGTTTTGAAATCTCGTATTTCGGATTCTATGGTAGCCATTTCACTTTTCACGTTATCGATTGTCTCCTTCATAAATTTGAAGAAGATAGGACGGCAGTAGTTCGTCGAAGATGGCGTCTCATTTTCCCAGATCACTTCGTCTCCATAAACCAGTTTTATAGGAACCAAACTTGCCATGAAAATGCTTGAGTCGTCTCCTTCGTTCAGTTCTTGAAATCTTTGTTTATATGTACTTTGGCCAGAAGCGCCATCGAATCCCCACTTGCTTGTTAATGTTAGCTGGCAACCTGTGAGGTTTCGGTTCGCCACTTTCAAAATTCTTTTTGCAGTATGGTCCAAAAGCGCTTGCAGTTTAATTTTGGCCTGTGTTTCGGTAACTTCAATGTCCTGTTTTGGGGGGTAACACTCAATTTTCGCATGTTGAATTTTATAATAAGATGGATAGAGGTCGGAACCTTCTTCCTTAGCCATGTCTCTTAAAGTTATATATTGCCATCTTGATAGCTTTAAAGACACCAAAATCGCAAGTGCTTTTTCAGATGAATAAACAGTCTTGGACTCCTTTTTTTCAATGAATTCTTTGACTTTTTCGATTTCGCCTGGATTCTGAAGCAAATGGTCCAAAACTTTCCCCAGGTCCTCGTTCCCATTTGCCTTCAAACGCATTTTGGTCGCAAATGCTAGTTCCTGCGATGTATAGTTTGTGCGAATGTCTTCGGTTCTTCTTCGCTTTTGTTTGGCTCCTAAACTTTCAAATGGTTTTCTCGGCGATGATTTATGTGAAGATGCTACAAAGATAGGAGGCGCTGTCGATGGTCCCGGAGAAATTATTTGAGAAGTGCAAACCTTTTGGTTATCCGCGAGGTCGCTACTCGCTGAAGGCAGTTGTTTCTTTACGAATTCGGGCCACTTGATGGCCGAGTCCAACCATTCTCGATTCTTCTGTAGAAAACGTTCCTCGTTGTAGCTTGACTTCACCCATCGTTTGTGTAGATTGTAACAATATTTACGACAAAATTCTTTCACTTGTGTCTCTTCGGGCAAATTTACACTAACTATTGAGGCAATAGCGGCAACCAATACCGCGTAATTCAGAAAACTGTCACAATTTCTCATAAACACGTAAATATCAATGTTATTAACAAAAGACTCCATGTTTTCGTATTGAATAGTTTTAAATATGTAAAGCACGGGTAGGAAGACTGACTCGTGTAAACGACTGGAGCAGACTGAGTGCCAGATTGATTGTGTTGTTCACTAATGAATACTGCTAATTAGTTCGCACAGTTTGCAGTATTCCTGGTATATCGTTAATCCTTGTTAAGTAGATAACAATTAGCAATGCAGTGTAATTGTTTCTTCGAGAGCTTTCATGGAAATACGTGACAATTCACATAAATATCCCTAATCCGCTAATCCTCGCGAAGTTGAAAATATTCCTAATATAATGGTAAGCATTTATAAGAGATATTATAAGTAAGTATAGCAGCCGATAATAGCGGCTCCGTAGATTATTATCAAAATAGACCAATGAAACTAAAAGTACAAAGTTAATTAGATGGGCGTCGTTTGTCACCTTCTGGGTGCCTCAGCGCCATCGCGCTTTCAATAAAAAAAAAATTAAACATTTTCATCAAGTTCAAATATATAGGTGATATGGAGAAATATATTTACCATTAAAATACAAATATATACATCCAATGCAAATAAACAATATTTGTTATTTGAATATAGCTGAAAGTTACGAATATAGTGAATTCCTCGTAATTCGAGCGGATTCCTCGTAAAACTGTAGGTCCCTTCCCTCCTAATCTTACTTGGTGGTAGGGTTTAACCCGCCCGGGTTGGTACCACCGCACTGAATGAAACGTCGGTCGAAACGGCTATGTAAATAGTTTGTGTTCTCCGACCAGTTCAGTGTAGCCGGCACGATCAAAGGGGGAAGCACTGACATGGCACCTAGTTCACCCGGTGCTATGGGCTGACATCACGGACGTTGTAGGTGATGTAGCCAACCGTGTCAGTTTCAATAAAAAAAAAAAAAAGAATAAAGGTGAGCTTTGCAGGAATAAATGTTATTATAATATTAAAATGGCATTATACGGAAAAGTCGGACGTCGTCGGATACGGTTTTTACACAGTAATAATCTTTTTAACTTGGGGAATCATTATTTAGTAACCACGGGTCTAGCTATTTTAAGCATTTCGAGAAAAAAAATAAAGTTACCCAATTTCCATAGTACAAATTAATAAAAAGTGGTATATCTCGAAAAATAAGGCTTAAATGAGAAAATATGAATCTATGAATGTTATTTATAATGATGGGTAGATTAATTTAGCGTACTTAAATTTCAGAAATAAAAATAAAAAAATTTAATTATCCTATGTCCCATTTTTTACGGTATCGCCCCACTGTGCGGCGGCGGCGGCGCGATGGACTTGATCATTTCACTTCCTACCTCTCTTCGCTGGATTCGATAGGTTGAGACAAATAATTCAAATTTAGAACGGCCATTGTTATATTGCTTACAAGCTGTTGCCCGCTTCTTCGCTCGCGTCAAATTCATATTTTAAAAGAAGAAAGTAACTAACTAAGGTCGAGGCCGAAGGCCGAGCTGCATTCAGAAAGACGATAAACCTTCTCGAAGAACGTAAATAACTAAGGGCGGCGCCGAACGCCGAGGTGCGTTCAGGAAGACGATAAGCCTTCTCAAATAAAATATTATAAGGACGCGGCAAGAGTACAGTCTGGGGTTTTTGAAAATGGGATTATAAAGGCTCTGAAGGTTTTTTTTTATATTATGTTATTCCGGGGCCGGTCACTATACAAAGTTTCCTCAAAACCCGTTCAGTGGTTTTTGAGCGATGCACGTACAAACAATCACAAATTATTAAAAAAAAAACTATTCTAGCACGTTCCGTTACTCATTTTTAGTCGCCCTAGTTGGTTTTTTTTCGAATATATTCAATGTACCGATTTTTTGTCTTTACGATCTTATTATATGTATAGATCATTAATTTCTTCCCCAACGTGTATCCAAAAATGTATACAATTTAGATGAGACTGGGCGCGTTGATAAAGATATTCGAGTCCGTAAGTGCGACTTAGACGTATTATCTTGTAGTTTCACTCCGTGCACACCATTTATAATTTGTGGTGCGTGCGAGGGTGGTATTATTAATTTGACTTGATGGCGCTTCCATAATTTTAAATTATTAGACTTGCTCATTTTTTTTTTTCATTCAACATACGAGGTCTTCAAGCTGTCGTCGCTCGTCGCTATGCTCTTCTGATTGTTCATTTTTGTGCAAGCGAGGGTGGTCGCAGTGAGGAGTGGATCGTGTCGTTCGTTCGCAAGTCGTGATGGCTCTTCACGGCGCGCGGCACGGCAGAGTTCGTGGTGCTCGTTGTCGTTAGCGCGACGTGCCATGCCGCTCCTTCCTACTTACTCGTAATACTCCACTGTGGCATTCGTATAATAAAATAATATCACCCCACTTGACCTCGCCGCTCGCTCCCCGCGCGCGCCGCCCCGCGCCCGCGCCGCCGCCGTCCCGCGCACAACTACTATGTTATTATTTTTAATTTACGTCGGCATATTTTAATTGTTTTTATTATTGCGTGCGCGGGTGTAGTGGTGTGTTTTATTACAATGTTCGCAGCGCTGGGTAAGTAAGCGGCGCTGGGTGTGTGCGTGCGGTGTGGATGGGTAGGCAGACAGATGTCGTGTCGTGTCGTGTGCGTTGTCATTGTGTTGTAACGACCGCGGACGCGTGGCGTGCCTCCGCCGCTCGCTACCCGCTGTCGTCGTCGCAGCCGCTACGAATTCAACTGAAAACTATTTTAGACATGTCTAACTACGCGCCCGATTTATTTATTTCCCATACAAAAAAAAACATCTTATCATCTAATACAATTTTTTTTTAATCAGTCGAAGAATGTTTTAATTTAATCCATTACTAATATACATATACACAACTAACAAATAATAACTTTGAATTAAAAACTATTCTAAATATAATATAAATCTAAAATTAAACTATCTACACATTACCCTCCTTTGCGTCGCGCAGTCGGGTAAAAAGAAAAACCACTTTTGTTTCATACTTACCTGGATGGACAATTATGTATGTATGTATATTTATTTGTATATAATATTCTATATATTTAGTAATTTATATGTATTAAATATGTATGGCTTATATTTTACTAGCATGTACTTATATGTATGTATTAATAAGTATTCTTATTATCATTTTTATCTTCAATTGTCACGCAACTCTTTTGCTATTACCTACTTACATTCCACTATATTATCGAATCTCAAACATCCAAAGGTTGACTGTAAGAAATCTCTGTAAGGGATAAGTCCGCCTTTGCACCTTATGTAAATTTTCCAATGTATTTGTTACTGTTTAATGTTTACTGGAGCAATAAAGAATTTTCTATCTATCTGTGTATCTAAAACTAAATAAATAAATTAAATAAACCTACTTATAAAACCTACTAACAGAGACATACCTATAAAACCAACAGAAAAACATGTTATTTTATAGTGTAGTCAACCATGAGGGAGATGCGATCCATCGAAGGCAGACTTCACGGATCAGCACGGATCAACATACGGATCTTCAATCAAATTGTGTATTAAAGCAGGGTCGGCCCTAGATATTTTTCTAGATGGTGCGATATCTCGCGATGGCATGGCACCCCCACCCAGGTGAACTCGCTATGATTATTTCGTTACAGCTAATCTGTACTCGGGTAACGGGTACCTCCGTTCAGCGCACGTCCGAGCAAACTTGGCGCCCTAGGCGACTGATTATAAATGCAAATGGAGCGATGCTCTATCTATGTATGTATGTAGAGTTTCCCCAGCGACCTTGGTCCGCCTACAAGCCGCACTGGAACCTCCTAAGGAGTGAAATTGGCTCTGATTTCGCGCACAGCCACCCAGTTCTGTACCGTGTGGGGCCGGTACTTAAAAAGAATAGCCTCACTGCATCTCTCCCCGTCGCATGTCGTAAAAGTCGACTAAGGGATAAGGAAATTTGTCAGCCTCGGCAGGTGAGTGGTGCGGTCAGTCGACTGTTGTTTTAAAAGCGGTCAGTTCTTGGATGGTGGACGGCCACCGCCCGACCGTTGGAGGCTGACCGTGGTTCGGATTCCACGTTAAACTGTAGGTCCCTTTCCTTCTTACCTTACTAGGTGGTAGGGTTTATCCCGGCCGGGTTGGTACCACCGCGCTGAGCGAAACGTCGTCGGTCGAAACGGCTATGTAAATAGTTCGTGTTTTCCGTCCAGTTCAGTGTAGCCGGAGCGAAATGAAGGGAAGCACTTGACATGGCACCTAGTTCACACGGTGTTATGGGCTGACATCACGGATGTTGTAGGTGATGTAGCCAACCGTGTCAGATTCCATAAAAAAAGTTAGGGCGTAAAACTGAAGATACGTATAGCTAAAAAATATTTGCATCAACACAACACTCAATATATAAAGATTGCATTATTGCTATAGGACGTCACTCCGCGCACGCTGCGAGCTCTCTACGAGCATTCCTTTCGTGCGCGGAGCGTGATCCGTCGATTGTCGATTTTTTGGACGAACGCAATCAAATCAAAACAATATTTTGATTTGGTTTGACTTTGACTGTTGCGCGTTGTTCGGTGACTGTGACTGGCGGGAGCGGTTCGGATGCCTTGCAGCAGGCTCGTAGGAGGTCCGCGTATGCGAACGTTGCATTGCAAGATGTGTAGTGGTGATTGTGTGAATATATATGTATGCACTCGTACGTAGCTTTATAGTTAGTTCCCTTTCAGTACGGTGGCATATCACTTTGCGTTGGTTGGATGCAAGATGCAACAATGCAACAGATGCAACTATCTATAAGAAATCTCTATAAGAGATAAGTCCTCCTAAATTGTATATTGTGATTGTTTCTGTAAAATGTTTTTAAAGTAATAAAGTTTTTCCTATCTGTCTGCTTACTATTTGGTAAGGCAGAGGAAACTAATAGAGATGTACTCGTACTGTTTTAAACTTACGCAGTAGATTTTTTTAACTAAGTGCGAAAAGCGCAAATATGAGTGGAAGAGTCGGGAAGGGTCGCCCTAGACGCACGTACCTGGACCAGATCGGGCATGTGCTCAAAAAGGGGCAAGTGCTTAACCGACGAGCATGCATGAAGAACATTATGGGAGTGGAAGAGGCGGCAGAGGTGTGTCAGGATCGTGGCACATGGAGATCCGTTGTCTCTGCCTACCCCACCGGGAAACAGGCGTGACGCTATGTATGTATGTATGTATGCGAAAAGCGCATAATTTCTTGAATGAAATAAATTTAATAATGTAATAAGAAAAGTATCTATTACAATATACTCTGAAGATATCTCGAAAATGGTTGAGATGACCCAACATCACGTCTGCCCACAGACTGCCTCACCGCCGCCGCCCCCCCCCCCCCTCCCCCCCCCCCCCCCCCCCCCTCTAAGTGCCCGCCGCGCCGCCGCGCCGGTACAGCGCACGGTGACGGGCGCGTGTGCATGTAGTGCTGTAGTTTTTTAATGGCAGGTAAGTGGCGTCATATCGATTCCCAGAGCAACAGGTAGGCGAGTGCAGCGGACACCAGTGGGTTGGCCACCACCAGCCTGCCTCCGCCGCCTCCGCCGCGCCGCACGTCCGTCCGCGCCGACCCGCTGTCCATTCCGTTTTATGTTAGGCATTTTGCAATCCAACCTACCGACAATAAAGCGATAAAACTCATAATCTATAAACCCTCAAATGCGCGTGTTTGTGTTTCAACAGCCTCCTCAGTCGTTCCCTTGTAAGCCGGCACTCCGATTCACCGCTTCCTTCACTCGAGCCGGGGAGGGGAGGCCGGGGTGGCGGGACGGCTCGACCGCTTTCACTGCAAGCCTCTACACGTACACGCATTTACTTCTTTTCTGCGACTGTGAGTGAGTGCGCGTTTGAAAGCGAGGCGAGCTCGAAAAGTAAAAACCTCTTTATGCCGTCTCCTACGGTTTCATTTTGTTCAAAACTTTAGCCCAATTACACGCTCGCGTCGTCGCTGTCGCCGCGCGGCACGAGTCGCGCGCCGCGCGGAGACTGCGCGCCGAGCGGGCGGCCGCGGCGCGGCGCGCGATGTATCCGTGCCGACAGTCGACTCCCGCCCGCCCAGCGCGCCTCACAGCTGTGTATATGTATAAAAAAGGCTGCACGCTGATTGTTGCGTGACTTTTTAGCACAAACAGCTTCTTTTAGTTTTACAGAGCGAGAGCTACCCGCAATTACCCCTTTCAGTTCTCGCGGCGTGCCTTTTTATTTTTATCCGCCCACTTTTCTTCCATTTTCTCTTTGCGCGTCGTTTTATAAGCGCACTTCGTCGCCGTCCGCGACAGCGCGCCCACCGCCCCGGGCGCACCCCACGCACCCCACACCGCTCTCGGATCACTACCTACTCATTTTAATTCCACGAGCGACATGAAGTGACAGTTTTTATCTCGGCGCGGCGAGTTTATTTGTTGCCTGCAGATTGATAGCGGTTAGTACAGCTCATCGAGCTCAGTGTGGATTCATATCTTTCCATCTTTTGATCTCTAGCTGTTTAAAACATTAATAAGTACTCATAACTCATAAAAATATGTTTCTTAAAATGACGTAGTATGGTAAATTGAATTTCCTGGCTACGCTGCGCTGGGCGCCCCCTTCCAGAATGCATCTCGAAATAAATAACGCTCTACTACTGAATAACGATTGGGCTGTATAGGCTTTTGATTTCTTTAGTCAAATTCTACTGCGGTGTCGTCCAGAGCTGCATCGGCTTTTGAATTCTTTAGCTAAAAATGTACTGCGGCGTCTTCTGGGGCTGCATTGTCTTTTGACTTCTTAAGCCAAAAAATGTACTGCAGCGTCTTCTGTGGCTCTAACGGCTTTTGACTTCTTTAGTCAATAATGTACGGCGGCGTCTTCTGGGGCTGTACCGGCTTTTAACTTCTTTAGCCAATAATGTACGGCGACGTCTTCCAGAGCTGCATCGGCTTTTGACTTCCTTAACCAAAAATGTACTGCGGCGTCTTCCAGAGCTGCTTCGGCTTTTGACTTCTTTAGCCAAAAATGTACTGCGGCGTCTTCCAGAGCTGCATCGGCTTTTGACTTCTTTAGCCAAAAATGTACTGCGGCGTCTTCTAGAGCTGCATCGGCTTTTAATTTCTTTAGCCAAAAATGTACTGCGGCGTCTTCCAGAGCTGCATCGGCTTTTGATTTCTTTAGCCAAAAATGTACTGCGGCGTCTTTCAGAGCTGCATCGGCTTTTTACTTCTTTAGCCAAAAATGTACTGCGTCTTCCGGGGCTGCTGCGCGTCTGCATTATAATTTCATTTGAATACCTAGTATCTGCGGCGATACCTATACCGATAGCTATTTGTATATCGTTATACAGGATGCGCGCAGTAAAGTATAGAACACTGAAAGGGATGATTGTGTACGTGAAACTGAATAACTTTTATTTTACGACTTTTTATTTTGAAGACATTCTTTTTCTCTTCTCCATACATTGTTGGAGGTGGACATGCGGACAGCCTGTATGTATATACGCTACAAACTATGCGAAATAATAGTTTTCGCTTTTCAGTTTTCACGGCTTCTATATTGGCTTCGTTATGCACGACACGGCTAACAAGGTTCCCAGATGTAACAACAAATACCTAAAAACGTCATATTGACTGCGCGGTGGCGTGCGTTTTGGTGCGGTGCCGCCGCCGCCGCCGTGGCGATTGGAATAACTTTGTAACGAGGAGCGAGGATGAGCGGTTCACTCTCTGCTCTCAGCTTCGGAGTACTAACTACTGTTCTAACTAGTTCCTAGAACAATTTTTCTCTACGCCCTGAACGCTCCGACAACCGCCTCTCGGCCGATGGCGCAGCGAGCGCTGGCTCACGACACGAGGTGTCGCAGGTAGGTGCGAATGCTTTCAGCGATCGTGTTCCAGCATCCACTTGTCTACTCCGCCCCCACAGGCCCCTCCCCTCCGCCGCACCATTCAACTCTGCCCTGGCGCGCCAATTACCTTTATTCGTCTTTTCGTCGAAGTCGACATAGTTAGCTTTCTCTAGACGAATTACCTATCAACCCTTTTTATTGGAATGTTATTTCGTCAGTGTTCGTAAATTATTGAATTCCTTTAACGGAATTAAAATGATGGGTTATACTGAAGGTGGATTAATAAGGGGTAATATTGTTAAAATTGTGTGGTTTTTTTATAGAAAGCGGGACATGTGGCGCCGATCCATCCATGAAGTGTCTAACGACGCCCATGGACTTTCGGTGGTATACGGGGGTTGCGAATGCCATGTCGGCCTGACAGGTGCCTATTCACGCCCATCTTGAAGGATCCGAGATTGTGGGGAAATATATGGGCAGGGAGAGCGTTCCAGAGTTTGACGGTTCTGTAGAGGAAAGATCTTCAGAACCGGTTAGTACGCGACCGCGGTAAGTCCAGCGTGTATGTGTAGGGATGCATACCCTGCCCGGTGCCCGTGGTGCGGAGGTGGAAAGGGAACGGCGGGTGTTTGTATCGATATTAATGTTAAATGGATTAAATAATCTAAAATGCGTCTAAATTACATTTGCATTAAAATTTTACACCTCAAACTGGTAATTTTTTTTTTAAATGTAAACCAACATGTGTGTGGCTGTGTCGAGAGACCAATCATGGTACAATACAATGGTAAATATGGTTAATTTATAACTGAATATACAAGGACTGAAGTCGAAATGTCTGTAATAAAACGAGTGGAGCCTAGTGGACGGAGAGAAAATAATTCATTTTCAGTTGAGTTTATTATCAAATCAGATTCATTTTGAAATGTGTAAGGTATAAGCTGTAAAAGCAATGAGTAGTGGGCGTGCACTAAGGGCGTGCAGTATAAGGTGTTCCTATCTGATAATGTGAAGTTGCACGCAGCAATCTCTCCAGCTAATGTCCTCTCCTCGTTATTCTTCTTCAGTTTTCAGGCCTTATTGTTAAAATAAACCTAAATTGATTATTACCTAACTTATACATAAAAAATCTTCTCCATTTCCTCACACATTTCCGTTTATTTATAATTTTTTCATTATGTTATGTATGTACTGTCACTGGACTATTTCTGTTCGCAAATAAAACCCTGGTGGCTTCACCCAACTTATTTATCAATTCTGTGTACAACTAAAACTGTATTTTAATCCCATAAATAGTTTTTAAATCTTTTCTATTTTAGGTAAGTAGGTATGTATATTTACGAAATGAAGAGTTAATTTTGTCAGTCGCACACCTCACTTAAACTCACAATGACGTCATATTATGTCATTAATCTGTAGGTTTACTCGTACCGTAGTAATATTATCATTTCTGTTGCTCCATTAGTTTATTATATGGAGAGGATACTCAAATATATTTTAATACATTTTTATTTTTTGTATGCGCACATTATTAAAAAAAAAGTAAAAGTAAAAAAGTTTTTTATTTGTGTCTAAAGCATTACATTACAGCTTCACATTGTACAAAATAATAAAATTTTACACCTGAAACTGGTTAATTATCTATACATATAATAAAATCGTAGAGGTAAGAAAGTCTGTACATTGAATGTATTCGGAAAAAAACTAACCAGGGTGGCTTAAAATGAGATACTGAACATGTTAGAACAGTTTTTAAAATTTTTGTTTGTTTGTTTGTCTGTACGCGCATCACGCAAAAACCACTGAACGGAATTAGACGAAACTTTGTATAGTGGCAGTTTATATGCCGGGTTAACATAATACGTAAAAAAAAAATAACAAAAATAAAAAAAAGATTACAATTATAAACATTATTGCGCGTTTAAAATCACGTAGTCCAAAGTACATAATTATATCTTGAGAACTGGCAGCAAATACAATTTGAATAAAATATTCATTCGAAATTTAAAAATAAGTAGATACAACGAAAATGACAGTTCTTCTTTTTTATAACTTGAACACAATAGTCTATACATATCTATTCTTTCTATACATATCATAAAATCGTAAATGCAGAAATGTCTATTTGTACGCGCATCTCGCAAAAACCACTGAACGGAATTTGACGAAACTTTTTATAGTGACAGTGTATATCCCGGATGAACATAATAATTAAAAAATATAATAAAAATCACGTAATCCAAAGTAAAGGTAAAAAACAATTTTAAATGTCATGTTGACAACGGAGAACTGTCATCTCGACGTGAGCTGGCCGGTGACAAATTGTTTGATAAATAAAAATAATAATTGAAAGTCGAAGTTATGTCGCTGTCATTGGTGCAATAAAATTTATACATCTCTTGCCCGCGGCTTCGCTCGCGTGAAATTCGTATTTAAAAAAAAGAAAGTAAGTAACTAAAGGGGGGCCGAAGGCGGATCTGCGCTCACGTAAACGATATTCTTTCTCGATGAAAGTAACTAAGGGCGAGGTGGAAGGCGGAGCTGAGTTCAGGAAGAAGAAAAACATTCTTGAAGAAAGTAAGTAACTAAGGGCGAGGCCGAAGGCCGAGCTCTATTCTGGAAGACCATAAACCTTCTCGAAGAAAGTAAGTAACTATGGGCGAGGCCGCAGGCCGAGCTGCGTTCAGGAAGAAGCTAAACCATCTTGAAGAAAGTAAGTAACTAAGGCGAGGCCGAAGGCCGAGCTACGTTCGGATAATTGAAAAACCATCTCGAAGAAAGCAAGTAACTAAGGGCGAGGCCGAAGGCCGAGCTGCGTTCAGGAAGAAGCTAAACCATCTTGAAGAAAGTAAGCAACTAAGGCGAGGCCGAAGGCCGAGCTACGTTCTGACAAATGATAAACCATCTCGACGAAAGCAAGTAACTAAGGGCGAGGCCGAAGGCCGAGCTGCGTTCAGGAAGAAGCTAAACCATTTGGAATAAAGTTAATTAAGATTGAGTTAATTTAATTTAAATTTTATTATAAAGTCCACGCTTCTAACGGCAAATATACCGTGCATCCTAGAACCTCGCGGTTATTCCCGGCTGGATGGCAAGAGGCCCGATGCTATCACCTTAGTGCCATGGACTAAGGGTAGTTCTTTGATGTGGGACGCCACTTTTGTTCTCACATTGGCTCCAAGTCACGTTAGGACATCTTCAAGAGCGGCTGGCGCGGCCGAGGCTGGGGCGGAGAGCCTCAAACGCAGCAAATATAGAAATATAATTCAAGATTTCGGAATTGTTTGCGTTTGCGGTTGAAACCCTCGGTCCGTGGAGCAGTGAAGCCAAAAGAGGCTTGAGCTGGTTGGCGCAACTGGTGTCCCGCCATCAAGGGCTTATGTACTTCATTCAAAGGGTAAGCCTTGCCATCCAGCGGGGTAATGCCGCAAGTGCTCTAAGAACATTTGAAAATGCCCGTTTTGATAGTTATTTTAATGTATATTACTATTAGTAGTATATTACTTTTTTATTTTTATGAAATAAATAGATTGAGTAAACGATATTATATTCTATCGAAGAAAGGAAGTCTTTAAGGGCGAGGCCCGAAGGCGGAAGAGGGTTTTTGGTTTACCTGAACGCAGCTTGGCCTTCGGCCTCGCCCTTAGTTACTTACATTCTTCTTTGGAATACGAATTTCACGCGAGCGGAGCCGCGGGCTCAGCTAGTTATGTATAATTTTATACCTTTATTTTCACATTTTTATCTTACAATATTTATATTAATTTTTTATACATAATACAAAATATTAAAAATATACAAAATTAATATAAACAGTAAAAAACAAAAACGGCATACCGCCGGCGGCGGGAGAAAAACCTCCAAGCACGCCGGCGGCGGTTGCAGGCCGTGGCTACGGAGTTCTCCGAGACGACGCGAGGCAAGCTACGAGCGATAGGTGGTGGTACTAGACATGTATAATTAATTATTATTATGTTAATATTATATTCTTTATTTCACATTTTTATTTAATACATTTATGTTAATTTTACATATATTATAACAATAAAGAGTAATAAAAACACACAAAATTAATATAAACATTAAATAAAAACGCTACTACCGCCGGCGGCGGCGGCGGGAGACAGGCCTCCAAGCGCGCCGGCGGGTGCAGGCCGTGGCTACGGAGCTCTCGGAGACGACGCGAGACTAGCTTCGAGCGATGGGTGGTGGTACTAGACATGTAGGCCACCACCACCCTCATCTCGGAGAGCTCCGCATCCGCCGGACTGCACGGCGACGTCGTCGCGCAGCTCTTTAACTTCTTCCTTTTCGCGCGCGCGTCGCCTGATATTCGCACTGCACCACCGGTAGCGGGGGCACTAGGCGGGACGTGAGGTCCCGATGACCCCAAGCTGGCCGATGGTGGACGTCGGCGTCACCGTAGATATTGTGGCTCGGCCGACGTCAACGCTCCACGTTCGCCGTCGATGAAATGCACCGGCGGTGGCGGCGTGGAGCTTGGTGGCGGGGCGTGCGTGTGGTGTCCGAGAAGAAAGGCGGCTCTTGTTTTGGACGACCCGGGCGCGGGAAGGCCGGGCGACGCGGTGGGCGGAGGCAGTGCTGCTGCGGGTGAGCGGTGGCGGCGGCGGCGTCGAAGTCGAGCGCGGCGACGGGCGGCCGTCGCTGCAGAGCCTGCTCTCCGTCACGCGGGTCGCGTCCCGGGTGGTCTGCAGCCGCTACTGTCACCAGGCATGTCGAGTTGGGTGGAGTAGCACCAGGGTCGCTGAGCGGCGGCGGCGGTGGTGATGCCGGCACGGTGCCTCCAACCGTGCGGGTCGCTGCGCCGCTGGAGAAGGGTCCGCGCGTGGCGGAAGCTCGGTTGGGTCGTCCGAGGCAAGAAGTTTTTAAAAAAATTCCAAGAGAAAATTTTTCCGACATGTCGGTTTGATAGCTCTTTTTCTTCTCGTTAATTATTATTATTTGTTTTTATTACTTTATTGTCACGTTTTCTTATTCTATTTACATATCTATATTAATTCTATCTATACAATTAAAAAATACATACAAAATTAATACAGACAAAAACAAAAAAAATATTATTGTTCTTTATTTTTTTTATTTTATTTATATTGTAGCATTAAACGTGTAAAAATAATTTAGAAAAAAAAAATTGAATCTAAATAATTGAATTCAAAACCTACACATTACAGAAATATGCAGTACGGTTGCATTGCACATTTGTGAAAGGAAGTAATAATGAAACAATACAATTCAATACAATAGAATTACTATAATATTATTAAACATAATAAAATAACAAGCCTTCAAACCAAACCAATCTTGACAATGGTATTTTATGTATGAATGATGTGAGTGAGTCAACACACAGAATTATATCTGGAAAATACCTTGCTTGACCTTTCGGAGCACTGGTATTTCAAGATAATATGTATAGTTTCATACCAACGCGTCTATTGAAATGGTTTATGGATTTTTGTGCACGCAGGGTAAATTGATACGTTCTGTCGTAGAAAAAATCCAATTTTGAAAATTATTTGTGAAAAATCGTGCGCGACCTCTCTATCGTGATTTTGAGTAATTTTTGTTTTTATTAGAATGTTCGAGAATCACTTATTAATGTTTGCTTATTTAGATTTTTTTTAAGATAGGATTATTCATTAATTAAACAATGATTAAATACTTTCGCAAATGTACAATTATAACGAAAATTTAATAAACTACATATCTACATAATACAATTATATACTACCAAATACAATTATATAGCACACCTTTGTGAGTCTCTGGAACATAGATAGTCACAATATACAAGCGTAGATACATACATACATACATACATAATATACGCTAAGCTAAACTCATAAGCACAACCCTTCCTTTTCGGCTTCGCTCTAGTTGGGTGAAAAAGGTCACCTTAAAAAAAAATCATAAACCACCGCGAGTGTTTAAGAATAATCCCCTCGACAGCCTCCGATTTTGCTAGATAGAATATATTTTCATCTAATGAATGAGGCTATCTATCCTATTTCTAAGACGTGATGCGACCGCTGTAATATTTTTGTCAGCATTTAAAGAATGATGCGCTAGTGCTGACGTTGTTGGCGAGGGGGTCGCAAAGTGGTGGCCGGGGAGACGGGGTGGCAAGCGGAGCTCAGATGCCATTAGGGCACACGCAAATGAATGGCTCATGCATTTATTTATTTTATTAGCGAGGGAGCCGAGCATTGTCTTGAAAGTAGGTCAGTGAGCGCTGTATGTGGGTAGGTATCTATCTACCTATGGGTAGCGTAGTGGGGTACAAGTAAGTGGCTGGATATGGATTCGCATCCACCGTACACAGAATGGTGAGTGAATTGAAATTCTATCTGAAAGTTTTCCTTTACATTTTAGGGTTTGCATGTGCCTAATTTTGTCATAATTTAAAATGGATTTCTTTTATAGATCTTTCATATTTTTGTATAATTTGAACACTTCATAAAGATCAAGATATTAAAAACTAGCTTTTGCCCGGGGCTTCGCTCGTTTAATAGCAAATCCGATATAAACGATCGCTTCTCTTATATTCTCTCTCTCTCTCTCTCTCTCTTCTCTCGCTCTTCTAGCCTATAAGAACTAGGTACTCTTTCCATTGGTGCAAACCGCATCAAAATCTGTTCAGTGGTTCCGGAGTTTACTTCCAACATACATACATACAGAAAGACGATAGAGATATAGATAGAGTTTATTTAGTGGTATGAAAATAAAACAAATAAGCGATTAACAAAACAAAAATAAAATAAAATAACGTATTCGTATACCTACTTCGTATTGTGCGTGCACTGTTTTCTCCTTATGGGTAAACTTGTAACTCCGAAATTACATTAACGTTTTTTATATCAGAATTAAAAAAAAATTTCGCCCATATAAGTTAACGTGATGAAAAGTAGCCTATAATTGATGGGAAGAACCAAGCTATCCGTAGACGCAAACTGTATTAAAATCAGTTCAGTAGTTCTCAAGTTATAAGTGGACAGACCGACATACAGACAGAAAGCAGACGTTGGATTTTATTAAAGGTAAAGGAGATGGTGTCCCCTTCATCCACTCGTCATTTGATACGTAACTGTACTCGGGACAGCCTGTAGCCGCGGCGTGTAGGCGCGAGGGGCTGTGTAGTTAATCTCTCGTGCAGGGCGGACGGAGCTCGGCTGGCCGCTGTGATGCAGCTAGCGGCGGCGGGGGGGCGGCGCGGCGCGCGGAGCAGCCTCACGCGGGAAGGGGCGGGCGGGGCGGGGGGCGGGGGGGGGGGGGGGGGGGCGGACACTCCTAACACCGCCTAATGTAGGCCACACACGATACAGCACAATGCAAGTATAGCGCGACAATCAATTGTTCCGAGATGAGCGTAGGTAGAATTATTGCTAATCTGTGCTGTGACGTAGGTAATTAATAGTATTGAATACGATCCCTGCCATTAATAATTTAATTTATTATATGTTGAACTATGTACTTACTAACTTTGTACTACTATATATATATTTTTTTTATGGAAACTTACACGGTTGGCTACACAGATCAGAGAAGTTGTTGGCTACATCATCTACAACATCCGTGATGTCAGCCCATAATACGGGGTGAACTATAGGTGCCATGTCAGTACTTCCCTTCGGTCGTGCCGGCTACACTGAACTGGACCGAAAACACAAACTATTTACATAGCCGCAAAAAATATATAAAAATTAATAATTAGCTAATGGACAAAACATATTATCTTCCAGGTTCAAATTTAACCACAGCCATTTGGAATCCGTTGTACACTCGAAGGAAGGAGAGCATGCAGGAAAGTTCGCCGGAATATTTTATACTTTGACTTGCCTGTACTTGTTCGTGGATAAAGTTTTCAGGTGCAAAGAAATAAAACTTTTTATAAACTTTATCTCGCTTTGTAGCTGATTTTGCTGAGCGTTAGCTAAATTGTTCGTCAGTTCAATATTTAAATCCTTCTGTCACTGCAATATGTACCCTTATCCACTAACTTCCTGCCAGCGTAGCTGATGGCTACTGAACCCGAAATACAGCTATAAAACAAAATAATTAGAAATTTAAAACAAAACGAACTTACCTATGTGTTTCCTAAAGCTTAAAATTAATTTGTAAAATATTTTTACAAACATACGTATGGATTTTTTTAAATGGAAACTGACACGCTTGGCTACATCATCTACCACATACATGCGTGATGTCATAAAACCTTGGTGAACTAGGTGCCATGTCAGTGCTTCACTTCGGTCGTACCCGCTACACTAAAATGAACAGAAAACACGAACTATTTACATGCCCTTTCAACCGACCTTTTATTCAGTGCAGTGGTACCAAACCCGGGCGGGTTAAACCCTACCACCTAGTAAGGAAAGAAGGTAAGGACTCAGAATTTTTCTGGAATCAGAACCACAGTCAGTCTCCAACGGTCTAGAGGTCACCCATCCAAGTACTGACCGCGCCCAGGTGTGCTTATGATCACGACAGATAGTCGGCCGACCGCACCTCTGGTCTACCGAGGCTGACCAATGAATGAATGAAGCACCGCGTATACGAATTAGTTGTTAACTTGCAGAAACATATGCATGCTTCCCATAAATGATCGATGTAACCACAGAGTAGATGTAATTACAAAATTGATTCCACTTACATATTATTTGTAGCCGATTCCAAATTGTCATTGAACGTTACAATCGTCAATCGATCTCACAACAAAATAATCACGCTCAAGGAAAATTGATCAATTTGCTAAGAATAAACGTAGGGCTGCTGAATCGATGCACGGCGGCGGAAGCTTCTGAGTGGAGCCACTTCGCTCGTCGACGCAATACAACATTAGCATACGGCATTCCGGCGATAACAACTGTTATTGTATTTATTCGAAGTCATTCTGAAAACGACAGTGAAAAAATGTGCTTGAAAAAAATGTGCCTTCTAAAATTTGGGCAGAAGTTTTATAGGTTTAATATTGTTCATATTTTATTTTCAGACTGAAAAAAAAACAGTCTAATGCGAGTAAACTCGCGCACCAAGGATCCGTACCTCTCACTGAGAAATGAAATTGCGAACGCGCGTTTAATAAATAATCATTTAATATACAGGGTGACCCAGTTATAGTAGTCCAAAAATTTTTTTTAGATGGAGGACATCATGTTGACTCATTTAAAAACAACATTAGTTCCGCGAAAATCAATAGTTTAGAAGTTATGATTTTTTTAAACTTTTTTTGAAATTTCTCTATTTTAGTCACATTAACCGCTCTAGTTGGATATCTATTCCACAAAATCGAATGAAAATTGGTATGGAAGTAGAGGAGACATGTAGCTAGTACGTAATGAATAGTTTTAAGGTTACTCCTAGACTGTACTGTTTCTATAGCCCTTTCAGTGAATTTTTGTTCAGATTACATTAAAACTGATGAATTTTTTAAAAATCACTGTGAAAAAAAAAGTACTACCGGAGATTTGCCCATGCCCTTAAAAACTACCTATACATATCACAATTCTCCAGACCAAAAATTGTAGTGGTGTAATAATTGTAACATATTCAAAATTAACATAATGTGTACAAAGTCACTGCAATAAAAAGTGACGATTACCTTAATTTTTTAAATCTAATTTTTTTCACAACGTTAGTTCAACTACAATTTCACATTATTTACAAACCTGTCTCTAACAGCGCTAGTCTACACATAAAAACTATTTATTAATGTTAAAAAAAATTTTTTTTTTTTTATTAAGGTAATCGTCACTTTTTATTGTAGTGACTTTGTACACATTATGTTAATTTTGAATATGTTACAATTATTACACCACTACAATTTTTGGTCTGGAGAATTGTGATATGTATAGGTAGTTTTTAAGGGCATGGGCAAATCTCCGGTAGTACTTTTTTTTCACAGTGATTTTTCAAAAATTCATCAGTTTTAATGTAATCTGAACAAAAATTCACTGAAAGGGCTATAGAAACAGTACAGTCTAGGAGTAAACCTTAAAACTATTCATTACGTACTAGCTACATGTCTCCTCTACTTCCATACCAATTTTCATTCGATTTTGTGGAATAGATATCCAACTAGAGCGGTTAATGTGACTAAAATAGAGAAATTTCAAAAAAAGTTTAAAAAAATCATAACTTCTAAACTATTGATTTTCGCGGAACTAATGTTGTTTTTAAATGAGTCAACATGATGTCCTCCATCTAAAAAAAATTTTTGGACTACTATAACTGGGCCACCCTGTATATACTTAAAACGCTTGTCTACATCACCTAACATTCGGGATGTCAGTGCCTTCCTTCGGCCGTGCCTGCTACACTTAACTGGACATAACAACAAATAATAATAAATATTACCATTAGGTTCTATTTTCATCTGTTTGAGGTTGGTTTGAGGTATGGATACTCTTTGAGATAAGGAATATATTTGGAGTTCAATCAAACGGCAGCGGCACCTACTTAACTTTGTTCAAATACGTGTGGCTTTTGGTATCGAGAGCTCAGCAACATCCTAAAGAAGACATCAGTCAGCTGTTGTAGGGATGTGCTAGTTCCGTACTGTTACAATCGATAGGATCGGACACCCCTGTGATTGCGAGTGAGTGGGTCCCCGACGCGTCGCAGCAGCGCCGCCACCACGCAGTGTGGAGGCGACGCGGACGGCGCGGTGGAGACTCGCGCGGAGGCGGGGGCCGCGGGGCGGAGGTATGGCGCGGGGGAGATGGGGTCGCGCCGCGAAGGGGAGAGGGGACGGGGAAGTTCGGTATCGACCAAATTTTTATTATGCATATTTTTTAATTTTATTTTTTTCTTCCGACGTCGCGCGGCGCCGCTACCGCGCCGTATGACTGCGTACACTCGCGTTAAATCAATACGGACGGAGGGCGCTCCCTAGTCCGCTCCCGCTCTCCGCCCCCGCCCCGCCCCCGCCCCGCGGACGGGGGTCGCACGGACCGAGGTACCGGGTGCGGGCTCTCGTCCAGCCAGCGCCTGCTTGCACCGACCGCCGCCGCCGCCGCCGCCTCCGCCGCAGCTTCAATAATAACAGTATACAAAGAAAAATATTTGCCAGCCATCCCACAGTTTCTAGAGTAAACTTTATGAAAGTTTATTATGATTGAATCTACATAGTGCATATTCTGTAGTCTCTGCCTATTGAAGACAGGCCGGACGGAATTACAATGCATTGTAATTTCCATCCACTATAGCCGCGGCGGGCGTCAATATGCAAAGACAATGCCACTTTTAATTGCATAACATTGCAAAGAAATACAGAATTTCGCATAGTCTTGGTATACCTACTTGAAATAGTAAATTCAACTTGACAAAAAACCTAATTAATTACTGGAAACGTTAAGGAGCTGTATCCTTATACTTTTAGTCATTGTGACAACATGATGAAAATGAACAACATGATTAAAAATTGAAATAAGTAGACGGAAAAATTCAATGACAAGAAAAAAAACAAGCAAAAGTTTGCCTATATACTCGAATAGACAATTTTGTTAGTGAAAAATTAAAAGTATATCCTATTACTTCCTGTCGATTTGGATAAAATTTTTGTATTTAGATAATTATTTTATTTTCAAGGTTGCCTAGATAGGTGTCACCACAGGGGAAATCCATTTTTATAAAAAAATATATCCAACGCCATGTAATTTAACGCCAAAAGAATAGCCCCACTGCATCTCTCCCCGTGTATGTCGTAAAAGGCGACTAAGGGATATGACTCCCTTCTTATATTACTAGGTGGTAGGGTTTAACCCACCCGGGTTGGTACCACCGCACTGAATGAAAGGTCGGTCGAAACGGCTATGTAAATAGTTTGTGTTTTTCGTCCAGTTCAGTGTAGCCGGCACGACCGAAGGGAAGCACTGAAGTGGCACCAAGTTCACCCGGTGTTATGGGCTTACATCACGGATGTTGTAGGTGAAAAAAAAATTTCTTAGAGGCCAAGCGAAGCTCGGTCATACAGGGATTTTTTTATTGAAAGCGCGACATATGGCGCCGAGCACCCATGAGATGCCTAACGACGCCCATGGAGGTATGCGAGGGTTGCGAATGCCATGCCGGCCTGACAGGTGCCCATTAACGCCCCTCTTGTAGGACCCGAGACTGTACTTAAGTGGAAATATATGAGCAAGGAGAGCGTTCCAGTATTTAACGGTTCTGTAGAGGAAATATCTGCAGAACCGATTGGTACGCATCCGCGGTCAGTCCAGCGTGTAGGGATGCAATGCCTACACGCTGGACTTGTGTCGCCAGTGCGCGTGGTGCGGAGGTGGAAAGGGGACGGCGGGATCGCTTTTAACAGCTCCTCCGACTACTAGTATTATGTACCTAATTACGTGGTAGATGAGGTACGTATATTGATCAAAATCAGTTTAAACCAACAATCAGAAAATAGAGAGGAGAGATTGCGTGTTTCATAAACAACACACCCAGCCAAAAAAAAAAAAAAATTACAAAACGCGAAGAATGCGACAAAATCCAGAGCGGCACCTATCTGCATATTATCTATACATATAATAAAATCGTAGAGGTAAGAAAGTCTGTACATTGAATGTATTCGGAAAAAAACTAACCAGGGTGGCTTAAAATGAGATACTGAACATGTTAGAACAGTTTTTAAAATTTTTGTTTGTTTGTTTGTTTGTTTGTCTGTACGCGCATCACGCAAAAACCACTGAACGGAATTAGACGAAACTTTGTATAGTGGCAGTTTATATGCCGGGTTAACATAATACGTAAAAAAAATTAACAAAAATAAAAAAAAATTAACAATTATAAACATTATTGCGCGTTTAAAATCACGTAGTCCAAAGTAAAGGTAAAAACAATTTTAAATGTCATGTTGACAACGGAGAACTGTCATCTCGACGTGAGCTGGCCGGTGACAAATTGTTTGATAAATAAAAATAATAACTGAAAGTCGAAGTTATGTCGCTGTCATTGGTGCAATAAAATTTATATATCTGTTGCCCGCGGCTTCGCTCGCGTGAAATTCGTATTTAAAAAAAAGAAAGTAAGTAACTAAAGACGGGCCCGAAGGCGGATCTGCGCTCACGTAAACGATATTCTTTCTCGATGAAAGTAACTAAGGGTGAGGCGAAAGGCGGAGCTGATTTCAGGAAGAAGAAAAACATTCTTGAAGAAAATAAGTAACTAAGGGCGAGGCCGAAGGCCAAGCTCTATTCTGGAAGACCATAAACCTTCTCGAAGAAAGTAAGTAACTATGGGCGAGGCCGCAGGCCGAGCTGCGTTCAGGAAGAAGCTAAACCATCTTGAAGAAAGTAAATAACTAAGGCGAGGCCGAAGGCCGAGCTACGTTCGGATAATTGAAAAACCATCTCGAAGAAAGCAAGTAACTAAGGGCGAGGCCGAAGGCCGAGCTGCGTTCAGGAAGAAGCTAAACCATCTTGAAGAAAGTAAGCAACTAAGGCGAGGCCGAAGGCCGAGCTACGTTCTGACAAATGATAAACCATCTCGAAGAAAGCAAGTAACTAAGGGCGAGGCCGAAGGCCGAGCTGCGTTCAGGAAGAAGCTAAACCATCTCGAATAAAGTTAATTAATATTAAGATTGAGTTAATTTAATTTAAATTATATTATAAAGTCCACGCTTCTAACGGCAAATATACCGTGCATCCTAGAACCTCGCGGTTATTCCCGGCTGGATGGCAAGAGGCCCGATGCTAGAGACCTTAGTGCCATGGACTAAGGGTAGCTCTTTGATGTGGGACGCCACTTTTGTTCTCACATTGGCTCCAAGTCACGTTAGGACATCTTCAAGAGCGGCTGGCGCGGCCGATGCTGGGGCGGAGAGCCTCCAACGCAGCAAATATAGAAATATAATTCAAGTCTATACATATAATAAAATCGTAGAGGTAAGAAAGTCTGTACATTGAATGTATTCGGAAAAAAACTAACCAGGGTGGCTTAAAATGAGATACTGAACATGTTAGAACAGTTTTTAAAATTTTTGTTTGTTTGTTTGTTTGTTTGTCTGTACGCGCATCACGCAAAAACCACTGAACGGAATTAGACGAAACTTTGTATAGTGGCAGTTTATATGCCGGGTTAACATAATACGTAAAAAAAATTAACAAAAATAAAAAAAAATTAACAATTATAAACATTATTGCGCGTTTAAAATCACGTAGTCCAAAGTAAAGGTAAAAACAATTTTAAATGTCATGTTGACAACGGAGAACTGTCATCTCGACGTGAGCTGGCCGGTGACAAATTGTTTGATAAATAAAAATAATAACTGAAAGTCGAAGTTATGTCGCTGTCATTGGTGCAATAAAATTTATATATCTGTTGCCCGCGGCTTCGCTCGCGTGAAATTCGTATTTAAAAAAAAGAAAGTAAGTAACTAAAGACGGGCCCGAAGGCGGATCTGCGCTCACGTAAACGATATTCTTTCTCGATGAAAGTAACTAAGGGTGAGGCGAAAGGCGGAGCTGATTTCAGGAAGAAGAAAAACATTCTTGAAGAAAATAAGTAACTAAGGGCGAGGCCGAAGGCCAAGCTCTATTCTGGAAGACCATAAACCTTCTCGAAGAAAGTAAGTAACTATGGGCGAGGCCGCAGGCCGAGCTGCGTTCAGGAAGAAGCTAAACCATCTTGAAGAAAGTGAATAACTAAGGCGAGGCCGAAGGCCGAGCTACGTTCGGATAATTGAAAAACCATCTCGAAGAAAGCAAGTAACTAAGGGCGAGGCCGAAGGCCGAGCTGCGTTCAGGAAGAAGCTAAACCATCTCGAATAAAGTTAATTAATATTAAGATTGAGTTAATTTAATTTAAATTATATTATAAAGTCCACGCTTCTAACGGCAAATATACCGTGCATCCTAGAACCTCGCGGTTATTCCCGGCTGGATGGCAAGAGGCCCGATGCTAGAGACCTTAGTGCCATGGACTAAGGGTAGCTCTTTGATGTGGGACGCCACTTTTGTTCTCACATTGGCTCCAAGTCACGTTAGGACATCTTCAAGAGCGGCTGGCGCGGCCGATGCTGGGGCGGAGAGCCTCCAACGCAGCAAATATAGAAATATAATTCAAGATTTCGAATTTGTTGCGTTTGCGGTTGAAACCCTCGGTCCGTGGAGCAGTGAAGCCAAAAGAGGTTTGAGCTGGTTGACGCAACTGGTGTCCCGTCATCAAGGGCTTATGTACTTCATTCAAAGGGTAAGCATCCAGCGGGGTAATGCCGCAAGTGCTCTAAGAACATTTGAAAATGCCCGTTTTGATAGCTATTTTAATGTTTGTTAGGTAGGTTTAATTCTTTAGTTATTAATATTACTTTTTTATTTATATGAAATAAATAGATTGAGTAAACGATATTATATTCTATCGAAGAAAGGAAGTCTTTAAGGGCGAGGCCCGAAGGCGGAAGAGGGTTTTTGGTTTACCTGAACGCAGCTCGGCCTTCGGCCTCGCACTTAGTTCCTTCCTTTCTTCCAGAAGGTTTGTCGTCTTCCTGAACGCAGCTCGGCCTTCGGCCTCGCCCTTACTTCCTTTATTTGAGAAAGGTTTATCGTTTACCTGAAAGCAGCTCGGCCTTCGCCCTCGCCCTTAGTTAGTTACTTTCTTTAAGAAGGTTTATCGATTACCTGAACGCAGCTCGGCCTTCGGCCTCGCCCTAAGTTACTTACATTCTTCTTTGGAATACGAATTTCACGCGAGCGGAGCCGCGGGCTCAGCTAGTACTACATAATAATAATATAGGTACACTCGTGTGTATCGGAGTGTACCCTCCGCATTATCGCCATGAAAATACAAACGCAAAACAAAATATAAAATTTTCGAGTAAAATTGTTCAGTTTTTTTTTTGCTTACTTTATTTTGGATGACTTTGCTTGAATCGTGAACAGTAAATTTTTGGAGGGACGTTTATTAGACTATTTTTATTATTGCTCAAGTATTTGCAGAAAACTTGGACCGCACAATAGAAACAACGATCAGCGGATGTAAGTGGAAGGGTTAGAGAGGATCACGCTAGACAGACATACCTCCTAGACAACCTCATCATCCTTACAAGATATAAATATAAAATATTAAAAATATTATTTTCATGCTCATTCATAGTTCTCCGCACAACACGCGTGCGCGACACTTGCCACAGAATATAAAAAAGTTAAATTACAAATAATAAAAAAAATCCCCGAAATATTTATATTTACTAATGTAGTTACATTACAATACTGCAATATATCAATACTGCAACGCAACGGAACTGCTCACGCCATTTATTACTACCATTCGACACTAAATTCCGTTCATACTATACTTTCTTTGATACTGCTCAGTCCCAAGGTTTTTAGCGTGATGGTATATAGCCTATAGTGAGTCTCAAGAAACACTCTATACATTGGTGCAAACCGCATCAAAATCCATTCAGTGGTTCTGGAGTTTGCCTCAAACATACATACATATCTACATATGTAAATAGTTCGTGTTTTCCGTCCAGTTCAGTGTAGCCGACATGAAATGAAGGGAAGCACTGACATGGCACTTAGTTCACCCGGTGTTATGGGCTGTCATACATAACAGATGTTGTAGGTGATGCAGCCAACCGTGACAGTTACCAAAAGAAACATACAGACAGGCGTTCCCTTTTATAAGAATTAGAGAGCAGAGATGTTAGTAGGTATCTATTTATAAGTAAAACGTAGTTAAAATGCTGTAAAATTAATTTGAATTTCAATTCTTGAATATGCACGCCGATCACACAATCACCCCCAGCTCCGACACGTGGTAGGTAGGAGCGGCACTATCGGTGCGGACAATGTAGCGGGACGTGCGTAAAAAGCGATTAATTGAGTGCGGAGGCCGATCGGATCATTCACGGAGTCACGCCTCGCTCGCAAGTAGATTCAACAGTAGACCGGCGCGGGCTGCAGTGCGGTACGCCGCACTGCAGCCCGCGACCGCGGCGGGATGCAACCGCTTCGATTTGTTGACATGACATGTCGATATCAGGGATGATAAAACTTAAATTGGGTGTTAATTGTTATTTCTTATAATTTTCCATACTTTCAATCTGGGAGTCTTCAAATTTCTTATTAACAAACTGGATATCGATTCTGTAGTCCGCAAATCTGCTGCCATGGTGTCTCACTGAGTGTAGTTTTGTGAGGTGAGGTGAATTTGGCTATTTTCGGGTGGCTCTCTTGTCCCTCGGCACAGCCACCCAGACTGGTTTTCATAAATATATATATATTGTTCGCTCTGAATAAATTTATATTCAAAAGCCGGACACAGAACGTCCAACTCACACGCGACTGTTTTTTTAACATGTCAAGCTTATGACAACATCTCTACCAAACTACTGCGTACACACGTACGTATTCATTTGGTATTTATTGTAAATAGAGAAAATGTCAGAAACTCAAATGATTGCTCACATTAAATGTGAGAAAAAAATTCGCTGAACATTTTATTAAAACAGTAAAACAAAATACAACTTGACACAGTCAGTAAAACTAATTAAATAAAATTAACCTAATAAATAATAAAAACTAAATAATTACACTCTTACTGTAAGTAAAAAATTTCGACCAACTCAGTCGACTCCGCCACAGTACCCAATACGCTGGCTGCGTTGCCCCTTTGAATGGCTATAGCCCTATTCGCTGAAAGAAGAAAGACTTGGGGCGTCGGTCACCAGACTTATCAATAAGTAGCTTTCCTAAGACGTTTCCGAAAGTCCTTGCGTCGGGTGACCACACGCCAAGTGTTTCCACAGCAAAGACCAGGAATTCGAAAATAAATAAAAACTGTAAATTGCTCTATTTTCTGTCGACAGTCGACGTGACAGTAGATTAACGAGAGCCGCACTACTTCGAAAAGTTCGACAAATGGGCAACTGAAAAACAGCAGCCGAGAACAACCTGTTACCTGTTCGCCCCGCCCCCTCGCCACGCCGTGCGTGCCACGCGTCACACGCAGCGCGACGTGTCGCCACGCCACGCGGCACTATTTTATTTCGACAGGCGTGTCTGACATTTAATTTTCCGGATTGGATATCGAGAAGAGGAGTGTCGACAGAGTGGATCACCAGTGGATCAGCTAGACGTAGCGGCGCCAATAATTATACATTCTACGCGTTAACTCGACCATATTCTAATATCAACATATGAGTAGGTACATGTAATTTCTGCAGTTCCAGTGACATTTCTAAAAACTCAATAAAAACAAAATAAACAAAATGTAATTCTTAAGTTAATTACACTTACCACTTACAGAAACCGAGACACAATAAACTATTGATTTATGGATTGGTATGCTTAATTATATTTATATATTTACAAATTGTTAATATTTATAGAAGTTACTTAGAAAGCTATTTCTATGTATTTATCCTGTATATACTAAACCAAATTGTTCCTTTTCAATTGCACCATTCGAACATTATAAATGGCATAACTTGCAAAATGAAATTCTGATAGATATAATTAATATTACGTCAAACAGTAGTCTGATTAAAAGTATCCTGCAAATGAAACACAATTTTTTACAAATATCTAACTATGTAGATCATCTTTCACCTACTGTATAATAAATATATATATTTTTTTAATATTTCCACTTGCACGGCCTAATTACTCTTTTCCACTGAATTCGCTATTAACTGTGCGTCTTCAGTATAGTACCTAATATAAGTTACTAAACTTTTCCTCGCCATAAGTAGGTAGATATACACTTCAAATTATCAAAATCTCTCTTGTTCACAAATTCTAATCTCAAAGGCAATGAAGAGGCCGCCTCTAAACAGTGGGAGGATTGGTAAATAGATACCTAATAGCAGGTTAGTATTTTAGGAACCGGGCGTCCGTCAGGGGCAATCGGTATAAGTCTGTCAGAATTCGGCAGTGCTTAGTATTCGTAGAGGGATATGGGAGGCAACACGGGGGCGGCGCGGCGCCGCCGCGCGGAGGCGCACTGCACAACGGCAGCGCTGCGTTCAGCCCCAACGATGACCGTGTTTGCGGGAAAAGCGCTTCAGTGGCACTCTAAACCGAGCCTCACATACGTCGATAATGGAAGCTAATAATATTTGGGGGCGTCCTTTCGCAAGAGAGGAGATTCCTCTCAGTGCGCAGCGGCCGGCCAGCGCGCGGCCTTGTGCTGCTACAAATCTAGTTTGGAGCCGCCTCCGCCCCCCCCCCCTCCCGCCCTCCAACGGAACCGCCCCCCCCCCCCCCCCCCCCTCCCCCCTCCGCCGTTCGGTTAGCCGACGCGGCGCCGCATCCCACTATCCCTTGATAATTTGTTCTAATTGAAATTCAAGTCATTGACGTGGCCGGGCTACAGTAATCAAATTTCTCCGTCTGCGACCGCACTAGCTCCCCGCCCACCTGCCCACCTGCCGCTCCCCTCGGCCTCCACCCCCGCCGTCCTCTATACTAAACACACTCATGCACCCCTGCACACATACACACACACACCCTCTCACACACACGCTCGCCGACGTTGTACGATGTGAAATTGCGGTCGATGAGAGACGCGAGATTGAATATTCGAATTTCCGCTTAGATTTCCCAATAAACTATACGTGTGGCCGTCCAGATAGTGTGGCCTACCTAGCCCGCGCGTACTTATGTACACACGGATTGCCTCATTTGCCTCTGTGGTACGCCAGGATAATGCTCTACGTATGGTCACTTGAGAATTGAATAATACTCGCGTTAAACATAGTTCCCTGTTCATTCAATTCTAGCAGAAATATTAAGCCAGTTACTGAATACGAACTTACTATTGAATTATAATTAATGTAACATATATGTAGAGGTGCCCTCTACATATTATATGTTAAATAGCGTATCAATTCAACTTTTGTTCGCTAAAGTCCAGAAAATAATATAAGGGAATATAAGGAATAAGGGAGAACAAGTTCGTCAGAGCAGCGGCCATAGTAGTACCGATAAAATAAGCTCAATGACCCAACGATAGGTCTTTTGACTTGTATGATTTCAATAAAAAATAAATTTAAAAAAAACTGATTCCCAATTGAGACACGTTTTACAAAGTATTAGGTTAGGATATGATAATTATCAAACAGTAAGTAAGGCACCTTACTGAAAGGAGCGTGCCAAGGTGAGAGGTAGCCAGGCTTACGCTTTGATTGCGCGGGGAAAGATGCAGTAGGACGTTTCTTAAATTCCCAGAACACAACAAGTTTAAATGCTACAATCACGGTATGTTGCCAAGGATAAAAAGTAATCACAAATTTATACCGTGCAGCGCCGTCACTGGATACTGGCAGTAATAAACGAATTTCCTATTCGTTTGGTTGCCACTATTTAAAAAAAGAAGAAGAAGAAGGCTATGAATCTCAGCTCAGGAAAAGTTGTTTTTGTCGTTGCAGCGGGTAAAATATAGTTTTTTCGTAAAACTCAAGAGTGAACACCTTGTTTGCTATGTTCTGGTAAGAAGGGAATAATACTTTTAATGTAAAATTCGTATATTAAAAAAATTCCTTTGCAAATGCAAGTTCTCTGTCAGTAGGCGATAGCGAGCCCGCTGGAATTGGATCACACACTCGCAACCAATAATTGAGCATATAACTCTCGTTTCGTCTTTTTAGTCGTTCAGTGACAAGTGTTGTGATGGATGAGACACTATTCCACACTTGCAGCGGTTTATTTATTTATTTATTTTTTATAGAAAGCGCTACATGTGGCGCCGAGCCACCCATAAGGTTTCTAACGACACCCATGGACATCCGGTCGAACGCAGGGGTTGCGAATGTCATGCCGACCTGACAGGTGCCTATTCACGCCTCTCTTGAAGGACCCGAGACTATACTTGGGGGGAAATGTGTGGGCAGGGAGAGCGTTCCAGAGTTTACCAGTTCTGTGGAGGAAAGATCTACAGAACTGATTGGTACGCATCCGTGGTCAAGCGTATAGGGATGCAATCCCTGCCCAGTTCGCGTTGTGCGGAGGTGGAAAGGGGACGGCGGGATAGCGTTAACCAGCTCCTCAGAGCATTCCCCATTATTATTCGCGAAATTTCGAATTACTCATACACTTTCCGAACTAACCAATGACTAGAGCGGATTTGACCGACAGTTCCGTCCGCAGTTGTGCACGTGTGCCACCCCCGCTCCGCCCCCGCTCCGCCCCCGCTCCGCCCCCGCTCCGCCCCCGCTCCGCCCCCGCTCCGCCCCCGCTCCGCCCCCGCTCCGCCCCCGCTCCGCCCCCGCTCCGCCACCGCTGGGTAATGACGAGCACCTGCTACTATAATCCATCCGGTTGTATGACGTGACTACGCGGCGGCGGCGTGCAGTAACTTCATTACGTGACGGCGCGGCGTCGGTGGCGGGGGCGCGGGGGGTGGATGCGTCGCCGCGGAGGCGGCGAGCGTGATTACCTGATTATAGAATCGGGATCAGTATTTTAGGCCGGCCCCTGCCCCCGCGACATTGGACACCCTCATTAATTTCCTATCGTAGCGTCCACTCAATATTGTTAATAGTTGCGTACTCATGTTTACCGATGCATTACTCTAACAAAGGCTTGTGCGGTCAGGACGTTCGAGCCGAGGGGTGGTCTGTAAACGCTTAACATCGTTATGAGCCTGGTTGCGCTCGCTTCATATCTATGGATTATTTATTTATTTATTTATTTAAGGTTCACCAACAGGTCGGACACATTTACATTCAAGTACGAGTATGTATAAGTACAACATATTTAAAGCTATAGTGTGGACCCAATGACGGGCAAACACCTCCTTCAATATTTGGTGGCATCACATTGCTTATAAATATATAATTTCTTCTACCCACCTAGAACAAAAACTAAAAATGACTGTAACTGCTCGCATGAAAGTACCAGGAGCCCATAGGAGCCAAACGATGCTGTGGCGAAACGCAACGCAGCACGGCACGGCCCATCCAGCAGAGCAGTATCGTTTACTCTGTTGCACTCACTTATTATAATAAATATTGCACACCGCGGCGCACATTTATTTGCGTTAACTGCACGAGAACAATCTAGGCGTAAAGTCAATTACATTTAAGTTACGTTCTAGAACGGACAACCAGAACAAAATGGTAATTCTGCAAATTGTTACCTAGGTAATAAGTCGCTTATACTAGAGTGACATAAGTTTGACAAGTCTGTACATAAGACAGGGTGTTTCAGGACAGGCTTGAGAAACTTCAGGAATAGAAAGTACTCATTATTATAAGAAAAAAATCCTTATCACTGAAATCGAAATCCGTATTTTTTTTTCATACAAAAATTGTAAATTGTAATAAAAACTCGATGGACAGTGAGATTTGGCAACAGTGTTGTCTAGGTCTAGGGAGTGCAATGACCTAGTCCAGCCAGTCCCCCTTTTCTTTTGATGTCATTCAAATTAAGTGTTTGGAATTATAATAAAACATACGAAGTATGAATTTATATATACATATACATACCTATATGTATCCATACGAATAACCAAATGATCCAAGACGAACAGGTAACACTCTATAAATCGATTTCTCCCCAGACGCTCCTGCTACGCCCGTCTGCTCGACTGTCATCGCTGTCAAATATTTACGAATCTATTAGAAGCATCGTCCGGCGTCGCGGCGGCGGCGTTGCGTCGGCATGCTTAATCTAATAACGTGTCGCCGTAATCAGCAGTGGCTAAACAAGCGTATGGCATTGGCTACCGGTCGCCTCCACCACCTCACACCACGGCACCGCGCGGCGCAACCACCCCCGCACACCCCGCGCGGCCGAGTTCACCTACCGCAGCGCATCACGAGCCATTCCACTGTAAACACTACTTCTGATCAATTAGCCATTAGCTTCACTTCCTCGTAGGTAAAGAGGGCGATACAATTAATACCTTGCGAGCGAAGTTATGTATTGCCTTTTTTTTTATTTTTTTATGTAATCCGTTATGGGTGGCTGAGTCAGAGGGGCCAAAGCGCATGCTCCGACCAGCCAATGTAACCTCCGGGAAGGTAGGTGCCATACCGGAGACTTCCCTGGATTGCTGGCTATACTGGACTAGAGGACAGCCGAGTCTGCTATGCGGCCATCTTACATCCAGTACGGTGGTACCGACCCAGTCGGCTACAATTTGAGCCTACCACCTAGTATAAGAGGCAAGGGAAGGGACCTACAGTTTTACACCGGTTCCGAACGGTGAAGCAGCAGGTGTAGGTATGCACGTAAACTTTTTCGTCAGAAAATAATCATTGGTACACGCCGACCGAATTCGAACCTCGGACCTCTCGCATGAGAAGCCGATGCCCAAACCACTCGGCCACCCGCCGCTTATGCCTCATGTATATGGCGACTTGGATTATGACAGGTGGACAAGTTGTTATTGACGGAGAAGTGATCGAAGAGGTTGAAGGGTACGTATATCTCGGTCAAATTCTGCAGTTTGGTAGACATGGCCTGCTTAAGGAGGTCGAGAGACGAACCTTCTGGACTATTAAAAAAGTTATTCAACCTCGTACAAACTGTGTACAAAATTATTGAATTTCAGTACTTATACATATTCTATTAAATTTTTTTTAATTTTATAAATTCGTATAAGATAAAGTCTTATCATTATAAGAAGATGTGGCTCTATCAGTAAATGATCACTTTTTTGTCTTAAGTAGTTCAGCAGAATTCTACTTCTCCTGTCTGTATGAGAAAATATCAATAGTTAATAGCGAGTTCACTTGATACGCCCCTTTGTTTTGAGTAGCAGTCGCGCTACGAGAGATGTACGGAGTTCGCCCGCCGCGTACCTGCGCGAAGCAGCAGACATTATCGGGCGAGAGACAAGTTGAGCGGCGGAGACGACGACGCGACGATTTCCACCGCGTCCCACCCCCTCCCACCAGTCCGGCCGTAGAGTCCAATGTCGTGTCGTGTCAGCCCGTCCGCTTCCTGCTACACTAACTCGCTGTCGACGCGAGGTGTCGCGGCCACTCATCCGCCTCCGTCGGCGTGCCGCTTGCGAGGAAGCATCCCGTCCCAACTTTCTCCGCATGGCTCACCGAGCCCCATGTCCTCGTCGATTGACTTAATCTTCCTAAGCGCCATTGTCTAGTTGGGTTCGTGTAACGGATCGCGCCCATAGTAGTTCGCGCAACACGTCTCCAGCTCGCGCCTCTGCGGCCCGACCGCCCCACATCTGCATCCGTCCACTCCGAGCGTACACAGCCGTTCATAAATGATAGCGCCTCCTCCGCGCGCGCCGCCGGGCCGCGCGCCCTCATACAACATGCACGTAGCTTACCGTATTAGTGCTCCCTCTAGATTAACAGCGGAATAGAAACGCAGCGCAGCCTCCGCATAACTTATGTAGGCGTGTTTGTTTGTGGGCCGGTTGGCGGCGCGGCGGTGAGTTCCGTGCAGTCGTCGTGAATGTTTAATAGCCAAATTGTAATACATAAAACACGACTCGTCAAGTATGCGAGTTGCCGGCCGGGCGGGCGTCCCGCGCTCCGCACCCGCCGCCCGCCCCGGCCCGGGCGGGCGGGCGGTCGGAAGCGAGGGCGGAACGCCGCCTGACTTATTATTTTCCGTTTAACCTTAACTCGAAGACGACACGAGAGTAACCGGGCGGACTTATCGATTGGGTGATAGAGTGGAAGGTGATCGGTGCACGCGAATGCGAACTTTCAGTTTATAAACTCGTCGATAGTTCCGGGGGCGCGGCGGCGGCGGCGGTCAGCTCGCTCCGGCTAGTTTGGGCGGCGACAGGTGAGGCGAGGCGGCGCGGCGGGTGACTGTGTTTGCTCGCGTGGCGCGGAACGGCGCATGTATACAAGGATGGCGGTGCCGGAGGTCCCGATGCGGGACGGTCGCCCGGGCTACCGCCACCGCGCCGTCGCGCATCACGTCGTCGTGTCGTGACGCACCGCAGCTTGCGTCACGCAAATGCAGCTGATTAAAGCTCTCTTTGTTATCTGGCGTACTCCACCGCGCCCCCATCTATCGCGACATGACGTTGTGTGCGCCGCACGGCCGCCGTGTCCGCTTCGCCATTGTCTCCTCGTGTTTAGTTAGAGTAGAGCGCGCGAGCTGCGGGCGCGGGGATGGCGGACCGCGGCGGGGAGGAACTCGCCTCGCTCCAACCGACACGACAGGTGGAGCAGATCAGATATTGAAACTGACGTTCGCTAAACACCGCCATTCGTGAAGCGCAACCCGCAATCAAATGAAGAGGACAAAACATGTATGTAGAGGCCGACCTACTTACATCGTAGAACCTTTGTCGTGTATTATTTGTCCAGTCACCTGCGTGTCGCTCATTTTATTAATTAAGCACACATGATCTTAGTTATGTTAGATACTGCATATTGAGAACACCTTATGTTTGCATATAATTAATAAGTGCAATTACATAAGAGTAGATGTATTAAGTATACACGGAGCGCGGCGTGTGGATGTATCTGAGGTGGGCGAAGGGGCGGCGGCGGTGGGGGCGCTAGAGACGAGGCGGACGCGGTCTTCAATTGTAAAGCAATTCGTTAATTAATTCAATTGGAGCTGTTATTGTTCGGCGGGAGCGCTCAGATCGCATCAGATGTGCGCGGCGGAGGCGGGGGCGGAGGAGCACGTACGTCTAATCGATGTATCCAAATTGCCACTAACTATTGCCGCTGCCGCTACGAATTATCTATCGGCGGCGGAGGCGGCGCGGAGGCCTCCTCGCCCCGCTCCGCCCCAGGCCCCACTGCGCGTAATTGCAATTCCCGGAAACGATTTAGGTAAACGCGCGGTGCAACGACTGATCTCTACAGTAGCGATGTGTGGGGTGATTACCTACTTTATTAAAGAAATCGAATAAAAACCGAACCTTGCTTGCTGACCTGGATCCAGGTTGTTCATTTGTCATAAGAAAGCAGAACACGCAATCCGGAGTGAGAAACGAACGAAGTGGTTCAGAACCGGAACCCGAGCCCATGTGAAAGCCATCATCGGTTCTGTTCGGCATCGGGAAAATTTTCTAAGTTGCGCAGCTGACTGGCTAAGAATCGATTTCGCTTGTCTTTCCGCTATAAGTATTGCCTATTCAATGTCTTCTAATACGCACTATCCGTACACAGGACTTCAATTGGACTTTTAAGGAGACGATTTAACAGTCGAAAGTAAACCCATTTTCCCTAAAATTTGATCAACACTTCGAAGTGTAAAAACATAAAGTTATGCAATAAAACCAAAATCACAAATAGTAGAGATATGTGTGATGGATGATCAAGATAATTTCAAGATGGTGGGTTTAGTTGTGTCGATATTGTATACTAACAGAAATCGGAAGTAAGCGAGTGGTTTGTGGCGCGGGCCAGAGCCGCAGCGCGCGGGCAGAGCGTGGCGTGATTCATCAGGGGCTAATACTGGGGAGACGACTTGCGCGGGGGCGGACGCAGCGCGGGCGGCGCGACGGCGGAGGCGCGGTGGGGTTGAGCGCGGGTGGTGTGACGGCGGCGGCGTGATTCAATTGTCGCTCGACTGTCCGCCGCCGCCCCACGCTGCCGCACCGCCATCGGGGCGGAAATTGCCGAAAACCTCGCGCCAGAGGCTGTGCGCGGCAGACGAGGCGAGGCTGCCCCGCCTCACCGCGCCCCGCGGAGGCGGCCGCCGCCTCCGCCGCGGTCTCCGCACGCCTGCGGTGCCGCGTCTAACTATTTGTCAGCTGTCGGTACGGAGAGGCGGCGCGCGGCGCGGAGGCGGCTGCGTGCGGCCCGGTGCACGCTACCGCGCCGAGTAGATTGCGCGCGAGACGTACAGCGGCATGACACAGCACGGGGCGGCACACATCACCCGACCTGTTCGTGAACGGCATTTTAACACTACGCACCCGCTTGACTATTTCCATACTTCCAAGTATCTAGCTAATACTTCCAAGTATCTAGCTAATACTTCCAAGTATCTAGCTAATACTTCCAAGTATCTAGCTAATACTTCCAACTATCTAGCTACTACTTCCAAGTATCTAGCTAATACTTCCAACGATCTAGCTAATACTTCCAAGTATCTAGCTAATACTTCTAAGTATCTGGCTAATACTTCCAAGTATCTAGCTAATACTTCCAAGTATCTGGCTAATACTTCCAAGTATCTGGCTAATACTTCCAAGTATCTAGCTAATACCTACTTCCAAGTATCTAGCTAATACTTCCAAGTATCTGGATAATACCTACTTCCAAGTATCTAGCTAAAAACCGTCCAAGTGCGAGTCGAACTCGCACATTCGTTTGCGCATCACAAAAAATAACATTGAAAAAACACGTCTTGTATGGGAAACCCCAGCCCCCCCTTAGTATTTTACTTTTGCATGTTTTTATTATTGGTTGTTATATCCGCCAAAATAACACATATTCTGTGAAAATATCAACCAGCTAGCTAATTACGGCTCCAAAGTACAGTCATCGGACGGACGGACGGACAGACAGACAGACAGACAGACGGACAGACAGGCTTAGTAATAGGCTTACGTACGTGGTACGGAAACCTAATAAAAACAACATTAGCCACCGTGTTACTAGTGTAACCACTGCTATGTAGCAACTGTTCAGTGTCCACAGTCCACACAGATTGTCACTAGCGTTGCAGGAAGTATCGCGAGCCGCGAGACTGCCGTCGCTGTCCCAACGCGTATATGAAAAGCACGGAAAATTCACTATCATTGTACAGATCACGTCCAGTTGATCGTGCGAGGATGGGCGAGGCGACTTTTTTAAATTAATTTTTTATGGAAACTGACACGGTTGACTACATCACCTACAACATCCGTGATGTCAGCCCATAACACCGGGTGAACTAGGTGCCATGTCAGTGCTTCCCTTCGGTCGTGTCGCCTACACTGAACTGGACGGAAAACACAAACTATTTACATAGCCGTTTCTGTCAGTGCGGTGGTACTTACCCGGGCGGGTTGAACCCTACCATCTAGTAAGATAAGAAGGGAAGGGACCTACAGTTTTACGTGGAACCCGAATCACGGTCAGCCTCCAACGGTCGAGCAGTCACCCATCCAAGGACTGACCGGCCCGGCGTTGCTTAACAATCAATAGCGACAGTCGACTGTCTGCACCACTGAGCTATCGAGGCCGACTTCCGTCGTCCAAGGCGCCGCCACTGTCACGGTTCGCCACCCTCTGACGCATTACGCTACGAAAAAACTTTACGCTATTTGCCTATTTGAAATTTATTCCTAGCGCTCAATCTGTGATAATTTTCATTGAATAAGTGAGGTTGACTCGATTTGTTCAGTAATCTGTGGGCTCTCTAAACAGTGTAGGCGTGCATTTTGTCTATGGTCTGTTTCTCGCTTTCTCTCCTTTCTATCTCTCTCTGCCCGCGTCTCTCTATACCCTCTGTATGTGTGCTTAGTGAATAGGCGATTGTCGAGTGCAGGTAATCTTATTAGGCGACAGCCTAGCTCCGCGCCGCGCCGGCTCTCTCCTCACACCACGCCTGTATGTGGGTACGTCGGTAGTCAGGAGGCTGCAGGCAGGCAGTTAGATAGATATTTAGGATTTTAGCATAGTACCTCCTCGGTCTAATGCTCTGCTAAATCTATGTCAAATGTATGTGTGCCTAATAATGTTTGTGTTGTACATAGGGCGGTAACCTAAAATTGGCTATTCACATACATACATGCATACCACACGCTGTATCAATGTTTTATGGTGTTTATTGTAAACATTTACATTTCTCCTCATTTAGTTTTTTGCCTAATTAATCTTTTTATTTATGATTAAATTTAATGTTATTAAGCTAAAGTTACTGTGTACGTACACTCTGTGTTAGCCTAGTGCAATATTATGATATATACAGGGTTACTGGAAATTCGATCTATTCCTTTAAAGGGGTTATACTAGAGGTTATTTAGAACAATTTAACCCTATCAACTGTTCTTTTTTACATAATTTTTAAAAATAAAATAGACCTTTTATTTCTGAGATATTGAGAATTTTGGGCCAATGTTTTTATTTGAAATGATTGGTAGCTTAAATTACCAGCTTTCAGAAATATATCAATGGAGTGCCCAAAAATAAGGATATTTTTTAACAATTTTTTTTTTCGATTACAAGTCAGAAATATAAATAATCTTAAAACCTCGGTATCTCGAAAACCGCTCAATTCCGACCCCTAGTTAATGGGGCTTAAATTGTTCCAAATAACCTCTCGTATAACCCCTTTCAAGGAATAGATCGAATTTCCAGTCACCTTGCATAGGTACGTAAATCTTCTTGTAAATATTTCATAATTCTGCTTTTATTTGGAATCCCGAAAAAAAAAACAAAATAAAAAATATTAATAGAAAATATTATGTATTGGATGAGAACGCCCTCCCGCCCTCTGCAACCGCCCCAAATAGCACTAATATAAACTGAATGGAACAATGTGCATTATCGATTAGAACCGCTGCGCTCACAACAATTCATGACCTGTATGTCCTGCCCGCCGCCACCCACCGGGGCCCCCCTCCGCACGAGCCTACCGCCACCGCCTACGCCGCTAAACAAACAGTCGGCGCGGCTAGCGTCCTCGCCCCTCACCCTCGCCCCTCCCTCCACCGCAGCCCGCACGTCCGGCGAAGGCCTCCTACGCCCAAATAGCATTAATATAAACTAGTATTGAACAATGTGCATTATCGATTAGAAGCGCTGCGCTCACAACAATTAATGACCTGTATGTCCTAGTCGAGCTCTCCTCCGCGCGCGCGCCCCGCCCGACCCTAGCTCACGAGCCTACCGCCGCCGCCGCCTCCGCCCTCGCATAGAGCCACCACCTCAAAACAAATAGCCGGGGCGGCCCTCAGCTCGCAACCACGGCGCCCTGCCCCTCCTTACCACCCCCCGCCCCCGCCCTCCATCAGTAAACAACAATAGTGTTTATTGTTTATTATAATAATTCATCCGCCCTACGCTTGGATAGGTCACATTGTCCACAATCTCGTTATTACGACGGAAGAAAATAAAAACTACGAGGGATTATATTAATTTATTTGCTTACATATCTAGCAAGCATCTGTGGACTGTATAATAGGTAATCTGAATATTTTTTGTGGAAACGATTCAGCTTACAAGAACCAATGCATATTCGATTGCAATGCTGAGTTTGTATGGGAACCGCCCTTAATTTTTTACTTTTTCTCTTTTTTATTATTTGTTATTTGGTTGTTATATCCGCCATATTAACACATGTTTTGTGAAAATTTAAACCGGCTGCCTATTACGGTACCAAAGGTACAGCAGTAGGACAGACAGACAGACAGACGGCGGCGTAGGCTTAGTAATAGGCTTCCGTACGGGATACGGAAACCTAAAAAGGACATGGGTTAGTTTCTGAAACGTTCTCTCTGATCTATCCAGTTCTGATGATGGACCATTTTGTCCAATCGCGGTGGGATCTATAAGCAGCAGAGCCCGTTAAAACCAGATCCCTAGAACCGGTTCCTTCTAGTCCAGCATATATGTCGAGCACTTGAATGCACATTCTATTACCAGCTGGTGAACGTAGCTACCTGTTACTATACACACCTACACCGGGCACGCCGCTCCCCTCCCGCCCCCGCCCCGCCTGCTACCGCGCCCCCCAAACGGACCATGTCACACTACTGCAGAGATTGTTTTAAAGGATTACCTATCCAGCCAGCGGAGCGAGAACCTCCTGTTTTGTTTTGAAGTCACTTAAAATTATAATTAAAAATATTCTGTCCATATCAGAATCCTTGTTCTTAAAGCGCTCACGTCTCACACTTCATTTCTTAAAAAAGTCAAATTAAATCAAATCGAAATATACTATATGGTAGGTTCAAAAACACGGGACACACAAGGCGAATTTAATAAAATGCGTCATTATTTACAAACTCTAAGCTCTCTCAAAAGCTTCGTGTTCTTAAATATTTAACGGTGTCAACCGCCTATTTATAAAAATACGGTTTAGATTTTAACTTTGATTTAAATTGCTTCCTTACTAATTTATATGTAATATTGGAAAGTGCTCATCTATGTGAGAAAATGAAAAAATAAACAACAAAATATATAACTAAAAATGGTAAACTAAAAAAAAGTAAATAAAGAATGAAATGGTTCGTCCGTTGTGTAAGTAGCTCACATGGAGTGTCATTGAGAAACTAGCAATAATTCCAATCAGCGTGATTGTGATTACGAGATATCGCTCGCCGCTAGGCTCCTGCGGCTGTGGGGACTACGGGGGCGGCGGGGGCGGCGGGGGCGGGCGGCTGGAGCGAGGGACCGAAGGCTGCGCCTCTGCTGCGGTTAATATAGCCGGGTAAGAGGCCCCGCGCCGGAGGGGAGAAGAGAAACTAAGGGATTAACTCATTGAAACTATGTATTGAACGTGGCGCGCGCGTGTGTGCGGCCGGCCACCGCCTCCACCGACTGCACACGCGCTCGCCTCCGCCCCGCCCCGCCCCGCCACCGCGCCGCGCCGCCCCGCGCCGGCCCGCACTATTCAATAATTCCTTCTCCTGCGGGAGCGGAGGGACGCACGCTGCGCTCGAACCAACTGCAACTGTAAATGAGTATTTGTGCGCGCTGTAAACACGACTGCCTTTATCCTCACCCTGTCGACTCATTTGTTATTAGTACAGAGCCGTGCGGAGGCTCCGCCGCGCCGCTTCACCTCCCTGCCGCCGGAGCCTCGCCGCTACGCTCATCTACTATTCCGTCTCCGGAGTGCAAGTTCTAAGCGCTCGAACGCCCTCCCCGCGCGCCCGCCCCGCGCGCCCTTCCTCGCCGTGGCGCCAGGTATTTCGGCTTACGTACCTGGCGCGTCTCCCCAAACTGTGAACCACCTATACGCGAAGAACGTAACCAAATCAGCAAACCGTAGATTCGGACTGAAGAATTACCCGCTAAATACAACGCCGACCAGCAAACGTGCATTCTTCGTTCTCCGTCGAAAATCTCACAAATTCCTTGGATAGACCCAATTGGAAATATGCAATGAGGCATTTGTGAGCGACCGCACAGTTGAGCCGAGCGAGGGGCGGCGCGGCGGTGGTGATGGCGCAGCAGGGCGGCGGCGCCGGCGGCGCGAGCGCAAGCGGCGAGCGGTGCGTTCGAGTGGAATACGTAGCGCTCAACGAATGTTTGAGATGAGAGTGCAATCGACGACGGCGGGCAACGCTATTGTTATTAGAGGAAACATAATCAAATAGAACTAATAGTTAAATAATATTCAACATTTTTAATAAACGCACGTCCAAAGGTTGACTGGAAGAAATATCTGTAAGGGATGTAATTTTGAATGTTACCTACACAGGATATGATTCGAATAGGTTTATCAGCTGGTCAGTGATCTCATATAAGAAGTCAGGTCGTCAGCGTTAAAACGTTGCTTCTAAATGATTTTTTATGAACTCGTAAGTCTCGTTTGTACTAAATGGTACTAGTAAATGTACACTAACCTACATTAAGATACATTGTTATTTTCGACGATCTGCCGCGCCTGCACAACGTCAAAAATTATACTTAGTAAAGGTTTTGTGAAGTTTAGAAACGAAGTGATGGCGACTGATATTAAGTAGGTAATTCAATTCAAAATAAAAAGTTTTTTTTTATGGATACGCGAGACACTTGGCGCCGTCAGCGTGTATTGTTGAGCCGACGACGCCCAAAAGCATTCGAATTAGAACGGGGGCTACGAATGCCGTGCCGGCGGCGTGACGGATGCCTTTTCACGCTCCTCTTGAAGGATCCTAAGTCGTACACTGAAGGATCACATCAGGAGGAAGTGCATTCCAGAGTTTCGCTGTGAGGAAGATAAAAGAAATACTGGACCGCTTAATCCGCACTTTAGGTAGCTCTACAGTAAAGGAATGCATTCCCTGTCTGTTACGCGTGGACCTATGGTGAAATGGTGAGATCGGAATAGTTTCGAACAGCTCCTCGGAGCATTCGCCTCGAATTTTGTTCCATATCAGTCGTTTAGTCGGAATTTATGTTTCGCCTGCCGCCCCGCCGCCCCCGCCTCCGCCCGCGCTGCTGCCGCTGCACGCACGCACAGGGATCCGTACTGGGCGTAATGGCGTCTTTTAGTTCGGCGGTCACTGCACCCGGGTACAAATGTTCGCCGTAAAACGGCGGGCTCGGTGGGTGCAATTAGAAATTGAATTTAATTTATTTACCCGTATCTAGGTGAGTCGAAATCGGACAAAGTGCCTACCTCAATACATATTCTTTCACCAAGCGCTATAAGTAGTGCAGTAGTAGTGGGGTAGGCAGAGACAACGGATCTCTATGTGCCACGATCCTGACACACCTCTGCCGCCTCTTCCACTCTCATAATGTTCTTCATACATGTTCGTCGGTTACGGGCACTACGCACTTAACCCTTTTTGAGCACATGCCCGTTCTGGTCCAGGTACATTCGTTCTATCATCCATTCTTCCAAAATGACCGGACCACCGAAGCATTAATTTCTCAATCCTTGTCACTATATCTTCTTTCGGACCACAGCGCTCTCGCACTACATTATTTCTCAATATCTTTCATTGTAACTCCACACATACTCCCCAACGCGCGCATTTCCAAAGCATTTATTCTGCTTTTCTGCATGCATTCATTCATTCATTCATCATTCAGTCATTCATCCAAGTACAGTCTCGGGTCCTTCAAGAGAGGCGTTAATGGCCACCTGTCAGGCCGGCATGGCATTCGCAACCCCCGTATGCGACCGAATGCCCATGGGCGTCGCTAGACACCTCATGCGGAGCTCGGAGCCACACGTCGCACTTAGAATAAAAAAAAAATAATTTCATTCAACGTATATTAGGTTAGGATATGATAATTATCAAGCAGTAAGTAAGGCACCTTAGGGAAAGGACCGTGCCAAGGTGAGAGGTGGTTAACCTGGGACCCTTAAGCACGGCATCTTTTTTTTTATGGAAACTGACACGGTTGGCTACATCACCTAAAACATCCGTGATGTCCGCCCATAACACCGGGTGAACTAAAGTTAAAGTTGTTTGAAATTTTCATTAATACAAAGTTAGGTACACACATAAATTGTATTTTAATAAGATCTACGTAGGAATAGACACGAGATAGAATATATTTCACCGATATTTAACCCTCTTCTTAACTGACGCCCTTCACACAAGTTCCTACTAACAGTGGCCTCGTGACAATATCTCGTGTTCTTCAGCGGACGTGACGTGAGCCGTGTAGACGTAGCAGCCGATAAACGTTTTCTCAACCTAACGTTGAAAGGAAGTAATGAAAGTAATCTGTTAAAAACAATTGTCGGGGAGTTGACGTTTTATACTTCGTGTACATACATACACACATATATACATACATACATATCACACGCTGTATTCCGACATTCGAGATAAGCAGAGTAATCGGTGTTGTGCTGCAAGTACTCTAGTAAATTACAGGACATAACAGACTACCACGTTTCGCGAAGTATCTATTAGGGCAATAGAAAAAATAGAAATAGATTTTTTTTTTACTGATCAAAGAACTTTATTGCAGCATAAAATATTGACAAAACTACAAAGTAAACTAATCTAAAAGATTAAAAATACTTACAAATAAAAGTATTCCGACATGGGGACAAGGGCATGAAATCGTTTATTGATAATAAAGGGGGGGGGGGGGGGGGGTGGGGTTTACATACTATACATAGGAAAGGTTAGGTACCTACATCTGAAATAGTTACTTACTATTGCTTAAAATTGTACGTAGTGTCTCGTGGTGCCCTGTTTCCCATTTTAGGATTCCCTGTGCTATGGGAAACAGGGTCCATCGTTCGGTATAGAGAGAAAACAAATCTTAGAGAAAGACAATTATAACTACCACCTACCTAACTGCACACTCAGCCAGCCAACCTAGGAGATATTGTGCCCGGGGCTAGGGAGAGGGCAGGCAATATAGATAGATAACTATCAATCAGTAAGTACATAGGCGAAAGACCCACATGCAGCACGACTCGGTGGATGGACCTTGGAATGGTGAGAGGTGGCTAACCTGACGCCATTTAGCACGCCATCTGGTCCTTATCCCTTAGTCGCCTTTTAAGACATGCATTGGGAGAGATGCAGTGGGGCTATATTTTATTATTTTTACGTAACGGCCCCACACGCTACGTTCTCTCCTTTCACGGTAGTTTCTTCGTGTACGTCCATAAATTAAATTATAAGAAATGTGAAAAATGTTCAGAAACGTTGTTTATGTAAACAGGCTGTGTAACAATGGTTTTTAGTATCGGTGGCGAGACTTTGTTCGCTTCTCGCTTGTTTATAAATATCTGACCACCCGCACAATAACTGGCGCGTTGTTGTGCTGCCCGTTCGTTATTTAATGACGTTAATCCTTTTTTTCTCGTTCCAGGTAAGTGGGGCAAAATAAACTTCAGCAACGGTAAACGGGCAACTGAGACGGGAGGGGAGTCTCAGCCGCGAACAATGCGGCGCGCAGGGGCCTGTGCGCACCATGAAGGTAGGCCTGGGCGGCATACCCGCTGCGCTCTCGATCCACGCATTTACTTTTGTTATTTTAAACTAAATACTTGTCGCACTCAATGCAGCCGGAGTTTCGGCAAAGGTAACAATTTTTGAGAGGCCGCGCGGCAACGGCGCGGATGGAAGTAGTCGCTATAACATAATGCGCCTCTGGAAGCTGTAAGCAGGTAACAATTTTTTAGAGGCCGCGCGGCAACGGCGCCGTTTGGAAGTAGTCGCTATATCATAATGTGCCTCTGGAAGCTGTAAGCAGGTAACAATTTTTTAGAGGCCGCGCGGCAACGGCGCCGTTTGGAAGTAGTCGCTATATCATAATGTGCCTCTGGAAGCTGTAAGCAGGTAACAATTTTTTAGAGGCCGCGCGGCAACGGCGCCGTTTGGAAGTAGTCGCTATATCATAATGTGCCTCTGGAAGCTGTAAGCAGGTAACAATTTTTTAGAGGCCGCGCGGCAACGGCGCCGTTTGGAAGTAGTCGCTATATCATAATGTGCCTCTGGAAGCTGTAAGCAGGTAACAATTTTTTAGAGGCCGCGCGGCAACGGCGCCGTTTGGAAGTAGTCGCTATATCATAATGTGCCTCTGGAAGCTGTAAGCCGCAAATCACTTTACACGCGCCGCCCCACTCGCACTCGGTTAATGGAGGTGGCGCCGGCGGCGGAGGCGCGGGGGAGGCGGTGGAGTGCAGTGGAGTATGCTGTCACGAAGACTGTCGTCGCTACATGGGCACACACGCGCGCGGCCGCCCCCGCTCCGCGGGGCGCGGCGGCCTCGCTCAAAAGGAAAATCTTAAACAGTAAAAGTGAGTGGTTGCGGCGGACCGCGCCGCCCCCGTGCAGTGTAGTGTAGTGTCGGCACGAGAGCGCGAGATAGAGCAGGCGCTGCGCCGCCGCCCGCGCCCTCCCCCGCCCGCCCTAACACACTACAAGTTATATTTGCCGGCTCATCGCTCTCTACCGACTGCCTACCAAGCTTTATTTTATCGTAACATCAAGTTAGGGTTCATACACATAAACACGATACGACGTCGCGTCGTGCTAAGACGCGACGTCGTCGTGTCGTGTGAGGCCTAACTCGCGTATTTTTTAAAGAGGTTTTTCTTTCTTAAAATATTGAAAAAAGAGGGAGCGGGTTGGATAGGGGTGGGAGGGCCCTGAGATGTAAGATGTTATGTGTAAGAGGCCTATGTCCAGCAGTGGACCGATACAGGCTGATGATGATGTTGATGTGTAAGAGCCCTAAGAGGCCGAGGATTCTTAGACCTCTTACATGTAAACACGATACGACGACGTCGCGTCCTAGCACGACGCGACGACGTCGTATCATGTTTATGTGTATGAGCCCTTACACGCCGTATAAGAACTATTGTCTAACATTATTCTTTATTCATTATCCATAGACAGTACAACTGCACTCGGATTCATCATATTTTAACATTTAACATTTAGCGATTTGCCAGTTAGATTATCAAAGCGAAGAAGAACTGGCAAGAACTTCACTGAATAATTTTTTTTACGTCCGCTTCGTCTACATTTCAAAAAGTGTTTGCCACTGCCCACATAGTACGAGTCATGTCTATTTCTAATTTATCACAAATACAATTTTTTTATATGCTTAAACCATTCATGTTGGAGCCAATTGGAGCAGGCCAGTCTCCACAAACGGCACCCGTTCACGAGCACCACGCCAGGGCCAGCCATCGCTTGCCTCGCAGAGCATATTCGATGCTCTGTGGCTTGCCTCAACCATATTTGAGGTTGATAGGCGACCCGGACCAAGCGTCACCATAAGCAAAGACCTTAAATCAATGCACTACCCCAGCGGCAACACAACATGACTTTTTTACGATTCTTGTGCACATTCAGTACGTGAAATGTTATAGTTCGTTAATAATTTATACATTATGTGTATGCCTGTACCTAACTATAGCATCAGTATTCGGATAATTTCACAATGGGTCGCCGAGTGGTCTGGGCATCGGCTTCTTGTGAGCTTGTGAGCTTGTGAGAGGTCCGAGGTTCGCATCCGGTCGGCGTGTAGCAATGAGTCTTTTCTGTAGGAAACATTTACGTGCATACTTACACCTGCTGCTTCACCGTTCAACAGTTCCAACCACCCTTGCGGTTATAATAATCTTGTTATTTTTGTTACCGTAACCCTGGCCGCCGTGCGTATATGCAGTTGGTTTATGCCAAAGAGATTTAAATATGACCAGGTTACAGAGCGGGCATTGGGAAAATTTTCATACAAAAAATTTTTGATCTCGAACCTCAATAACGCCTTCTATGACCTCACATACAGACATGTATAACTGACGTCACTAGTAATACGTAAGAGAGATTATAAATGATAGTATATCCTTGACGTCACTAGTATGAGCGACTTATTACCTATAGTTAACATACATAACACACGCCGTATCCCGACAATAGGGAGAAGCAGAGTAAGCAGTGTTGTGCTGCAAGTACTCTCATAAATCACAGCACAACCAACACCGACCACCGCGTTTAGCAAAGTACCTATTCGGACAAGATAACTATCAGGCAGTGAGTAAGGCACGAAGGCCCACCTGCTGCATGACTCGGTGGAAAGATCGTGCCAAGGTGAGAGGTGGCTAGCCTGTCGCCCTTATGAACGGTATCCTGTCCTTATACCTTAGTCGCTTTTTACGACACGCACGGGGAGAAATGCAGTGGGGCGATTCTTATTAAGTACCGGCCCCACATAGCTTGCTATATGTATAGCAAGCTATGTGGGGCCGGTACTTAATAAGAATCGCCCCACTGCATTTCTCCCCGTGCGTGTCGTAAAAAGCGACTAAGGTAGAGAGAATAATTTGGCCACCCACTGTAGGTAACAAATTTGTGGGATTACAATTTTGTTCCTGTTGTCCGGTCTAGCGGGAGGTAGATTTGTGTCTTTGGTCTATGCCCAAATTCAGTTTACCTACGGCGTATTCGTGGCACTTACGTAGCTCGACACGTCGTTTGCACGGCACTGTTGGGAACTCTGTCTTCAGTGTATTCGCCGGGCGCGTAGGGCAGGGTAGACTGCGGCGGCGTCTAGTCTGTGCGGGCACTCTATGTAGGTGAGTGGGGTTGCGATGTTGTTTCTGTTTGTATGCACGCCGGGCGGCACAACAGCCGGGTGTATGAAGTATGTATGAGGGTTGGGGCTGGGAGGCGGTGCGCATTAGATATTTATTACTACCACTGTCGGCTGGCCGCCGCCGCACCGCCCCCGCGCCGCCCCCGCCCCGCTCCTGCGTGCGCGGAGGTGGAACGTGGGACGCTCGCCAGACACCCCGCGACAAAGACGACCAACATTGTATAGTCGGAACAATGAAGCTGTAATAAGATATTCAGACTATTATTACCGGCATAAACTAACGCGCCCGGCGCCAGCCATACTGGCGAATCCACAAGCTCAGATTAATATTTTGAAGTATAAATTTTTTGGTACGTGTGGGTTCGGTACTTAAAAAGAATATCCCCACTGCATCTCTCCCCGTGCATGTCGTAAAAGGCGACTAAGGGATAAGGACAAGATGCCGTGCTAAAGGGCGACAGGCTCGCCACCTCTCACCTTGGCACGGTACTTCCACCGAGTCATGCAGCAGGTGGGTCTTCGTGCCTTCCTTGCTGCTTGATCGATTGAATCTTGTTCGAATACTTTGCGAAACGTGGTGGTCTGTGTTGTGCTGTAATTTATCAAGAGTTCTTGCAGCACAACACCGATTACTCTGCTTACCCCGATTGTCGGGACTCAGCGTGTGTGATATGTATGTATATGTAATTTTTTACCGTACTGCCAAACTTTACACTACTATGAAATGATGACTTTACATCTCATTCACTAGTACAATAACACGGTAATTACTTATTTATTAGATAGATGCAAAATACCTCTCACCTTGGCGCAGTCTTTCTACCGAGTCATGCAGCGGGCGGGCCTTCGTGCCTTACTTGCTGTCTGATAGTTATCTTGTCCGAATACTTACTTGTACGTGGTGGTCGGTGCTGTGCTGTAATTTATCAGAGTATTAGCAGCACAACACCGATTACTCTGCTTACCCAGATTGTCGGGATACGGCGTGTGGTGTGTATGTATGTATGTATGCAAAATCTAAAATAAAGAAAACTTTCGTTCCCGATCAAATTGGCACCTACCTTCTCGGAGGTGATATTGGCTGGTCGGAGCAGTGTGTTTTGGCGCCTCGAAACAGTCACCCATACTAGATTAGTTAAAAAAAAAACATAAAACCTGAGTCTCTGAATGAATGAATAAATAAGTGCATATCTCTATCACGAAATTCTCTCGAAAAGTCGAATTGTTGCATCTTCTTGTGCGTCACGCTAGCTCGCGCGCTATAGGTAAGTAGGTACCACAGAGCATCAAATACCTACCGCGGGCGCCCCCATTTCATGCTCTGTGGTAGGTACTCACTACTTACTCTAAAGTCTAAAGAAAGGAAATAGAAGGAGCCATGTGACTACCTGTAAACTTGTCTGAAAGATACATATAAATTATAGAGAAGAGTACCGTGTGGGGCCGGTACTTTAAAAGAATAGCCCCACTGCATCTCTCCCCGTGTATGTAGTAAAAGGCGACTAAGGGATATGACTGCCTTCTTATATTACTAGGTGGCAGGGTTTAACCCGCCCGGGTTGATACCAGCGCACCGAATGAAAGGTCGGTCGAAACGGCTATGTAAATAGGTAGTTTGTGTTTTCCGTCCAGTTCAGTGTAGCCGGCACGACCGAAAGGAAGCACTGACGTGGCACCAAGTTCATCCGGTGTTATGGGCTGACATCACGGATGTTGTAGGTGATGTAGCCAACCGTGTCAGTTTCCATAAAACAAAAATTATAAATAGAGTCAACTCAGCTGAGAGCAAGGTGAGTGAGGAGTTTCAGGTGTCGCGATGTCGGTACACAGGAAGTTCGCTCGTTCGAGAAATAGAACCGAGCGGGCGGTGTGCGGAGTGGGCGACGGTGTGGGCCGGCCGGTGTGTCGGCGGTGAGGGGCACCGCAAGCATGTCTGGAGGTAGGTGCGCCAGCGTTGGAGGGTTGGGCGGGCGGCGGCCGCGGGAAACAAATTATAAATAATAGCCGAACTTTACTTTTCCGAATACATTTTTCATTTATATCGTAGAGTGGGGGGGCAACGGTGGCGGCGGGGGGCGAGCGTGGGTGGTGCGGCGGCAGCGCGGCGAGTTAAAATAAAGAGAGGCACAATTGAATTTTTAATATTTCATGCGGAGCGGAGGGTGTGTGCGGCGGGTTGGCGGTACGGGTGGTGCGGTGTGGGGGCGGTGGCCGGGTGGCGCCACGCGGCGCGCCCGTCTTACATCACGTCCGTCCGCACCGCGGCCCGGACGCGCCGCGGCCCTGGCGTGTAGTGTGCCGCTCGCTGGCACTACGTGTGACTACTCCTTGAGCGCCGCACACACCGGCAACGCGCCCGCGCACACAGCCGGATATTTGTCAGCCTAGATAGCTCAGTGGTGCAGACAGTCGACTGTTGCTATTGATTGTTAAGCAACGCTGGGCGCGGTCAGTATTTGGATGGGTCACCGCTCGACCGTTGGAGGCTGACCGTGGTTTGGATTCCACGTAAAACTGTAGGTCCCTTCCCTTCTTACCTTACTAGGTGGTCGGCCCACCCGCCCGGGTCGGTACCACCGCACTGAATGAAACGTCGGTCGAAACGGCTATGTAAATAGTTTGTGTTTTCCGTCCAGTTCAGTGTAGCTGGCACGACCGAAGGGAAGCACTGGCATGGCACCTAGTTCACCCGGTGTTATAGGCTGACATCACGGGTGTTGTAGGTGATGTAGCCAACCGTGTCAGTATCCATAAAAAAAAATCGCTAAATAGCATTATTGTTGTTAGGTTGTAGCCAATGTTGAAACAGAGAAAAAGGTGCATTATTTTATTTTATTAGCGAATAAAACAGCAGAAACATAAAACAAAATACAAATTCAGCAACAGATTCTTGAAAAAAAAATTAAAACACACTAAAGTAATTAAACAACCTTTATAATACAAAAAACCGTATCCAAATCGGCCCAGCCGTTTGGGAGCTACGATGCCACAGCAGACACACAGGCAGGCAGATGGAGGCTTCAAACTTATAACACGGGGGGTTTGCGTTGGGGGCAAACAAAACAAACAAAACAAACCTCACACTCAGCAATAAGAACGATTTATGCATTACTGTACAGTTCCCGGCAAAAAATAATGCGTGCCGAACTTTAGAAAGAGACCATTCGTTTGTAGAGCGTCGTCCCTGTCGCACGAACCTTCACGTCTTGGCTAGAGTTGTAAAAACACCGTTTTTTTTCTGACATGAAAAAAAAGGTTGAAAAAAAAAACAAGAAAAAATACAGATTTTTTCCTGAAGTACGTTTTTTTTTTCAAGAGTACGAAAATAAAAATAACATATGGTGGTTACCGTTAAATACGAGTTTTGGTTTAAAGGAACTACAAATTGATTTTGTTTAATGTAGTACAAAAACGGCTCAAAATAAATTGGCAACACTTAATGATGTTCACGTCTACGGATTTCGCCAATCCTCATTCGGTCTATGTTTCGGTTGAATTGAGCAGGGATGTTAGGTGTAACAGGCGATTCTAACACAGATGAAGATTTAAGTATTTTTAAGTTCATAATACGTATAATTTAATTTATTTAAACTTTTAACTTTTAATTATTGAAATTACAATATAACAATCACATTTAGCGTTTCATCTCATTTTAGTTATAGTATTTTCTTTTTTCTGAAAAAAAAAAACCAAATTCAGAAAAAAAACGAAGATGCCAAGTTTTTTTTTCATATTTTTATCTCAAATTGTGAAAAAAAACATTTTGTTTTTTTTTCAACTTACATCACTGGTTTTGTCGGATGCTCATGCGGATGGTCTCTTTTAAAAGCTCGACACGCATTATTTGATGCCGGGAACTGTATATACTTACCACACGCCCATCGAATCCGTGCCACATGGCGTATCCCAACAATCGGGGTAAGCAGAGTAGTCGGTGTTGCGCTGCAGGACTCTGGTAAATTGCGGCAAAACATCGTCCACCACGTTTCGCAAAGTATTCGGACAAGATAACTATCAAGCAGCAAGTAAGCCACAAAGCACCGTACACAAAAAAAAACGCTTAATAAGTCAAAAATAATTTCCGTTTACTTACTTAAAGGAGTCGGAAGACCGCTAAGTAAATACCCGCGCAGCTCGGTTTTTATATTTTATTATCACGCATAAGCGTTACTTAACTTGCAACATTACTCGTACGTACGTAAACACAGTTACTTACGCTGTTATAGAATGAACGCTGAATGTCGAGATAATCCTTTTACGGGTTTTACTCACTTTCAAGCGCGCGTAAAATGCGTGAGCGTGGTCCGCATACCACGAGACAGAAAATGTTTCAATCTAATTAAATAGAAATTCCCAAAAAGCCCGGTGGATTTCTTTTTGGGAAAATTTTGACTTTTAATGCACTGTTAGTGAATATGATTTTGTAGGACAATGCATAGACGAAATTTGAGGGTTAGCGATCTGATCTTCAGCGAATTTTTTGAATTCTGTTTAATCTTAACTATTTCCAAATGTGCATGCTCCAGTTTTCTAAGGAACTGCCTATCTGTGTTAGCCATTATGTTTTTCGGTTTAAAGAATCTTTATTGATCTCAAAGAACGTTATTATAACATTCGCATATATAGAGATTGGTACATTTATGCGGTTAAAAATAAGTACCTACTATAAAATAGAAAGGTAAAATAGTTAGTGAAATAAAATTACTGTAGGTACAATATACAAGGTTAGGTAATCTTATTAAATATTCTGAAAACAGACGTACATACAGACATAGAACTGAAGACAAGTAGTTAAAAAAGTGTCTTATATAGTTTGGTACGTACATCTAAGTTATCTGTAATGTTATATCTTCCCACATGAACAACATTTTTCTAGTACACAGTTTAATATTAGCTCACACACTGTTACAGTACTAGTTGCACTAATAAACAGTAGATACCTACCTACTTTTCCTAGGTACCTAACCTAGGAAAAGTTGTGTGTCGGCGGCGGAGGCGGGGAGGGGGGCGCGGCGCGGCGGCGGCAGTCCGGCCGCACTGAAGTCGAGATGAAACAGGAGTTTTATAATTTGTGGTATCGATTTTATAAGTTGCAAGGGAGCAGCGCGTCGGCGAACACAAAAAAAAACAAGTTAATATTTTTGGGTGCGGGCGGGCGGCGGGGCTGTGCGGGGCGGGCGGTGCGGCGGGGGGTGCGGGGCGAACGGGAGCGCTCTCTCTGTCGCGTTTCTTGTTTTGTCCTTTTCTTTTTAATTCGTCGTATTTTTATTCGCTATGATAAATTGTAACTGCCGCGGCGAGGCGAGGGAGGGTGGCGCGCGTCGCTCGCTATTGTTTCTGTTATTTTTATGCGTTGCGGTGCGCGGGGGCTGTGCTGGGGCGGAGCGGGGCGGCGGGGGGGCCGGTTCGCGAGGGGTCGCCGCCTGGTGGTTAATTGCTCGCGCCCCCTCGCCGACACCACTCTATTGTGCTGCAGGAGTGTGTCAACTCGACTCGAGGCTCGCGCTCGCAGACTCGTCAGCACCTTCGCCGCTCCATCTCCGCGCCTGCGGCGTGTCTGGAGACCTGCGACCTTGCGCGCCTCTAGTTAGCCAGCGTGCCGACACGGAATACACTTGACCGCTCACCCCACCCTTGTCGCAGACAACTGAAATGTCGATCGATATATGCAGATGCAAGTCAAATTCGCCACAATTCAAGAATAGGACTAAACCAATACTCAAAGTATATAAGCTAAATCTGTGTTACCAGATTGTACGATTGATATTCAGTTAGTATTATATTATTTATTCTGTGTAGCTTTATTTAGCTTTAGTTTGTCTTTTTTTATCTCTCTTGCATAAATTATTTTTTTAATTCCTTTTGTTAGATTAGCTCCTTAGGATTCACTATAAGCTTCGATTCTGTTATATTAAAATTTGTGAGATACCGTGCTGGGTAACACAATACCCAATGTATTATTGAGTTAAGTTTTATAAGGCTAGTATTCTACTATTTTACTCGTTGGTGTCTCCAAATAAATAAATAAATAAATAATTCCGCGTATTGCTTTGTTGGTGGACCTTTATTAATAAAAGAAGTATGAATGTAGCGACCCTCTTGTATATTCAAAGCGAGTGTAGAGCTCGATGCTCGGCGCTCCGATATAACATCTAGTCTAGCCGCAATCGACGAATAGACGATATTCTTTTAATTAACCGAAGCGTCGTCGTCGCGTCGTCTCCGGCGCGTTTTGAATTGGTAATCCGCGATGATTCAAAGCGGATCCCGGCATTGCGGTTACGTGCCTCCGCCGCGCTCGCACCTACTCTTGGCATCTCACATTGCAGACACGCTTTTAGAACGTTGTCGCACACGCGATCGGACGCCGCGTGGAGTGTCAACGTATCGCGTCGCATGCCAGCGTGTATGACAGGGTTCTATACGTGTCGGTTCGTTTAGAGAAGATGTTACGTAGCGGCCTCTGTGTGCATAGACGCCGAGGTAATATGTGTAACGGTACTAGTCCTCCAATTAGTTTATTGAGTGACGAGGCAACGCCCCGCGCCGCCTCCGCCGCCGCCGCCCACGGCGCAGCCCGCCTCTCATTAATATTTCTGATTCGGATGCAGCATCGCTCCTTTTGTGTCGCCATTCATCTCTGTAAAGGGTTAATCCGATATTGGAATCGCTTGGGCGGCGCGGCGGGAGGGCGGGCGGCGCGGGGGCAGCAGGGCAGCCGTGCACGGAAACATCGCGAGCCCGCTCTCCTGTATCCCCAGCTTCTCATCTTCAGACTCTAATTACGTTCTTATCTTCTTGAAATCAATTGAATAACCACTCCGGGCTCGACTGTCAACTGTCATAGCGAAGTGAAACTTTTACAATTTGCGTTTTTATTCAGTCAGCGCCACCGTGCTACGGATAGATTTACATTAGGGTTGGACTAAAGAACATTTATGTCTATAAAACTTTAAAATAGTGAATATTATCTATACAATTTCACAGTATTTTATGTTTATACGAAAAAGTAAAAAAAAAAATATTTACGAGATGTAGGTATGAAGAACATTATAAGAGTGGAAGAGGCGGCAGATGTGTGTCGGGATCTTGGCACGTGGAGATCTGTTGTCTCTGCCTGCCCCACTGGGAAACAGGCGTGACGCTATGTATGCAATTATGTAAAAAAAATCTAATGTACAAAATATCAAAGCAGAATCAAAATAGTTATATTTTATTGTACACCAGTTTAAAAGTGGTCACAAAAAGCGAGCTTAATGCCTAACGGAATTATTTACAAGCTAACTGGTGCGTATATGTATCTACCTATAAATAATATACTTTCTAAGTGCAGGGTTTTCTTTCACCAAAGCGACGAATAGAATATTATAGACATTTGCATAGAGACATATAGGTATGTATAGTGTGTTTGACGAGGTGAGAACAATGGCTTCAGATCGGCTCAATAACAACTGCAACTTATTACGAGAGACGTGACTCCGTGCACTACCACCCCTTTTCTAAGCCACGGCCCCCGTGCCGCCCCCGTGCGAGGGGGCCCAGGCACTACTTAGCTGATGACTAAGAGTGCATTCTTCGGAGGTGTCTGTGTAGCGAAGGTTTAATGACGTGGGCGGCTTGTCTAGTCCCGCAGAGCACCCCTCGCCCCGCGCCGCTCCCGCCGCCGCGCCGCGAGACGTAGTTCGACGCGGGGGGTTGCTCGCAAGCATAGCTCCTCACTCGAGACGATGAGCTCACTTCCGAGCTGTGTGTGCATATTTTTAACCGACTACGGCGAAGTCAGAAGGAGTGTTATAGATTAAACTATATATTTTTTTTCAATTAAAGTTTTGCGTCTGGACATTGTTCGCACTTGACTGCTATTGCTGACTTGTTGCACGTACACAAATCGTCATTGTTCTACGTGTATATCCCAGTTTTAAGATCATCATATCATATCAATCAATCATACTCAATAAATCTGTAAGGGATGATTGTTGTAAGTTACTTGGTTTTTATAATATAATTGCGTTTGTAGACTCTATATGTGATACTAAAACTAATTTGAGGATTTTTAAAAATATTTTCTGTATGTATGTATGACCGATCATCAGAATTTGATGAAACTTAGTACAAGCACTTATAACTATACGGGACACAGGGTAGGCTAAATTTTGTTTCGGTTACGTGAAGATGTGGCTCTCATAAAAACCGAATTATTCCGCGCGCCGAAATAAAGGTACGGTAGCGGGCTTACTTACTTTCTTCTTTTTAAATACGAATTTCACGCGAGCGAAGCCGCGGGCAAAGGCTAGTATAGAAAGAAAAATTAAATATTTTATTATTAAAGTAATATCTCAGATTTAAAGAGCTAGATTTTACGTTTGTTTTAATAACAAAATAACGGCATTGTCCTATTCAAAGTGCAGGAATCGAATGAGAATTTAAATTGTCCTTGCGGGTAGAAGGTGGATACCTACATGGTATCCCAACGACTCGAGTTTGTAAACATTGCTATTGATTTAATAAAATAAAATGAGACGGCAATTCAGGGGGTGCGAGCGAGAGGACAAGCCGAGCCGCGAGCGCGTGAGGCGAGACCAAGACATGAGAGTCGAGTTACATTCACCCCCAGTAGTTCGATTCCAAGTTTAGTACGGCGCGACGTGAACAACGCATCGCGCGAATGCTATGTGACTTATAAACAAATACAATAACAAAAAGCGTATATTTGAAGAGTTGATGAAGCGAAAGCAAACAAAAAACTGTACAATTTACAAATCACATATAACTTTATATATAAGCATGGGCGTCGTTAGACACCTTATGCGTAGCTCCGCGCCGCAAGTGACGCTTTAAACAAAAAAATAATAATATTTCGTAATATTGTTAAAACTAATATTTTTACATAAGTATAACGCTCTAATTGGGCAAGGGCACTCACTGCATCTGTCAACCTCGTTAGCTCTGTGGTGCGACAGCCAACCGTGTCAGTTTCCATTAAAAAAATCCCTTATATGTACATACAATTTTCAATTATAGCATTAGAGATCTGGTTTATGTTTCGCGTCGTGCCTGTATGCAGGGAATTTCTCGTCGCCACTTTGCACGAATCAATCGTAAACGCAATTCATAATATTTTTAGGGAACATCAGTCGCGAGGACTGCCAATATGAGACACTACACAGGCACAGAGCGTCACACATACCAGTGCGTTGTTTTTTTTTATGGAAACTGACACGTTTGGCTACATCACCTACAATATCCGTGATGTCATCCCATAACACCGGGTGAACTAGGTCAGTGCTTCCCTTCGGTCGGGCCGGCTACACTGAACTGGACGGAAAACACAAACTATTTACATAGCCGTTTCGACCGACGTTTCATTCAGTGCGGTGGAACCAACCCGGGGCGGGTTGAACCCTACTACCTAGTAAGGTAAGAAGGGATTGGACCTACAGTTTTACGTGGAATCCGAACCACGGTCAGCCTCCATCGGTCGAGCGGTCACCCATCCAAGTACTGACCGGCCCAGCGTTGCTTAACAATCAATAGCGACAGTCGACTGTCTGCACCACTGAGCTGTCGTGGCTGTTTCTTGTAGGTACACGCATGTTGTTCACGAGATTCGATGTTTAGTCTGGATGAACTTGGAATAGATTTGCAGGTCCGCCCGCAGCCCGAGCCCGCCCTCTGCTTAAATGAAGTAAACATCTTATAAAATATTGAAGTCGGGTTCGCCCGCTCGCCTGCGCCCCGCGCCCCCGCCCGCCCGTCGTGCCACCCCTTCACTTCGCGAGACCCTATACATAGACCATACACAATATTCATTCTTTTAATGAAATATATTATTTTATTTAGAAAATTAACACCTCTGTAGGTAACTACTTTAGAAGTAGAATCTATGTATGATACTAAAACTAAATTGACGATTTTTAGAAACATTTTCTATATGTATTTATGATCCTCCATAACTCTTAAGCCGATCATCCGAATTCGATGAAACTTAGTACAAGCACATTTAGCTATACGTGACATAGGATAGGCTAAATAAAATTCTGTTCTGCGCGCCGAAATAGTTAACGCAGGAACGCAGCTCGGCCTTCTTTCTTACTTTATTATTTTTAAATACGAATTTCAAGCGAGCGAAGTCGCGGAAAATAGCTGGTAAACTTATAAAACTACATACGAAAACAGGTTTCTGCATTTAAATAAAATATTATAAAGAAGTTAAAGTGAGTACATACATACGCATACGCAAGCGTGACGTGTGTCAACATACACATTCAGTGTATGTGTAATTAGGGTTGTGGGAAAGTGCGAGAAGGGTGAGAGGAAAGGTGTGTAAAGGCGTGTGTCTACGTACATAAATTTAATATGTACATACATATATAATAGATACATTAAGGAATGCCTTCAATCGCTTTATTTTATTTTATTTTTAACAAGTTTCTGGCATTGAGTCGTATAGGCGGCCATTTTCATTTTGACACACTTTTCGTCCATACAACACGCTATCTCTCGACGCTCGGGGTAAGCAGAGTAATCGGTGTTGTGCTTCAAGAGGTGTGGTAAGTTACAGCACAACACCGATCATCGCGTTCAGCGAAGTATTAGGACAAGATGACTATCAATCAGCACGTAAGGAAAGATAAAGACAACATTTTCAGAAACAGGAAAACACTTTTTATTTATCTCCTTTGGATATTTTACATTTGTTAGATATTTTAATTATATTTTGATATAAGAGAAGTGTTTAGAATATACAAAACATTGATTTTAGTACTACGCCAGATTGCAGCATTAGATGCTGAGAGCACGACTGAGAGCAAATTGAATCAGGTATTTTTGAAACCCCACAAATCCATTTTTTTTTCGAAAGTGGGGTATTAATGGTGATCGACAGAGAATCCACAGACGCTCTTATGTGTATATTTGAAACACCACAAGTCCACTCCTTTCCATACATTTCTGACAGGGCTCTATGCTGAGAAATTTTTGAAACCCCACAAGTCCAGTACATCTGGGAGTTTCTGTATTCCCAAGACTTCGTCGGAACTGTTAAACGCGCCCTTATATTAACAATGATGTTGTAAGCATATTCCGACTATCCCTCGGAAAGTTCCCATAAACATAAAAAAAATTGAAGAATTTTTTTATTTATTTTTTATTTTTTTTCAATTACGTGCAAAGGTAATGAAAACGACGATCGATTGAATGCTTTATAATAACGCTTTATAGTACTGTTTTATAATAAATATGTGCACATAAAAACTATTTTTAATTTAAAAATTTGAGAAATTTTTGAAACACCACATTTCCATGCACTTTGGAGCCTTCCTGTTAAAAAACTAAAAGGATTTCAAATCTATGAATTTGGGTTCACGCTCATTTTAACTTGTACTACAAACGCCTGAACCCAGAAACTAGGTTTTCATACAATTTTTTTTCAGGGTGCAGTTTTTTTGCTCTCCTGTAAAATTGAGTCCCATGGAGATGTGGGGTTTCAAAAATACCTGATTCAATTTATGAAACGCATTTTACTATGGGAGTTTTTTTTATGGGAAGCATGACCTATGGCTCTCGCCAAACAAGCCAGTTTGCAGTGTTTGATACTGTAACGTCAACATGAAAAAAAAATTGACTTCCTAATGTGGCCTGCCACTCAAAAAACTAATTTTCGAACATAACTGCAGATTGTTGCCTTTGATTTTATACGACTCAATTGTGAAAAGGATCAATATCGCTAAACTGATCGTTGTTGTCTGGCTACGCTAATAGATTTTTATTAAAATGTCACATGTAAAATTACAGCTGCTAGGCCAGATTAGGTTAGATGACAAACTTAGGCCCACTTGCACCAACACAAATTTAATATATAAACCAGTTTAACTCGCTAAACCAGTTTAAGCTAGCACCCGTTGACTGTGTGAACCGCGTTTAAATCCATAACTCGCTACTAAACTTTAAACTCGTGTTGGTGCAAGTGAGCCTCAGACCAGTTCAGGCGGACGGAAAGACCTTCGGTGATAATAACGTTAAGCTATCTATTTTTATCCCACACTGAATACTTGGGCGCTTCGAGGTGGGACTGAGACAAAGTGTAGGTATGGTTTGCTAGAGTTTGCCCGATTGGTGATTTTAATTTTGTGGTCGAAATGTCGCAGGCACGCTAATGTTGATTGATGTACTTAGATGCAATTGATTCAACCGAATAGTAAACTCGAACAAATAAATCGATCACAATATCGAGTACATTCCACACCACACGCTGTATCCCGACAACCTGGGTGTGCAGCGTAATCAGTGTTGTGCTGCAAATACTCCTTACGTAAATTACAGCACAACACCGACCATATCGAGTACCATATCGAGTACTTAAATAAATCAGAGAAAATAGACGAAGGAAGAGCTGAATCAATGAAGACGTGCAATTGTAGTGCGCGAGCGACGACGCGCAGTCGCGCAAATGCGCGTTCATATTTTAATTAAGCATTGTTTGGTTCGTAGAAGTTGATATTGTTTATTACAATACGGTGCGCAGGGGCGCCGGCGGTGAGGGGGGTGCGGCGTGGGGCGCGGGGAGGTGCGGCTCGGGTTTAGTTTATCGGTTCCACCCGTAGCCGCACATTTCTATAATTATATCGCGTGTGAGTGATATTTCGGTCGGAGTACGCATTGTTCCCGCGCTCGGTGTCGTGTAGCTCTTAATAAAGTGATTAAGTACCGTGGCGGCGGCGCAGCTCGGCGCGGCACGGAGGCGGAGGTAGCGAGTTCGACTTCACCTTCGCCGGAGCACACGGTGGCGGTGTGGCGTTCCCCCCAGTCGCATTCGCATTTTATTATTACAGGATTTAGATGTAAAACAATAAAACTGGCTTTGCCCGCTTCACCCACATCGAAGTGTATTCAGATTCTGATTCGCCATAAATTCGAAATAAAAAAAACCCCGACCCTTAAAAAGTCAAAAATAATTTCCATTTACTTATATAGGAGTCGGAGGAGCGCTAAGTAAATACCCTCGCAGCTTGAGTTTTTATATTTTATTTACTTTACGGTCCCCCAACTCTTTTAAGTAAGTAAACGGAAATGATTTTTTTAACGTTTATTTCATAGTTTAAAAAAAACCGCATGCACATCCGCCTACTTTTTGAGATAATTAATTGATTACTTAATTACTTGTTTACAAACATAGGTAACAACAATTTCGATAAAACCAGCTTTCTAATAAAAAAAAACCGCATCCAAATCGGTCCATCCATTTGTGAGCTACGATGCCACAGACAGACATGCCCATACACACATACACACACACGTTAAACTTATAAAACCCCTCTTTTTTCGTCGAGGGTTAATAAATAACATAACTTTAACAATATTTAATTCACACAACAAATGCATATTCAGTACTGCTCGTGGTCATTTGGTCCCGTTCAGCTGTAAGCACAGATGAGGCTGTAAGGACGAATCGAGAAAAAAAACATATTGTAGTTTTTGTAGGGTTCCGTACCTCAAAAGAGGAAAAATATGGAACCCTCATAGGATCACTTTTGCGTCTGTTTGTCTGTCCGTCTGGCACAACTTATTTTCTCCGAATCAATTGGACGAAAAAAGTTGAAATTTCGTACATATTTAGACATTGATTTGATGCCGAATTTATTTGAGAATCTGTTTTCAATTTTACTACCACAAAATTGTCAATGCGTCTTTGTCGTTAAATTGCACCCCAACTACAGCGTGTGACGTATGAGACGAAGGCCGGAATCCGAACGAGAGACATCTTTCGGGCGGAGTGTTGACGAGTCCGAGGCTCATAGGCTCGTGTGGGTCACTCGGCGACGCGCGAGCCTCACGCCTGCCACCTCCTCCGCCGCCCCGCCCCGCCGCTCACCTCACTCCTCCGCCCGCCCTGCGACTTTCCCTCCCTACGCGTTCGTCGCGCCGCCGACCCCCCCCTGCCGCCTATTCCGCCCTGCCCGGCCAACCTTTTATTTTATTCGCTTGATTTTTTTCTATTTGTAAGTCCGTTCACTTATTCATGCGAGCGGGATTGTAGTTGCATTGTTCGTTTTGATCGGCTCCGCCGCGCCGCCGCCGCCCCGCCCCGCCCCGCCGCGCACCGCCGAGCTGCAACTCGCTACGTTGTATTTTGGCACACCTAGTGCGCTGGAATGTGGAGGAGAGGCGACACGGCGGCGGCGGCGGCAGCGGCGGCGCGGCGTCGGCGGCAGCGCGGCGTCGGCGCGGCGTCGGCGGCGGCGGCGCGGCTTCGGCGGCGGCGCGGCGTCGGCGGCGGCGCGGCGTCAGTGGTGGCCCCGCACGGCCCCGTGTTGTGTGTCCCCGCACTCTACCGCTATACCTCACACTTATACAATTATTCATTGCCTACGTCACTGTATACCTTCGTACATACTTTACACATGTATGTACCTACGTATGTAGAATAGCTCGCAGTGCGAACGACGGAATTTTTTCGTTATTTTCCCTGGCTATAAATTATGTGAAATTGACTTTCTCCTCCCCGCGCCCCGCCGACCGCCGCCCCTCAGCCTCCCCGCCTCCGCCTCCCGCCCCCTCCCCCCCCCCCCCCCCCGTCCAGTGCCAGGCTCGCACCGTCGACTCCATTTTTGTCTTTTTATAATTTACTTCGTTGCCAATTTTTTGTTTGCTTCAAATAACCGAAATATGAAAACTGCGCACAACCGAAGCCTTCGCCATACATGCCTCGCAATATATAATCGTGCAAACCTCGTCTACAGTATACTCCTCCGCTGCAGCCTGTCCGTGACTTAGGAGAGTTCATTATAAATATGAAATTTATTTATTTCATTAACAGTACATGGAACAGTGTAAATCGCACTCTCGTGTAAGAGGTAAAATGACAAAATGGCGATAAGTAGGTATACAAAAAGAAAGTGAAATGAACGGAAGTACTGACATGGCACCTAGTTCACCCGGTGTTATGGGCCGACATCATCACGGATGTTGTAGGTGATGTAGCCAACCGTGTGAATTTCCATAAAAAATTAATTTAAAAAGTGCATATTTTTATCCGTATTTAATGGAGGGCAATATTAAGTTTTAATAAATTTGATTGACGCAAAATTCAATAAATTCATTAAAATAGAGAATAGTACAGTACAGTTAATTTTCTTATTTTTTTTATTGAAATCGCGACATATGCCCCGAGCCACCCATAAGGTGTCTAACGACGCCCATGGATATTCGGCCGTATGCGGGGGTTGCGAGTGCCATGCCGGCCTGACAGATGCCCATTCACGCCCCTCTTAAAGGACCCGAGACTGTACTTGGGCGGAAATATGTATGTAATAAATATGTGGGCAGGGAATATATCTATTCTAAGAGAAAGTAATAAAAAAAATATAAAAAAGAGAAAGTAAGGTAGGTCTCATAGTAATCATTAATTAAATACAATTAAATGTACGGCGAGTTTATTTTTTTTTATGTAAACTGACACGGTTGGCTACATCACCTACAATATCCGTGATGTCAGCCCATAACACCGGGTGAACTTGGTGCCACGTGATTTCATTAAAACCAACTGCAAAAGGTCTTCCGTGAGACCTTATAGCTAAACTGAGAATAGTAAACAATTATTATTTTATTACGATGATTACGCACTTATCAAGAATATCCTGTACGGACTGAGACATGCCTAATGCGTATTGCGTATAGATAATGGGTACTACTACCTACCTAAATCTCCAATACCTGTAATAACCAATATCCGCGAGCGGCCGTATGACAATGAGCGTCGTTAGATATCATATAAGTGGTTCACTACACTTTTCTATAAAAAAGTGTAACCTTTTTGTCCAAATTTTTATATGAGTTTATGAAATAATACAGTACAATACTATGAATAATTGTTTAATATAATAGGTTTATATTTTATTTTATTTAATATAGGTTTTTTTTACATACAGTGAATATACATCGAAACATAGAGGTGTCTGTATCACTTAAATGAAGAAATTCTAATAACATTGTATTATAACATATTAAATATTTTTACAACACGCGGACGGATAGAAAAAGAGAAATAATTCGGCACCTCGCATCCATTTGCGTTTCCAATTTAAAATCGTGAATGTGATCGGTAAGAGGAAGGCAAATAAAATGGCGGCAGAACTCGCACGAAAAGTCAGTTAGCAATTAAAACCCAGGCGGGAGCGACGGCGCGTTCAACTCTTTTCTAAGGGAAGCTAATTACGTATGTCGCACTGGGATTGTGGAGTAATGCGGAGTCTACACTGTGGCGGCTTTCTATGGCGTAGACAAACAATGTCGATTTACACGTAACGAGTACTCGACCGAGTCTTTGAACGAGTGACTGCTGAATTCGGAGGTTTTTAAACTGTTTAGAACACTAGTCATTAATAAAGAGTTAAAACATTTCGATTGGATCGACTGCACCGTGCGTGAAAGGGAGGAACTCGGCCGAGTAAATAGGAAGCTCGCCACGTGCTCTTATTTTTTAACCGACTTAAAAAAAAGGAGTTTATCAATTCGTATGTATGTAATATTATTGGAACTGCAATATATTCACATATGATAATCTATTAGGGCTTCCTAACAAATATACAAAATTGTATGTATGTATACGTACCTATGTTTCTCCACGCATTTCTCCGACACTATTAATTTGATTTTGGCTTTTTTTATTGGCTTACATTTACTTCAACTTAGGGAACAGTGCAAGTTTCATCAAAATCGGTTGAGTAGTTTTCAAGATATGGACTGTTAATTGTGTCAAATGGGTGAATAATTCTATACCACGACAACAAATTTCTGTGATTCTCTATTTTATGTGATAGGTATTACTAAAAAGAGTGAAATAATAAACTGTTTTAAAAAACATTGGACCGACTTAAAAAAAAACTACTTAGAACTACAAAAAATTAAATAATTGAGTTGAAGGCGGTACAAAAGCACACCAGAAAATTGATAGATGATGCCCTTTTGTACCGCCTTCAACTCAATTAATTTATAATTTTTAGTTCTAAGTCGTTGTTTTATGAAGTCGGTTCAATGTTTTTTAAACCCGTTTTTTTAGATAGCCTGCACCGGTGACTTTGTCCAAAACTTTACCGGATGATCAGACACAGCTACCAATACCACTCTTTGCGAAACCGGCACACTCAGGGAGGTGCCATGTCAGCTATAAGGTCGACAGAAAGGTCGTCGTCTAAATTAGCCTTTTGTTTATGGAAACTGACACGTTTGGCTACATCACCTACAACATCCATGATGTCAGCCGATAACACCGGGTGAACTAGGTGCCATGTCAGTGCTTCCATTCATTACATGTCACGTACATACACTGGACTGGACGGAAAACGCGAACTATTTACTTAACCGTTTGGACCGACGCGACGTTTCTTTCAGTGCGGTGATACCAACCCGGGCGGACCTACCACCCAGTAAGTAAGAAGGGAAGGGACTTACAGTTTTATATGGAATCCGAACCACGGCCAGGCTCCAACGGTCGAGCGGTCACCTATCCAAGTACTCCCAGGTGTGCTTAACAACGTATCGACCGATAAGATGTACGATTATGCCTTTGGCGTATAAGCATAAACCCGCCTTTTGAAGAATGAATGATGAAATGTTTCTAATTAGTTTACTCAGAATAGTACTCGTTTTAAATAAATATCATCTGTTTACACGTGTCGATTCGAGCGATCTGACGAGTACTGGGCCGATTGCTCATCAGGTGTAAACTGTGCAGCTCTCCTTTGCCGCGGTGCCACGAGAGAGTTCCCAAGCTTTACGATGACCGTGAAATGAATGCGACTCGTCCCGTGTTTCAATAAAACAATAAGAACGCATTCTGCGTTCACAACAATACCGGTCGACTCTGCGGTACCAGGTCGTGGGGTAAGCAGTGCGCACGCACCGCGAGGCGGGCAGTTAAAGTGTTCCGCGGAGGTCGGGGGTCGGTCGGTGAACCCTGTGGCATTCGATATGTCTTTTTTTTACCCGACTACGGAAAAGCCAAAAGGGCGGTAATGATTTTGGCGCGTGTCACAGGCAAACATTCTAAATGGCGGGGGCCAGCTAGACACCATATTGACAAATTTTAAAAATATTTTTTTCTTCTAATAATTAGAGTATCGTCAAGAGCTTGAAAAGGCGAATTCGCAATTACATAATGGTTTAGAACTAAAAGAAAAAAAAACTAATATGTTCTAAGACCCGACTACGAAAAAACTAAGAAATAACAAGGATAGTTAAAAATTTTTTTTTATTTATTTAGTTTATAGAAAATGTTGTAGTCGGGCGTGTAGAGGGATCCGAATGGAAAGCGAGCCCGATCACAGCATCAACTTTCATCAACATCAACGATCAACTTTCCTTCTTATTTCCTTAATTTTATTAAACAATTTGTATTTTTTTTTTTCAACTTTGTCTCAGGGTTTCGAGGCCACTGAGAATAAAAATCGCATGCGCACGTCAATGTTAAATAGCCAGCCAGCTGATTTATGTTCCAAATGCTGTACGCGCTGCTCTCAACGCTTGAGCACGCACATTCGACTGCATGCTGTATGCACGCGCGACGCGGGCGGCGCGGAGGTGTAGCGCTGGGTACTGTAGGTAGCTACAACGATAAAAAAAGATATGGACCCCGAACCCTATCCTCGCCAGCGTAACACGATATAAGTAAAAGCATACTTGTTTCATTGGACGGTCGCGCGCTGGCCCGTCAGTCTGTCATCGGCTGCGTTCGCAAAAACCTGTTTAAAATGCCCGCATGCTCTGTGTTTACGTGTAAATCACTACAGCCAAGTTTAGTGTGCACAATAGTGGAATGTCTTATCATCGGTAAGTACAGTCCGCTCCCCGCAACACGGCGACGCTAGTTCTCATACAAGCATTTGACAGTCCGGCGTCCATAGTTTTTTTATCGTTCTAGGTAGGTAGTGCAGCAGCGCGGCGGCGCGCGGCGGCGGCGCACCCGCGACGCGACGGCGGCGTCGTGCCTGAGGGGGGTCAACGCACGGAGCACAATGTTCCCGTCGCTATTAACTGCAACACTAAAATGATTGCAGTTAAAACAAAGCAATATTGTTAAGAAATATGCAAAGTAGACGCATAAATATCTAAGCTGGCGGTGCCGCGCTCCGCCGCTCCGCGCCGCCGCCGCCTGCTCTCCCAGCCCGCCGCGTCATGTTTGTTGCGAAATTTGAATTTCATACGTATGTTTCGCCTGTTACGAATGCACTCATTAAAGCCATAAGTGAAGTGTTTTATACGAGAGCCGCGCGAGTTGCGACCCTATTACCGCGGCGCAGGGTCGAGAGTCGACCGCGCGCCGCCACAATAATGTCTGCATCTTTTATCATACTCGCGTTAAGATTATGTCAAAAGAGAAATGTTTGAAATGATTCGACAAAGGGGGACGTGTTTCGAGGACGTGCAGAGTGTAGAATGTGTCCGCGGGGCGGGGCGGGGCGGGGCGCGGAGGGCGTGCGGCGGCACCGCGCGTGGCGCTAGTGTGCCGCTCCTTTCACACAAGAAACGTTCGCGTCGCTATTTTGTTGATGCGAGATTTGAATACGCGTTTAGTAAATTATTCATTTTTTTATTTTTTACTGCATGACACCCGGAGCGTTGCTTGAAAACCCATCATGAACTATAATCGCTTATGTTTTTTTTTATGGAAACTGTCACGGTTAGCTACATCACCTACAACATCCGTGATGTCAGCCGATAACACCGGGTGAACTAGATGCCATGTATCTACATTATCAGTTCCCTTGTTAGCTTTGGCTCTTTTCTAAATAAATAAATGTAATATATGTATTTTTTAATTTTTATTTTTATGTACGAGTAATCCGGTATGGGTGGTTTGGTCAGAGGGACCAGAGAGATCATGCTCCAAGCCAATATCACCTCAGAGAAGGTAGGTGCCATACCGGAGACTACCCTTTGGATTGCTGGCGATACTATGGGCGATAGAGGAAAGCACAGTAGAGACTCCTGTGCTATCTTACATCCAGTACGATGGTACTAAGTCGCCTTCAATTTGAGCCCACACCTAGATGGGTGCGTGGGATTATCGATGCTTGGTGAGGTTTTTATTTTTTATTTTCGGCGTTACTGCGTGTACTGTGTGAGTCCGGTACTTAAAAAGAATAGCCCCACTGCGTCTCTCACCGTGCATGCCGTAAAAGGCGACTAAGTGATAAGGACGAGATGCCGTGCTAAAGTACGACAGCATTGCCACCTCTCACCTTGGCGCGGTCCTTCCACCGAGTCGTGCAGCAGGTGGGTCTTCGTGCCTTACTTGCTGCTTGATAGTTATCTTGACCGAATACTTTGCTAAACATGGTGGTCGATGTTGTGTTGCAATTTTCCAGAGTTCTTGCAGCATAACACCGATTACTCTGCTTACCCTGATTGTCGGGATACAGCGTGTGTGGTATGTATGTATGTATTTTCGGCGTGCGGCGCGCCGCGCCGCCCGCCGCGGCGGGGCGACCACCTTGCCGATTGAGTGAATTTTTGACGGAAATAACGTCACGAGATCGCGGCTGCACGATTGAGGCAAACAACTCGAGTACGGTACTCATGTGTCCGCTACAGCGAAACGTAGCTGAAAACCGTTGCCACGCCTCTAACGTATCGCATCGGTGTTGTCATAGCAAACATCGGCTATCGGCTATCGGCTACCAACCAACCAACCAACCAAAGTATAGGTAGGTAGCGAGCGAGCGAACGAACAGCGTATGCCAGGCAGGCTGACAGACAACTGATATCCGACAACTATTATGCCTTCCCTCTCTCTTTAAGTAAGTCCCCAAATGCAAGAAAGAGCACGTGCGATTCCTTTTAGTTTCACCAAATAAATCTTTTCATGGAAAAATTACCTTTATGGTAGAACCAATAAGGTCGTATTTGGGTTGGAAATCTACGAAGATCTTAGATATTTACGAAATATCTAACGGCGCGGGTGACAACTGACAACTAGAACAGTTGTCAGTTATTTAGATATCAGAACAACCAGTTGTGCCAATCCAGTCAGTTTCAGTTAGTTTTAGTGCCGGCCGATCGAGCCAGTAGCCACTAGCCAGCCACCACAGATTACCGATACACTCGGTGCGGTACGGACGGTGACGGACGGTGCGTGCGGTGCGTTACGGTTTCGGTGGCGGCCGGTGCGGCGCGCGGCGCCGCTGCCCGAGCGGTGCCGCTGCGCGGAGAGATATCCATAGTATCGGTGCGTACGTGCTGCGCTGTGATGTGACTGTGATTTGTGAATAGATTGATGTATGCCACACGGTGCGTTCCGGCGTCGCGCCGCGCAGGCATGCCGGACACGCAGAACGTTGAGTTGAGTTACGTAGTTCAGGACAGAAACTTTGTTTATACTTTACTGTGTATTTAAGGCCCACTTGCACCAACACGAGTTTAAAGTTAAGTAGCGAGTTATGGATTTAAACGCGGTTCCCACAGTCAAAGGGTGCTAGCTTAAACTGGTTTAGCGAGTTAAACTGGTTTATATATTAAATTTGTGTTGGTGCAAGTGGGCCTAAGTGTGTAGGTACAACTCTTCTTTCTTAGTGTGTAGGTTTTTCGTTAATAAACAATGACATAGTGCGTGAACATAGTGTATAAAAAAAAATTGATTAGTGTTAAAATAAATTATGTAAAGACAGAACTTTACTTTTAAAATGTTAAAAAGAAAGGCATCATAATGGCCAACAAAAATGTAATGCTATGTAATGTAATGTAAGCTATGTAAATAGTTCGTGTTTTCCGTCCAGTTTAGTGTAGCCGACATGAAATGAAGGGAAGCACTGACATGGCACCTAGTTCACCCTGTGTTATGGGCTGACATCACGGATGTTGTAGGTGATGTAGCCAACCGTGTCAGGTTCCATAAAAAAAAAAGCAACTTTTTTTTTTTTTTTTTTACTAGGAATCAGAGTTTTTGATACCGATATTTGGCAACGGAGATCAATATCGGTATTGAAGACAGATATCGGTTAGATCACGGTTGCCAAAAATTGTTGATAACCCACATGACTAGAGTACGGACGCCGAAGCATTGTTTTTGTTAGAAGCATATCGTCCCGCAGCCCCGGCTGCCTCGCCGCCCGCCCCGCCCGCCCCTCTGCCCCCCGCCCACGCCCCCCTCCGCCCTACGTCGCTGTTGACAAAGAGCGCGTCTCGCGCCTAGTTTTTATTAAAACGTACGTCAAGAGGCGCACTTTTTTAATAACACGTGCGGAGGTGCGGGTCGAGTCATTTCAATTGCACTCGCGAGGTTGGCGGGTGGGGGTGTCGCGCGGCGGATGCCGCCCCGGGTGGGGTTGCGGGCGGTGGAGGCGCCGAGGCAGGGAAAGCGGGGAATAGTTGCGCGGCTTTCGAGAAAATTGTCGAGTGCGAGGCGGCGGCGGCGGAGGCGACGCCTCTTTGTAGTTCGGCGCGGCGGCGGAGTGAAGACTCCCATCTTACTTTGCTTTCATGTGTTTTTCTCCACATTGCCTCGTCGCATTCCTAGGGCTTCTATTTAGCTCGACGCCGCTGATATAAATGCGAACAACGAGTCAAACTACAGCGCAGCCGAGACAAATATTCAGCCGAGAATACTCGCATGAAAACACCTACTTATCTATACACTTGTTTGAGTGAAGCTAACAACGGTGTGCGACATAGAAAATGTTTTACTACTTATTTCGCAAGGTAATTTGCTTTGAGGGAGAATACTAGGTTCGGTGGGTAGGCTGGGGGTGCGCTCGGTTGCATAGAAACCTGTCACTCGATCAATTCTCTCGATGAGTCGGTAGGTTCGATAGGAGCAGGAGTGGGGGCGAGCGAGGGTGGTGGCGAGCGGAGTAGAGCGGCCACGTTGTCGATCCGTCACACCGGTCAGCCTGCGTCGAGCTAGGAATGGTGCTTACTTATGAAATTGCCGTTTTTACGAACTGCCTACTTTGAACGTGGCTAACTTTTATTTGCGTAGGAATTCCAAATTCAAATATTGTTTTCATCAAAGCCATAACATGGCTTATTTTGTTTTAAATCTGTTAATCATTAGTTTTTTCGTCGATTGTTATTGTTCAGGTATGTGTATGAGCTCAATCATGAATAAGTTGAAAATTGGCATTATTTTTAATACGATTTCCGTCGCGGTGCTAACGCGGCACATACGGCGTCCAAGCGAACTCACTGCACGTTCTTTGTTTTGATCGCTTCCGTTCAGGAATTTTGAACACAACAATGAACCCCGTGGAAGACCGGAGACTAGGGTTGAAGATGAGGAATTAATAGCGATAGTGGAAGTGGACCCGGCTCAAACTACGACAGAACTAGCAGCAGCTTTCAACGTAAGTGACAAAGCAATATTAAGTCATTTACATGAATTCGTCCATGTAAAGAATCTTGAGAAGTGGGTACCTTATGAGTTGAATGAATGCCAAAGGCAAAGTCGCGTTAATGCTTGCGTTGCTTTTCTGAGCCAACACAATAATGAGGGAATTATGAGTTGGATCATTACTTGCGATGAGAGATGGATCTTGTGTCTACAAGATCCATCTCTCAACCGTAAGCGATCATCGCAGTGGTTGGATAAAGGGGTTCCAGCCAAACAATACCCAAAACGAAAAATCATCCAAAAGAAGCTTATGGTAGGGTATGGTAGTCCTGAGTCGGAGTTATTCACTACAGCTTCATAAGATCTGGCTCAACTGCAGAATTATATTGTCACGAATTGCAGACAATGACGGAAAAGCTCGCAGTAAAACAACCGAAGCTGGTCAATCGCTCATCACCACTGCTGCTTCACGACAACGCCCGACCGCACACTTCAGTGCAGACGGTTTTTAAGCTGCAAGAGCTGAAGCTAGTGACTCTCCGTCACACACCGTACTCGCTGGACCTTGCTCCAATTGATTACAATTTTTCTCGAAATTTGGATAACGTTTTAAAAAGGAAAAAATGTAATACCGAAGAGTCTGTGAAAATGCCTTCAAAGAATTTATCGACTCCAGCCCCCAGGACTTTTACAGCAAAGGCAAATCAACTGTGTAGATATTAGGTATGGATGGATAATATTAGATTAATTCAAAATATCCTTTTCATAATACATACACATCGTCACGCCTGTTTCCCAGTGGGGTAGGGAAAGACAACGCTTCTCCACGTGCCACGATCCTGACACACCTCTGCCGCCTCTTCCACTATCTTAATGTTCTTCATTCATGCTTGTCAGTTTCGGGTACTACAAACTTGACCCTTTTTGAGCACATGCCCGATCTGGTCTAGGTACGTTGCGTCTAGGGCGACCCTTCCAGACCCTTCCATTCACATTCGCTCCATAAATTTCTTTCGTTAGTCTCCTATCATCCATTCCTCCAACATGACCGAACCACTGGAAAACAGCATGACATGACTATATGTAAGTATGTATTTATCCTTTTCATACAAAAAAAAACATGTTTTATTGTTTCTATACAAAACGGAAATTTCATTGGTAAGCACATAATATTTCTCGCCTCGAAGTAATAAAGGCTGGATTATGGAATGCGTTTAGAGGGAACTTTCCGGCAGTTGTGCCAAGTTAAGAGTTGAGTACCTAAATCTGTGTAGCGCGATATACAGGCACTGGCCGGGCGGTGGCGCGCGGGGCGGGGCGGGAAGTCGTCGGGAATTAAAAGGAATCAAATATGAATGGCGCCTGCATGTTACATGAGGGCGCGCCGGGAGACGGCGGCGGAGGCGGAAGGTAGCCGGGCTGGAGTGTTGCATTAGTAATGTGTGTTGGTTCGGCTCGCGCGCGCGCGCGCGACTCACGATGCGCTTTAAATGTAGACGTCTTCCACCCCGCCCGCCCGCCCCGTCGTCTGCCGGAGGCGGGGGCGGGGGCGGCCGGAGCGGAGCAATCTCGTTCCTGAGCACATTTCGCGCCCCGCTTCTTACGTCGTATGGTCATCTATTTTTCTTATTTTTTTTTTATGGAAACTGACACGGTTTGCTACATCGCCTACAACATCCGTGATGTCAGCCCATAACACCTTGGTGAACTAGGTGCCACGTCAGGGCTTCCCTTCGGTCGTGCCGGCTACACTGAACTGGAAGGAAAACAGAAACTATTTACATAGCCGATTCGACCGACCTTTCATTCAGTGCGGTGGTACCAACCCGGGCGGGTTATACCCTACCACCTAGTAATATAAGAAGGGAGTCATATCCCTTAGTCGCCTTTTACGACTTACCTACACGGGGAGAGATGCAGTGGGGCTATTCTTTTAAAGTACCGGCCCCACACAGTACAAAATCTTCTGTCTTACTACTACATACCTATGAACTACTAGCTTTGCCCGCGGCTTCGCCCGCGTAAAATTCGTATTTAAAAAGAAGAGAGGAAGAAAACCCGCTACCGTACCTTTATTTCGGCGTGCGGAAGCCATAATCACTATTTATAGATTTAATTTTATGAGGAACATTTTCGTACAACTTGGGTCCAATCACGTCAGTGTCTTTTTCAGCCATCGCATGACATGGCGATACGGAACCCTCGGTGCGGGAGTTCGAATAGCACTTGGCCGGTTTTTTTTATAGATAGCGCGACATGTGGGACCGTTTCACCTACAAGTAGGTGTCTAACGATGCCGATGGACATTCTGTGATGCACGGCGATTGCGAATGCCATGCCGGCCTGACAGGAGCCTTTTCGCGCCCCCTTTGAAGAACTCCAGGCTGTACTTGGGAGGAAATCGATGGGCAGGCAGTGCGTTTCACATTTTCCCGGTTCTGTGAATAGTACCTAGTACACCCAGTACACCACACCTGATTCACTTAATAAGTCTTTGTAGTCAGAACTTTCAGCAAAACTGTTAATCTTGCTCTCAAACTGTGTTTTCGATAGACTATGGGCGGTGTTATTATGTGGCAGTTACTAAATACTTGTAAAAATATGTATAAAAAAAAAATACCTTGGGAAGTTTCTTGTCGGTTCTTCTTCGTGTGTGTAATCGAACCGGATAGAACAAATTGTGACAAGTTCGAGCGCAGTCTGTCATATGAATTATCAATAAACAATACTATACAATACAATACAGTACGGCTTTTAGGGCTGGCGGCTGGTAGTGACGGACGACGGGCAGGTTGCCGGGCGGGGCGGATGACTTTAGATTGCCCGAGGCGGAGGCGCTGCGGCGCGGCGGGGGCGCCCTCGATGGATTCCCGACAAATTGCAATCATAGCATCATCGCCTACACGTAACGAGTTTTCTTGCATTTTGGCATAACGCGCGTTCGTCCGCCGCGCCGCCTCTACCTACATAATTTCATGTAGAATTGAACAGGCGCACACAACCTGACGTCGATATATGCATACACACACACACACACACCCTCACACACACCCACACACACATGACAACGGCTGAAAAGTAGCGCCAGGAAAGGACTTCTGTCCTGCCCTGGCACACGCTGAGCCGATTGGCATAAATTAAGTATAGTATATAAAATGTTAAATAGGTTAAGTTATTTATTATGCAAAATAAATGATTATCGTGGGTGGCCAAATTATTAGAGCCACAGTGCAAAAATTTGATTTTTTGTTTTTGTAAAAGAATTAAACCAGTTTGTGATATAATGTGTTTAATTTTTTTATTCCAAAATTACAACGTGCCAACGTAATAAAATAGAAACAAACATATCAATATATATTTTGTGGCTAAATTGTAAACCATTTTTAAACAAATTGTAAAATTTTCAAGATGGCTTTAGTAATTTGGCCACCCACTGTATCTTATCTTATCTTATCTTATCTTATATGCCGGCTATTTTGTTGATTTACAGAAATGGACAATATTCATTGAATACATACATGCATACATACCACACGCTGCATTGAGAAAAATGTTATGATGGTGATCACTAAACTTTGGTTACAGACAACCAAACCGATTAGCGTAACTTAGTAAAATAAAGTTTAGTAATCACCATCACAACACATTTCTCAGTGTGTATCCCGACAATCGGGGTAAGCAGATTAATCGGTGTTGTGATACTAGTAATCTGTAAATTACAGCACAACACCGACCACGACGTTTAGCACAAGCATGACTCGCAACATGCAACATGCATCATAACTCGGTGGAAGGACCGTGCCAATGTGAGATGTGACTAACTGTCGCCATTTAGTACGGAATCTTGTCCCTATCCCTTAGTCGCCTTTTACGTCCTGCGCGGGGAGAGATGCAGTGGAGCTATTCTTTTTTAAGTACCGGCCCCACGCATATAATACTAATCACATATTTAGATCGTGCGGTGAGTATCGATAGGTATGTTAAAAGTAACAGAACAAAGGGAGCTAATAGCATGGAAATTATCGTGGCCGTTTGCATACGAAAACATTTTGCAATTGTCTGTATGTACATTGTAAAGGCTTATTGAAAAAGTGCTACATAATAAAATTCTTACGTCTTTTTAAGTACTAAGTACCTTTTTTTTTTATGGAAACTGACACGGTTGGCTACATCACCTACAACGTCCGTGATGTCAGCCCATAACACCGGGTGAACTAGGTGCCATGTCAGTGCTTCCCACTTTGATCGTGCCGGCTACACTGAACTGGTCGGAAAACACAGACTAATTATAGCCGTTTGGACCGACGTTTCATTCAGTGCGGTGGTACGAACCCGGGCGGGTTAAACCCTACCACCGAGTAAGATTAGGAGGGAAGGGACCTACAGTTTTACGAGGAATCCGAACCTCGGTCAGCCTCCAACGGACAGCGGTCACCCATCCAAGTACTGACCGTACCTATATATAATTTGTACCTATTTATGTTGTGACCTACTACGTAGCACAAAGGCTGGACACGTCAACCGACCAGGTGACGACCGTTGGAGGGAAACGAATAGGAGTGTGGGAAGACTACCTTCCAGGTGGGACGGCGGCGTTAAGTACGTCGAAGGCAATCGGTTTTTTTCCGTACCGCTGAAGGCCGGGAGGACTGGGGAAAAATTTAAGAGGCTTATGTCCAGCAGTGGACTCTTTACGCTGACTGGCTGACTTATAATTTAAATACTCCTAAGTTCATATGTGGTTAAATTTATATGCGAGCGAAATACTTTTATTGCAAGAAATTAATAAGTGCCCATTCGGTACTAAATTGGTAACGTAGACATGAAAATATACACAATACACAACAACCTACAAAATACAGCTATACACTAATACACTAAAACTAAAACTAATCTAAAATTAATATCCAGAAAACCTACAATCTCAATACTAATCCGCGAATCTAATCTCAATACTAATCCGCCGTTTAAGGAAGGCTTTGGAGCGACGGTCACCAGTCCTCTCCGCGAGAAGCTTTCCCAGCTTCTCCGTGAAAACCTTGGTTTCAGACGACCTTGGTCCCAAAGTCTCCACGGCGAAAGGTTGAAAATCAAAGCGATCACGCAGCGAGCTGTACAATATCGTCTTGGCGGCGGAAGCCTTGTTTGCCGCGGCCCCGGCAGACATGGAGGTAACGGGAACATGGCTGGGGGGTCAGGGTGTCCACGCATGTGGCGTCCCACACTAGAGCCCTCCCCCGGCTCCACGGCAGTAGGGTCATGCCGTCAGGTCTCTTATGGTCACCGCGGCTAAGGCCTGGTGGCTCCAGCATGGACGGAATATTGACTGAAGCCAGCGCTCGCTTTATGATGTTATTTAAACCGCAGTGACGGGAGAACCTGTACGGGAGAATTGGTATTACATTTGTTTAGTTTAACTCTGATATTTTTTATATATATATTTGAAAAAAAAATAACATTTATTTTAACAGATATTTCGATAGTCGTCACCAGAATTCACATGGCACCTAGTTCACCAAGGTGTTATGGGCTGTCATTACGGATGTTGTAGGTGATGTAGCCAATCGAATCAGTTTCCATAAAAAAAATAAAAAATATCAGTGCTGAGTTTTTAATAAAAAATATATTCACAAGTGTAAGGTGTCAAGTGACGATGTTTAGATTAACTCAGTATGTTATTTGATTTCCAATATATAATGCGTTTAGTAGTTTTCGCTTTCATTTCCGCTACTTCAGTTTGTTGTGCACACAGTATGTTTTACATTGCTATTTCAGTCTGCGGATGTGAAAACAATTGCAACGCGGCGCAGTGAATGATGCATGCATTCGAATCTAAAAGTGGCTACACAAACAAAAACCTCTAGAGCCTTGCCGCGCCACGTGTGCACGCTCCAATAGGGCCTCCACTCAGTAAGCTAATGTAGTGTGTTTGTCGAAGTTCTGCTCCTGTATCCGTGTTTTAACGCCGCCCACACCTGTGTAGTGTGTACGTACACAATCGTATATCTCTCGGTATAAAGGAAGTTGGAGTAATCAATCGCAATGGATGCGGTGTGGGGGAGGGGAGCGGTCTGGGTGGCAGCGGCGGCGGCGGCTACAGAAGCCGCGGCGTGTCGCCCGGTACAATACATACAATTATAGCGCGACGCATTTACGATAATATAAGCTGGAAGTTATCGCTCGCAGTAAACAATCCGATATTATTCCCGGCCTCCCTTCCCTCGCCTCCCCTCGCCGCCGAGCCAACCTCCCCCCGGCCCGCCCCTCGCTCTAAACTGTACGCGCGGAATAGAATTAGCTAAACAGCGCGCTCCGCGCTGGTAGCCGCGCGCCGCACCTCGCGCACCGACATATTGATATTGACGAGCGCTCCGCGCAGAGCTACATAAATATTGCATATAGAGAAGTGAATATTTATCAGTGTAGCGACACGATAAAGTACTCCCCAGCAGCTACAGTCGCGTCGTGTCGTCCGGCTCGCTGGAGGGCGGGGTGGGGCGGGGCGGGGGGTTGGGGGCGCATGAAGATGTCCCGCGCGACGCACGCGGCACACACGCGTGTCGCTACGCTGCTGGGCGGGGGCGGGCGGGGGCGGCGCGGCGGCGGACTGTGAGCTTTTGCTCTGAGCGAGCGGGCAGTCACTACTCGCCACTGGGAATGTTTAATTAACGACTCGGTGGCGTGCTGCGGTCGCGCGGTTGAGGCCGGATCATATTGCCAAACCTATTAAACACTGAACGCGTCGCGGACGCACCGTCAACTGAAAAAGCAATATAGCGGAACAGTTTCAGTGTGATCACTTTTTTTTCCACTAAAAATTCAAAGACTCGGTCGAAGCAAAATCGAATAACGGGGCGTTTTCAGCGCTGAGAGCGTCGGCCGCGGGCGGAGCGGGTTCGGACGGAGGCGGGAGGCGCATCACGTTGCTGCGCCTCAGCCGGTTAAATAAGTCAACAAGGTGACGCCCTTCCCTTTGCCCGGGTTGGGTGGTTCCGCCCGGCCGGCCGGCTCGCCCGAATACAATATCCTCCGGCGGCGTCGCGCGTTCCGTCTCACCCTTCACCTGATAATAGGTAATTCAGTTTATTTTCACGATCTGAAACGATTTCATTCCATTTATTTAATTATATGTTACCAAAATAACCGATGTTTCACAGAAATGAATGTATTGATTATTGAGACGATAAATTAGCGATACCATGCGATACTTTTTTATTATTAATCTTAATTTAATTTACATAGATATTATATACCCTTGGTGCGTGGTCACCGGACGCACTGGCTTTTGCCGAAGCCATCGGTAAATTGCTAGTGGATAAGTCCGGTGACGTGCGCGTGCCAAGGCTTTCTTCATACGCCGCATAAGCCTAGAAATTCAAAGAGGGAACGCTATAAGCGTCCTAGGGACCATGGCTGCCTCGGCTGAACTGGAAGATTTTTTTTTATTTATAGGTTCATGTTTAGTTTTATTTTTTGTACAATTTATATGCAAAGGCTAACTCTGTCTGTATCCTAGCTGAGTCACATGTCATGTTGAAATACCTAGTCCTAACGATCCAAGTCACTTATTTCACAAAGGTCTCGTTAAACTGCAACAAATTATGTCACGTTTACATAGAGAAACGAAAAGAGCAAACGAGCGCAACGGCGAAAATTTATTTAACTTTCCCGCTCGGCGTAATTGGAAAGTTTATCTTTAATTTGTACACCAATAAAGGTGTTAATACATCACACCGCGCCGCCGCGCCGCCCGCCCGCCGCCTGTAACAAATGCATCGGCCCGCGAACTACACACGCTTTTATTTAATTTTATTTTCCGAGCTCTCTCGCACACAGTCACACCCGCTTACGTACACAAACACACTCTCGCAGGTATAGTTGTATACGTGTACGCGCACACAGCGGCACATTCAGACGGACGAACATCAGCGCAACCTCGTTCCACTGATTTATTTACCGACTAATTGTTTTTGTGAAATGTTTTCAAATAAGCTTTTTCCGCTCTCGCACGCCGACATATCGATATTGGTTTGCACAAATTAAAATTGTATTTTCGCGGTGTTTTTTTTTTACAAAAATACGCGGTGCGCGCGCCAATTTCTGTATTTCTGTGGCGATTGATCGTTTGATTGAAAGTGGTGACTATTTGGAGCCACTTTCTTCTTATTCCTTAATACACTTTAAACTTTTGCCCGCGGCTTTAACGTCTAACTTCTAATCTTATTCTTCCTCTTATAGGTCGGCGGATATCAGGGTCCGAGTCCAATTGTGAATTTTTTTCTTACTCTAAATAAAAATTATGCTGACTTCTGAATTTTGACAGTAACCTGACACTGACATTATACATTTATTTAATAAATAACAAAAAAGTAATACTAATAACTAAAGAAATAAACCTACCTAACAAACATTAAAATAACTATCAAAAGGGGCATTTTCAAATGTTCCTAGACTGACTTTGATTATTCAAATTGTTTATTATGTATAAACTAAATTTTTTTAATAACTTGACTGAACCCTATGTTCTTTGTTTTGTCGTTTTAATGGGTATATCTTGACCTAGTATTTTTTTAACTTTTTGCTTAGATATAGTATGTTATATTTAAAATAATAAAAACTTAGTATGTAAGTTATATTTAAAAAAAGCTCTGTAAGATTTCTTACCCGGTTCTTCCTTATAGATTGCACTGCTGAACGGGACATGACAAAAATATAATGATAACGAACCATACTGAATATGCATATGTCTCAATGAAATATTGTTATTGTTGTGTGTTCTTTATGGCGAAATGAATCTGAATCAAGTACTGACCGCGCCCAGGTGTGCTTAACAACAGTCGACCGACCGCGCCAGTGAGCCACCGAGGCCGACATGAAGGTTGTAAATAATCTAAATTGTGTAGTATATATACTAGATGTTTCTAATGCCGTCAAGCTGTCAACAAGTAGCGCAGTCTGACCGATTGACCAAGCTGTTGGGAGAGTTCACGCGATTGTTTCTACTACACGCGTAACAATGCAATGCAATGCAATCGCGACCAACATACACAATGCATTGTTACATTCTTTGCTGGAAATTAGTACCTACTGTAATATTCGTATTGTGCACAAAGTGAAGTTATAAAACAACATTCAAGCCAATCTAAACTATTCCGCTGGATTCGTGGAATCTTTCTTTTTTTAGGGTTCCGTATCCATGCGGATGCCGATTACTAAGCCGTCTGTCTGTCTGTCAGTTCGTCTGTTGGTTCGTCCGTCCGTCGTCGTCCGCTGTGTCTTTTGAACGGTAATACTTAGGTAGCCGGTTGAAATTATTATAATATGTGTTATTCTGGCGGTTATGCCAACAAATAATAAACATTAAAAAAATTATATAAAAGTTAGGTAATTTTCACAGAATATGTGTTACCTATTAATTATTATAGCCGATATACAAACAGTAAAAATAAGAAAAGTAAAAAACTGAAGGGGGTCCCCATATAAGAAAGAAACTAAAAAGTGTACGCGCGTCATCTACCGAAAAGAGTATGCAGCATTTTAACTAATATGAAGCATTTCATAAAACACGCCATAGATGGCGTGAGTGGCGCTGACCATGACATGACGATACGGAACACGGAACAACGGGCCACACAGATGGCGTAGACTTAGTAATAGGGTCCCGTACGACGGATACGGAACCCTAAAAATGTAGAGAGAATACGTCATCGACCCGATGGCGGAATTGGTAACGCGCCGGCTGCTCAAGCCGGAGTTCCACATTCGAATCCTCGTCGGGACGTATTTTTCTCTTCATTTTCGTCTTTCTATTTAGTGAAGAAAGACAACAACTCATTTGTACACTCCGACCGGATACGAATGTCGGTCCTCTCGCAAGAGAAACCGACGCACACTGTTCATGTTTATGGGAAAACGTACTCAATGATCTCGGTATTACGTGTTATTATAGTAGGTACTGCATGGCTGTTCCCGCGTCGCTTCGCGGTGGCACATATCCTGTAAACAGCCTTAGATGTGCCTGAAAACTTCAGTGTAAATCCCGTGTAGCTAAACAAGAAACTAGTTAATTAAATTATTAAGTTATAAAACTAAACTAATATAAATTAAAACTAAAATTTCCTCCAATTCGACCGTCGTCGTCGCACAAGCGGTACCCAGCACTGGCTGCGTTACCCCTCTGAATCCCGTTTTATTTGATTGAGTAGTTCTTCTCGACATATAAGAAAAGCGAAGGCAGAATCATTGAGGGCAAACCCATTGGTCTTTCGTCGCTCATTTGTCAGTTCGCATATTGTGTATGCGTGAAAATACATTAAAACATATTAAGCCAATGCAAACGGAAACATTAAATTATACAAGAAACACAATAACATTTAATTAAATGTATTATTCAGGGATCGGAATAGGTAAAGTATAAATACTCAATGTTGGCGAGAAGACATAACACCGAGTGGTTAAAACCACCAATTTCGGAAAAATTCCCGGGAATTCCGGGATTTGAAAAACATTTCCTGGTAGTGATATAGTTAGTAACTTTTTACCTTTTTATGTATTTGTTACTGTTTAATGTTTACTGGAGCAATAAAGAATTTTCTATCTATCTATCTATCTACCTTTTAACATACTTTAATGTATGAATACCTTATAAAAAATCCCAAAAATTGTTTTTAGGTACATCAAAATCACTTCCATACCAATATTTTTTTTTTCAAAATATTTTATGGGTTTTTAAATAAGGTATTCATACATTACGGCATGTTACAAGACGTGTCAAAAGTTACTAACTATATCAATACCAGGATATATTTTTAAAATCCCGGAATTCCCGGGTATTATTATATTTACTTCTTTCCTCGTCCTATTAAATTTCCTGTACGAGATCTATTTAATTTTTTTCCTGAATAAGAAATCAGTTTTACCTTTTCAATGGAAAGGCAAGCGGTGCGTTGGAAGACGAGAACGGGACGACACATAGGTACGTATCTGACACGTCGTCGTCGGAGGCAATCAGTGGGTGCGTGTCGCCAAAGACCGACAGGACTGGAGATACATTGGAGAGGTAGCAGTGGCTACATGAAATAATACATTTATCCAATATTGAAAAAAATATATATAAAAACGTAATTGAATAAAAAAAAATAATAAATACATGAATTTATAAAGTTTTTTTTAATTTTTTTATTTTTTTATTAATGTGATATAAGAAATCTATGCAGGTCGACCAAGGTATGACTAGGAAGGAACCTTTCGCATGACCAGCGAGGCAAAGCGGTGACCGCCCCGCCACGAGTCAGCGCGTCCGCTCACGTGTGGCTGCGGTGCGTACTTGCGCGGGCACAAAAGACCGGTTGCGGTGTGATAGTCTTACGACTAATACCTTTTTTCCTTCGCAGATTCCAGATTCAAGCGGGGTTGTGTTTGGGTGGAGCTGTTAATTTTTGTGTCATTATCGCAACAATTTATGACCCGATGTTGGCGGCACGTCGCGCGTTGTAATTATCGCTCAACTCCCAAACAGTTCGCCAGACATCATACTCCATCTATCAACAATTATTTCTCTTAAAAAACGCATTTTTTACGTATTGAAAAACTTACTCTTGAAAAAAAAATGAGAATAAAGAATCAATAAAAGGTTTTATGATTTTAATAATATCATAACAATTTTAAGTTTAACCTAGACTCTACCTAACCATTTCGATGGTTATTACAATTCCTGACACATTGGTGCACATTTACGTACTATATTTATTATTTGTAATTAACCTTTTATGTATTAATGCCGTCTGTATTCGGTTGGTGTTCAATAAAATAAATAAATATATATATTCCACATTCGGTGTGATATATTATTTACTTTGATGTTTAGGTAGGTATTGCCAGTACATCGGATTATATATTCGTAAAACGGCTTCCGTCGTCGAAGCGAGGGATAGGAGCTTGAAAAAACGCAGGATATTGCATTTGAAGGGCGTTCGCCAGTCACCTCCGTCTCCGCCCGCCCAACGGCAACGCGACGAGACGTCGCCGGCACGCCGAGGGCGGGCGGCGACGGCGCGGGGCGCGGGAGCGTGTGCGCCTGTTAATAATAAATAATCCAATATGATTGTGAACACAAACAACACTTTTAACTCTCGTATTAAAATAATCAGCTCGGCTCCGGCCGACTGGGTCGCCGCGCCGGCGCGGAGCTCGCTCGCATTATCGCGATGTATTATCGCGTTAGCAATTTCGGCGGCGCGTCCACAATAAAATAAATCGCTCCGAAATAACAAGTAACAACAGAGGGCGGGGCGGGGTGGGGCGGGCGGCGCATGTAATGTTTCGTCAATATTTCCATGGCTCCCTCTCGCAACACCATGGCCGCACGCTGCTCGGTGGGAGTGGTAGACGGCAAGTGTAACCACCAAGCCCGTACGTACCGGTACCCTTGCCTGCGGTAATGGACGGCGCGGTACCTGATGCTTTTATTTTAGCCTAGACCCCCCAATCTTTGGCTCTCACGGGGCTCCGGCTTTCAAACACCATATGCTATTTGAAAACACAAAAACAAAAAAAAACAAAAATTACAAAATGTGCGACGCCGCGCCGCCCGCTAGCGGCACGGGGACTCTGATCATTAGGCAACTTCCAACTGTTCTCTTTTACTATTTTTTGAACTGCGCGTAATGGAAGCAGAGGTAATGCACGCACACACACGCACACTGTCGCGGCGACGCCGCCGCTCCCGCTGCTCCACGGAAGAAAGTTAGCTACCGGGTGCAGTGCAGTTTATTTTTAACCGACTTCAAAAAATGATGTTATCAATTCGACTCGTATGTGTGTAATATCGTTAGAATTGCACAATATTCGTATATGCTATGGGAGCTTCTAAACAGGAGTTCAAAATTTTATAAGTGTATGTGTGTATGTTTGTATGTCCACGCGTTTCTCCGAAAATATTTATCGGATTGTGACCATTCTTTTTTTATTGGTTTACATTTACTTCAACTTAGGGAACAGTGAAAGTTTCATCAAAATCGATTCAGTGGCTTTCAAGATATGGGCTGTTAAGTACGCCGTCGGCTTAACGCCCAATTCTACGCAGAACTTGTTATGTGATATAAATAACTAAATAATAATAAAAAGAGTGAAATAATACGGTTTAAAAAACATTGCACCGACTTCAGGCGGTACCAAAGCACACCTGATTTTTCTTTTACAGATGGACCCCTTTTGTACCGCCTTCAACTCAAGGGTCTGAATATGAATGAAAATATTATTTAACACTTTTAAGTTCTAGTTGTTTTTTTGAAGTCGGTGCAATGTTTTTTCCAGAAATTGATTTAATCACATTTCGTCCTCGCCCTCCTCGTCTACCGCCGCCGGGACCGATACAAAATGTGTTTCAGATACACCCAAGCCCATTAGTTAGCCCTTTTGAAGTCGCACAAGCCCGGCCAATTTTGCGACCTAAGTTAATTTAGTCGGGTTCGGCCACTTTATTTATTATTGCATTGTGTATATTTATTGATCCCCTTAGGTCGTGCTGGCTACACTGAACTGGTCGAAAGGCACTTAATATTTTTCATGGCCTTTGTAATTGTATTAGTATCAGTATTTTTTTATGGAAACTGACACAGTTGGCTATATTACCTAACATCCGTGATTTCAGTCCACAATACCGGATGAACTAGGTGCCATGTCAGTGCTTCCCTTCATTTCATTAAGTATTCTAGTTTGTGGTTTCCGTCCAGTTCAGTGCAACCGGCCCAACCAAAGAGAAGCCACTGACAAAACTCACCTAGTTCACCAAGGTCTATATTAAGTCAAGGTGTAAGTTTATGGGTCAACATCACTGGTGTCGTAGACGATGAAACCAAACATGACACTTGAAAATTTGGTAACCGAACCATGGATTTACTCGTGTACTCAAGAAGGAAATGCACTTACCCAAACTAGGAAAGGGAAAGTAGTGGCGCACGCCAGCGGGTATCGATAGGGTTCGATCAGTTCCCTTGCCCCTTATTAGGTGGTAGGCTCAAATTGTAGCCGACTGGGTTGGTACCACCGTCCTGGATGTAAGATGGCCGCATAGCAGCCTCGGTTGTGTTTTCCTCTATACTGGACAGTATAGCCAGCAATCCAGGGAAGTGTCCGGTATGGCACCTACCTTCTCGGAGGTGATTTTGGCTGGTCGGAACATGCGCTTTGGCCCCTCTAACTCAGCCAACCATTAGCGGATTACTTAAAAAAAATTTACACCGGGTGGCTAAGCTCAAGTGACAGTGGGCTGGGCACGTCAGCCCAAGAGACGTTGGAGTAACCGCGTCCTACACTGGCGGCTATGGACAGGACAACGGAGGCGGAAGGAAGACCACCCGCCAGATGGGACGACAACATCAAGTACGTCGGTGGAAAGCAGTGGTTCCGTACCGCTGAAGGCCGGACTGGAGGAAAATTTAAGAACATGTCCAGCAGTGCACGCATACACGCTGACTGAATGAATATAGGCGCAGGCCCTGTGGGCAGTCCTAACCTAACTGATTATATTCACTCATACATAGGCATATACCATCATGCCGCCGTATCCCTAAAATCTGGGTAAACAGAGTAATCGATGTTGTCCTGCAAGAGTTGTCGTGAATTACATCTCTAACACGACCGAAGTGAAAGAGAGCTGACGTGGCACCAAGTTCACCCGGTGTTATGGGCTGACATCACGGATGTTGTAGGTGATGTAGCAAACCGTGTCAGATTCCATAAAAAAAAATTTAAAAATAAACCACACCGACCACCACACTTAAAATATCGTGAGAGGCGACTAACTTGTCGCCCTTTAGCAAGGCCTTATCTCTTAGTCGCCTTTTACGACATGCACTGGGAGATATGCAGTGGCGTATTCTTTCAAGTATCGGGCCACACACGGCACAATTACATTTACGTTCACGCATAGAGAAATATTCTCTAGCTGTAGTTACAATATTTCAAGAGAGATTCACTCGCCGGAACTAGTCTGACATGTGTCATTCAGCATCAGTCATCCATCAGTCAGTAGGTAGGTAAGTCAGATATCAGTATATTTTTGTATACGAGCAAAAGCAGGCTTTTGAAATAACAAACGAAAAAATGCATGCGTAAAAAAGTGGATTTTCAAAAAATATTCTCAGGATGACCGAGGCGCAGCCCTCGCCGCCGCGCCGTCGACAGGCTGCGCGGTGGCAAATTTTAGCATGCTGAAATAACAGGTGTCAGTGGCAGCAGTGTGGACCGGAGGGCGGGGCGGGGCGCGGCTTCACTCGCGGGGGCCGCTCCACTAGTAATTGTTCCAGCCAATTATACGCACCGCGGAAAAACCTCCGACCTGTCGCCACCCCGCCGACACACAGGCCGAAAGCATAGTAAAGAGTAGGTTAACTGGAGCCCATTTTTAAAATAACTACCTACGCTGCGCCGAGCCACCAGGGCTGTCACAACTCACAACACTAACACAATTGACGGGTAGTGAGCCCATTATGGTGGAAATTCAATTCCAGAGAGAAAGAGAGAGAGAAAGAGAGAGAGAGAGAAAGAGAGAGAAAGAGAGAGTAAAAGAGAGAAAGAGAGAGAGAGAAAAAGAGAGAAAGAGAGAGAGAGAGAGAGAAAGAGAGAGAGAGAGAGATAAGTAGTCAATCGTGTCAGTTTCTACAAAAAAAAAAAAACGAGCGCGGGACGGCCATCACTGACTACAAGCGAGAAAAGTGAGAAGGTGAGTAGTGGTTGTGTAGGGACAGTGTGCGCTGGCGCGCGCTTGTGTGAGTGGAAATCGGCGCGCTTGTATGAAGATGGCTAACTAGTCTGTTGAAACTATGCCGAAAGGCACGCGACACACTCACGTGAGCTCGCCGTGACGTCACCTACTCTACTCTCCTTTTTTTTGTTTTTTTTTTTTTATTGAAACTGACACGGTTGGCTACATCACCTACAACATCCGTGATTTCGGCCCATAACACCGGGCGAACTAGGTGCCATGTCAGTGCTTCCCTTCGGTCGTGCCGGCTACACTGAACTGGACGAAAAACACAAACTATTTACATAGCCGTTTCGACCGACGACGTTCCATTCAGTGCGGTCACGAGTCAGTAAGCCTGGAGGCGCTATACATAGGAGGACAGGGGTAGCCGCGCGTCGGCGCACACGCGCCAGCGCGTCAGTCTAGCGCCGGCGACCGATCTTAGTCTCCGTCCGCCGCTCAGGCGGAGCGAACGTGCGCGTCTGTCACAAAATGCCTCATTGTGCAGTGCTTTGGTGCAAAAAGTCGTCGAAAAATTTAAACTTGAACACAGATGGAGTCACCTTTCACGAGTAAGTACTTTCATTCAATTTGATAGCATTTTTCGCTTGAATTTCAGTAACAAACATCGGCGTAAATATGTATGGAGAGCTCTTTTCTGCTTACCCACCATAGGTCGACTATCGTGTTGGATGCAGTTAGCTCTTGTAATTTTTTTTGTTTATTGATAAATATGTATGTTAAATGTATACAGATATTTCATGCATTCTGCCTTATTGCCAAAGGACATTTCTTCTAGTCAACCTCAGCAGGTTTCCTCGTTCAATATTCGTTTATCGCGCTTATTTCATTCAACCAGTACCTACCGGTTTTTACTTTTGAGCGACTCTAAAGGAATTAATTTCTTTAGGTCATGCGTCTACCGGGAATTAGTCTTGTTATGCTTAGCATTAACAAAATTAATTCATAATGAATACCCCGTTAGCATTTAGCACTGCTAAGCGCCCTGATGAATAAAAATTAATGCTAAATGCTAAGCAATAATCACATTTAATTTTAATTAGCATTGCTGTTTCGTTCGTAAAACTTTGTTGGTTCGTTTGTTTTGGAACGCACAAAGCAATGAAGTATGTGCTATTTATCTGTGGTACTGCTAAATGCTAAATGCTATATAGCGCCTGCGCTCCGCTGCTAGCTAGCTAGCTAGCATCTAAATGCGAAATGCGATGCGATCATGCGAGTGAGGCGTCGGAATTATCATCTGTCACGTGATCATTAGTTTTGGTCATATCTACAGAACCACTGGACTTAGACCCATCGTGTTGGTACTCAATCTGAACGTCTCGATGAGATCTATCCATCTGTCACATTAACTATTGTTTTGGTCATAACTCGAGAACCACTGGTGCTAGATCCATCGTGTTGGTACTCAAACTTTAGGTCTCGGTGAGATCTATCCATCTGTCACATGAACTTTTGTTTTGGTCATAACTCGAGAACCACTGGTGCTAGACCCATCGTGTTGGTACTCAAACTTCAGGTCTCGGTGAGATCTATCCATCTGTCACATGAACTTTTGTTTTGGTCATAACTCGAGAACCACTGGTGCTAGACCCATCGTGTTGGTACTCAAACTTTAGGTCTCGGTGAGATCTATCCATCTGTTGCGCGACCATCTCTCGAGACACATGTTAGTTCTTTAGTTCTTTAGTTCAACAATAACAATGTAAATGTCAACAATGTAAACAGTAACAATGTAAATGTCGTAAATTGTGCTTTTAAATTTAATTCAATTGTTCAAAAGTTACCAAATGAAAATTTTAATATAGATACCGATCTATAAATAAACAATTAAGTAAATTATTGTTCTGTTTCAAATATATGTTTCTATTACAGACTACACAGCCTTTCATTTGTTATTTTATTAACCCTTATATAACAAATTCACACCGTCAAACTGACAGAGAGACGCATGGTACATTTTATAAGGCTCTAGCTGCATGGCTGGTTAGTTTGTTAAAAAAGGCAAAGCCTGGAAAACCTCATTTTACCCTAAAAAAATTAAATATCCAGGTGGGTATGGCTGGTTAGTTTGTTAAAAAAGGCAAAGCCTGGAAAACCTCATTTTACCGTAAAAAAATTAAATATCGAGGTGGGTACTCATAAATTTTTTATGGTAGGGTAGATTTTCGCGAATTTTTCGCGAAGTCATATTGCAATATAATTTGTCATATCGTTGGCTAAGTAATTAGCAAATAGTTGTTAATAATATAATAATTTTTTTTTTTGGTTACAAAACTTTTCGACTTTCTAACATTATTTTTTTAATTTTGGAAAATTCCAATAACAAATACTCCAATAAGATAATACCAATGTACGAGGTCTTACATATCATTGTTTTGGAAATTTGATGTAGATTTATAATAAAGTATCCGAGGTATCTCAGAACTTAGAACTATTATCGTGTTTATGCGAAAATCTGCAAATTCGCAAAATTGTGAAAGGGGCGTTGCCTTTGTTCATTTAAGAGAAAGTTATATTATTCCCTTGATGTAAAGTGTAATGTTTATGGCAACACAAATATCGATTGGCTGCTGCAATAAATTTGTTCTCTCGACAAGTCGTGGTTTTCCTTTGTCGTGGCCTTTTTCCATATCTACGAACATTTCTGGCGACGAGGACTTTAAAACAAACTTACGCGTGATTGTGGTGACTGTGCTTGTGCGTTTGAGAGTGTGGGTTCGTGCCGGGAGGCCTAAAATTTGGAAAAATGTCGATCGGCAAAATTGGCGAGTTTTGTGTACAATCTGACACATGGTCATTGTATTGCGATCGACTTGAACAATATTTTCTGGTGAATAAAGTGGATGAGGAGCTTAAGGTGCCGACGCTCATCACTTTAATAGGCAGCGAAGCGTATGAACTGTTGGTGAATCTATGCACTCCGAAAAAACCGGCAGAGCTCACATATGTCGTACTTGTGCAGATTATGGCAGATCATCTGCAACCGCGCCCCTCAATTTTAGCGGAGCGCTACAAGTTTCGACAGCGCAAACAAGGACTGGGCGAAACCATAGCGCAGTATGCGGAGGCACTGAAGAAAATGTCGCGCTATTGCGAATTTCAAGCTTGGCTGGATGATAGCTTGCGGGACCAGTTCGTGTGCGGTGTCCAAAGCGAGCTAATTCGTCAACGGTTATTTGCGGAAGACAAAATAACTTATGCAAAAGCATTTAAATTGGCAGTCGGCATGGAGGCGGCGGAAAAGGATGCGGCCGAGATAGGTGGACAACGACGGAGCGGTGAGGCGGGGTCGGCGGGGTGTCACAAAGTGACGTCATCGGAACCGGCACGCACACGCGCAGACCGACAGTTGTCGCGCTCGGCAGCTTCAACGACAACGGGAGATAGAGTACACAGACAGCGAAAGTCAGAGGCGACACCTGTCACTGCGGCCACCATGACAACGGAAAAACATCAGAGAAGTAATGTAGATAACAACTACACGAAGACGTGCTCTGCGTGTGGCGGCTCGGGACACACAACGACGGGATGCAAGTTCCGCACGTATACGTGTCGAAAATGCCTACGAGTAGGGCATCTACAACGCATGTGCGGGCAAAGCAGTGGCATGCGTGGACTCCATCACGTCGTAGAAAGACAGGAACTCGGCGGATTAACCGACTCGAGCGACGACGACGGTGAGGCGGAGGTAACAGGCCTACCCCTTTACCATATCGACTTGCAGAGCTGTAGGCCAATCACACTTTCTCTGTTAGTGGACGGTAGGCGGCTGGAGCTCGAGGTAGACACGGGTTCGGCCGTGACGTGTATAGGACGTCGGACTTACGAGAGATTGTTTTCACATTTGCCACTCGAACAGTGCAACCTGGTGTTGAAATATTACACGGGAGAAACGGTAACTCCTGACGGCAAATTTAGAACAACGGTACAGTACAAAGATGTGATAAAAAATTTAGATGTTTATGTTGTAGGCTCGGGAAAGGTGTGTTTGTTAGGGAGGCAGTGGCTGGGTTCTTTGGCTATAGATATCCCGGTACTAGCATATCATAAAGTCGACGTGGGCAAACAGGATTGTAAATTTGATTTAAATGAATTTATGTCTAGATATGGTGATGTGTTCGCGGACGGGCTGGGCCGGTACACGGGTGGGACTGTGTCGCTGCGTGTGCGCGAGGGAGCAGTGCCGTGCTACCTGCGGGCGCGCCCGCTCGCCTACGCGTTGAAGGAGAAGGTGGAGCGGGAGCTGGAGGCGCTAGTGCAGAGCGGCATTCTGACACCCGTCGAGACGTCGGATTGGGCAACCCCCATCGTTCCGGTACTAAAGAAAACGGGGGATCTACGCATATGCGCAGATTACAAGATAACCGTCAATAAGGTGCTCGATGTTGACCGTTTTCCTGTCCCGCGTGTAGAAGACGTCTTAGCTAAACTACAAGGAGGAATAAAATTTAGCACAATAGACCTGTCGCAGGCGTACGCACAGTTGGAGCTTGATGAAGCGTCCAGAAAATTTACCGTAATTAATACGCATAAGGGGCTCTTCAGATATAATAGATTAGTGTATGGGTTGAGCTCTTCACCGGGAATTTTTCAACGTAAACTCGAACAGTTATTCAGCGACCTGCCGTACGTTGGTGTTTTTCTCGATGATATCATCGTGACCGGCAGGAACGCGCAGGAGCATCTGGAGACGTTGAATAGGGTGTTCCAACGTCTGTTGAGATTCGGTTTGAAAATACGTAAAGAAAAGTGTTCCTTTTTTGCAGAGTCGGTGAAGTACCTAGGGTTTATAATAAATAGACACGGAATCCATACATGTCAGGATAAAGTAGAAGCGATAGAAAACACCCCTACGCCAACTTGCGTCACGGAATTAAGAGCGTTTCTGGGGCTCGTCATTTACTACGCTAGATTCATCCGAAACGTTAGTACTATCCTGTCTCCGTTGTACGATCTGCTTAAGAAAGAGAGAGAGTATGTTTGGAGCGATGAATGTGAACGTGCTTTTGTCAAAATCAAACGATTACTCGCTTCTAGTCCCGTCCTCGCACACTACTCGACCGAGCGACCGCTGCTCCTCACGACGGACGCGAGCTCGGTGGGCGTGGCCGCGATCCTGTCACACGGCACACCGGAGGGCGAGCGGCCGGTGGCGTACGCTTCGCGCACGCTCACATCGGCAGAAAAGGGTTATTCGCAAATTGATAAGGAGGCACTGGCCATAATATTCGGAATACGTAAATTTCACCAATATTTATATGGCCGTAAATTCACATTGAGGACCGACCACAAGGCGTTGGTCTCCATTTTTGGGAACAAGGTAGGTATACCGCAGATGGCGGCTAGCCGGCTTCAACGATGGGCAGTCATGTTGACCGGCTACGACTACGACGTCGAGTACGTGAATACTAAACTCAACTGCGCAGATGGGCTGTCTAGGTTGCCTGCACGTGTTAAGAAAGAGTCGGGTAAATTGGAAAATACGTATGTTAATTTCGTAGAAAATGCACTTCCGCTGCGACATACGGACATTAAAACGGCCTGTAGCAAAGATCAATTATTAAGTAAGGTACATGGCTATCTACGATCGGGCTGGCCGCCCACATGTCCTGAAGATGAGTTGAAACCATATTTTTTACGAAGAAATGAGCTTTATTTAGATTCGGGTTGCATAATGTGGGGTTACCGTATGGTGATTCCTGAGATATACCGAAAACATATATTACGAGAATTGCATAGTGGTCATATGGGTATTGTGAAGACCAAAGGTGTGGCCCGAAGCTATGTGTGGTGGCCGGGAGTAGACGCGGATGTGGAGCGGGCGTGCAAGGAGTGCAGAGCGTGCAACGAGGACGCGCAGGCACCGCCTCGAGCGGCGCCGCGGCCGTGGACGTACCCCACCGAGCCCTGGACGCGGCTCCATGTCGATTTCTTTAAAATATCTGGAATGACATTTTTTACTATTAAAGACGCTACGACAAAATGGATCGAGGTATTTGAAATGAAAAGTACAACCGCCAAAGCCGTTATTAAAAAATTAAGAGAGACGTTTGCCCGTTTTGGTATATGTGCTGAGATGGTATCGGATAATGGTCCACCATTCAACAGTGTAGATTATGCAGCATTTGCGAAGAATAATGGTATCAAACTTACCTTCTCTTCAGTCTATCACCAATCTTCTAATGGTTCTGCGGAAAATGCGGTCAAATTGTGTAAAAAAGCGTTGCGAAAAGCAGCAACAGAGAGGGTAGATTTTAACGCGGCACTACAAAGTTATCTTTTAGCCTACAGGAATGCAGAACACAGTACGACAGGAGCGGCGCCGGCTGTGTTACTGCAGCATCGCAGGCTGCGCTCTCGTCTCGACCTGCTGCAGGCGGACCGCGGCGCGCACGTGCGAGCGGCTCAGGCGAGGCAGGTAGAGGCGGCGGGGGGAGTCGAGCGCTCAGTAAACGTCGGTGAGGATGTCTGGGCTCGAAATTATAGCGGGAGAGATAGGTGGCAGGCGGGACAGGTGGTCGATCAGTTAGGGTCACGCAACTTCACCGTACGGCAGGAAAACGGTCAAACAGTTAAGCGACATATAGACCAAATTAGGCGACGCACTCGCTTTTCGGATATAGCGCTTCCGCCAGATGATCCACAAACTCTGGCGACCTGCGCAGAGCCAGCGTCGGTAGAAGAACAAACGACTCCAGTGCCCGCTACCGCTACGCCGAGTCCGCTCAAGGTACCTCCCTCCCGCGTGCATGAGGAAGTGGAACCTGAACGCATCGTGGCTGTAGCCACACCTGTGTCTCGTTCTCCACGGCCCAAGCGTTTTATTAAACCTATTATAAGATATGGCTCTGAAATTTAAGAATACAAATATGTTATTATGTTAGTAAAAAAAAAAAAATATTATTTTCATTTAGTTATGTACCTACGTAGTTACCTAAGTACTTATTCTTGTACTTATTTGACATTAAGTGTGAGGGTGTAATGTTTATGGCAACACAAATATCGATTGGCTGCTGCAATAAATTTGTTCTCTCGACAAGTCGTGGTTTTCCTTTGTCGTGGCCTTTTTCCATATCTACGAACATTTCTAAAATTAAATAAAGGGTTAAATATTGTTAAATCCGTTTCATCTTTTCATCGCGAATCGACACAATGAGCGACTTATTGTATGAATCCCGTTCAAACGTATGGAAGACTGGCGTCACGTGGCTACCTACTCGCTCGGCCAATCACGGCGTTCCATGCGCCGCTCCCACCTCAGACTTCACACCCCTTTGGCGGCTACCTCGGTTCTCATACAAACGATGCCGTATTTCGTATCCAGGCTTACTGACTCGTGAGTGCGGTGGTAGCAACCCGGGCGGGTTGAACTCTACCACCTAGTAAGGTAAGAAGGGAAGGCACCTACAGTTTTACGTCGAATCCGAACCACGGTCAGCCTCCAACGGTCGAGCGGTCACCGATCCAAGTACTGACCGCGCCCAGCGTTGCTCAATCAATAGCGACAGTCGACTGTCTGCAACAGTGAGCTATCGAGACTGAAATTATTAAGTTATTGCTTATATTCTTTAAAAACACAATTAAAACGATAGCTGGTGGACGTTCCCAGGTATCATGCCGCCTTATGGGTAACAATAAATAATGATAAACTATATTGTACACTCGACTTGTAATATGTATGAAACACTATTATGAATAAATTATTTGATTTGATTTGATATGGTGCCGGATGCAAAATTTAATAGTCGAATATCAAAATTAATAATAAAGTGGTGAGTGTACGTTTCTAAAATCAAGATGCGCGCGAATAAACGCTAAACGTGGTACATTGGTGTTGTGCTGTAATTTACGAGAGTACTTGCAGCACAACACCGATTACTCTGCTCACCCCGATTGTCGTGATGATGTGATCGTATGTATCTTATGTGTGTGTGTGTAACATGTATGCTCTATCTATGGTGTTGTCACTTTGGTTGTAAGAACTCAGTTGACTGAGTGTGTAGACATGCTGGTGTCGCTAGTTCACCGACAGTCGATGGCGGCCGGAACCGGAAGTAAAAGTGGACAGATGTCTGCGGGCGGCGGTGTGAGGGTTGAATGAGGCTCTACAAACCAGCGCGTATCAACGGGCGGATCAAGCGTTTAATTTGCAGCAGGATTTTTGTGTCGGTCCGAACAGCCGCCACAGTGCACGCGCCGCTCTCGCATTTTGTGTTTAAATGACGCGATCAGAATTTCCGCACCATTTTGTCGGGATCGGTTTGATCTGCAAAACAAATTGATGAAATCGAGTCATCAGTGCGAGCGTGCGAGCCATGGTTCAGATGTCGTAACTCGTTTTATTTTTTAACCCCCGACACAAACGGAGGGGTGTTATTATAAGTTTGACGTGTGTGTGTGTATGTGTGTGTCTGTCTATGGCATCGTAGCTCCCAAACGGATGGACCGATTTGGATGCGGTTTTTTTATAGTACCGGCCCCACACGGTACAAGTTTCGTCAAAATCCATTCAGTGGTTTATTCATGATGCGTATACAGGCAGAGAAAATTTTTAAAAACTGTTATAACATGTTCAGTTTCAAATTTTAAATCGTCCTGGTTGGTTTTTTTTTTTCGAATATATTCAATGAACAGGCTTTTCTGCCTTTACGATTTTATTAAAATATATGTATAGATGTAAAATATATGTATAGATTGGCAACTTTAGGCAATAGACGGATGAGTCACCTCATCAGAAATTATCATTGAATGAATGACTCAACTCGCTATCGACATTTGCCATAATAATAAATTACCATATCGACGCCATTAGGTGAGTCGAGTGCTAATTGTTGATTGAAGAATACCTAATTCTCTTTTAGGGTTCGGTGAGCCAAATTAGGTAAGTACCCAATTTAATCGAGCTATTATATCTGCCCCCCGCGTCAGTATTTTACAGCCCTCACTAAACATCAAATAAGTAAGTTGAAATTATGTACCACGTAGTAAGTACCTATATTAATTTTACTATATTATATATTAATTTTATTATTCTAAGTATATTAATTTTACGCTTAGTGAGAACTGAGAAATTCTCAGAATATAATATAGGTAAGTAATAAAAATACTTCAAAATTTCGGAAACTTTTGAAAACTCTGTTTTCTAGTTCGAATTCGAACCTCCAACCCGACCTCTCATTGTTGATTGAAGACTGCCTAATTCTCTTGTATGGTTCCATAAGCAACATTAGTTAGGTACCCAATTTAATCAAGCTTATAATCAAGTAAAAGTTGTTAAAATGTTTGGTAATAAAATTACTACTATTGATTAATTTGTACCTGGTCATGTGGACAACCTAAATGTTTTACTTAATAAATTGTTTTTAAGTATGTATGTACCTATCTACTATTTCTATACGTGCATACTGCAAAATATACTGAAACATACAATGTTTTCTTATCTTTTTCAACGAATTCTAATTACCTAAATATTATGTAGAGGTGCTAACTCAAGTTGTCATGCTCCATTGAGCGAGCGTCGAGAAAGACGACGACCGTCGGACGGCGTGGCGGCGCGGCGCGGGGCGGCCTCTACCGTGCGCACGCGCCGCTTGTGGTGTGTCAGCGGTGGGTGTGCATGTGTGCGTGACAGTTAACGTTTACGTCTACGTCTGCCAAACTCAAATTCGATGTGGATTGTGACGGAGAATTCAAGTATGAACGTGCATTCGCACTGCATTCCGCTGCTCCACGCTCGATATACCTATTGACGCTTGAAAGTCGAACTTTTTCGTACCTTCCGAAAAAATTTAGGTAAGGTATACCTACCTTTTTTCGGAAAAAAAAACACAGAAAACCAAAACTTTCGGAACAGTTCTGGCTGCTGGGATTGTTATTTATTATTTAAATAGTTGCAATTATTTAAATAAATTTACCTCCATTTTACTCGGTTATTAGAAATGTACTTACAAAGTAATATAAGAAAGTAAGAAAGGTCACTGTGTGAATGGAGGGGGGAGGTCGTGGTAGTAGGAGGCGAGAGGAGACGTAAAAGTGTGTTATTGTGTGAGCGTACGACGCATGCGGGCGCGTGCAGCGGCGGCGGCGGCGAGTCACGGAGTTCACGTGCGGTTAATTGCCAAAACAATTAAACCATTTATCAACAACACCAAATGTAGGTGTTGGATTTCACTAGCCACCCCTTGTGGAGCGAACTCAGCGGCGCCGCGCCGTGGCGTGGCGGGGTGGAGCGGGGCGGGGCGCGGTGGATCATCACTAGGCGCGGTGCGCAGCGATATCAATATTTTAACGACCCGCACAAGTCTCACACGAAATTACATACATTTGAATATGTAAGGTAGCCGGGAGTGTATGGATGAGAAGAGCGGAAGACCGCGTGTGCCTTGGGAGAGGCCTATGTCCAGCAGTGGACCGATACAGGCTGATGATGATGATGATGATGATGATGAGTATTTATTACATACGTAAATGTGCGAGTTAAATTAATGAACATATATTCATATAATTAAAGCATAAAGGTGTGCATTGAATATATTCCGAAAATAAAACAACCACAACTTAAATGTCAAAACAGACTTAAAATGAGAAACTGAACATGTGAAAACAGTTTTAAATAAATCTTTTTCCTTTTTTAAGTCGGTAAAAAAAGGAGGATGGTTCTTAGTTCTTTACCTACCCGTAGTGTTTTTTTAAATCATTATTCACCGACATCTTCATTTCAAATATACCAATTTCAACAGAATATTAATTCAATTCGTCGACTGCTGCACCTGCCTGGTAATCCCACGAAGTCAGGCTGTTTCTGCAATTCCCTTGCTCGTCTGCTGTTTGGTCATGTTTTATTTTTATTGTTTACTAGCTGTTGCCCGCGGCTTCGCTCGCGTGAAATTCGTATTTCAAAGAAGAATGTAAGTAACTAAGGGCGAGGCCGAAGGCCGAGCTGGGTTCAGGCAAACGATAAACCTTCTCTAAGAAAGTGACTAACTAAGAGCGAGGCCGAAGGCCGAACTGCATTCAGGTAAACGATAAACCTTCTCAAATAAAGTAAGCAACTAACGGCGAGGCCGAAGACCCAGCTGCATCCTGGAAGACGATAAACCTTCTCGAAGAAAGTAAGTAATTAAGGGCGAGGCCGAAGGCCGAGCTGCGTCCAGGAAGACGATAAACCTTCTCGAAGAAAGTAAGTAATTAAGGGCGAGGCCGAAGGCTGAGCTGCGTTTAGGAAGACGATAAACCTTCTGAAAGAAAGGAAGTAACTAAGTGCGAGGCCGAAGGCCGAGCTGCGTTCTGAGTTCGCGGTTTCGCTCGCGTGAAATTCGTATTTCAAAGAAGAACGTAAGTAACTAAGGGCGAGGCAGAAGACCGAGCTGCGTTCAGGAAGACGATAAACCTTCTGGAAGAAAGGAAGTAATTAAGTGCGAGGCCGTAGGCCGAGCTGCGTTCAGGTAAACCATAAACCCGCTTCCGCCTTCGGGCCTCGCCCTTAATGACTTGCTTTCTTCGATAGAATATAATCGGCCTCACCTTAGTTACTTACTTTCTTCAAGATGGTTTAGCTTCTTCCTGAATGCAACTTGGCCTTCGGCCTCGCCCTTAGTTACTTGCTTTCTTCGAGAAGGTTTATCATTTATCAGAACGTAGCTCGGCCTTCGGCCTCGCCTTAGTTACCTACTTTCTTCAAGATGGTTAAGCTTCTTCCTGAACGCAGCTCGGCCTTCGGCCTCGCCCTTAGTTACTTGCTTTCTTCGAAATGGTTGTTTATCAGAACGTAGCTCGGCCTTCGGCCTCGCCCTTAGTTACTTGCTTTCTTCGAGATGGTTTAATATTTATCAGAACGTAGCTCGGCCTTCGGCCTCACCTTAGTTGCTTACTTTCTTCAAGAAGGTTTATCTTCTTCCTGAACGCAGTTCGGCCTGCGGCCTCGCCCATAGTTACTTACTTTCTTCGAGAAGGTTTATGGTCTTCCAGAATACAGCTTTGCCTTCGGACTCGCCCTTAGTTACATACTTTCTTCAAGAATGATTTTCTTCTTCCTGAACTCAGCTCCGCCTTCCGCCTCGCCCTTAGTTACTTTCATTGAGAAAGAATATCGTTTACGTGAGCGCAGATCCGCCTTCGGCCCCGCCTTTAGTTACTTACTTTCTTTTTTGAAATACGAATTTCACGCGAGCGAAGCCGCGGGCAACAGAAATATAAATTGCACCAATGACAGCGACATTACTTCAACTTAAATTTTGTTTTATTTCTCAAACAATTCGTCACCGGCCAGCTCACGTCGAGATGACAGTTCTACGTTGTCAACTTGACATTTAAAATTGTTTTGCATTCGATGAATCCACGAGATGAATCAAATAACCAAGAAACCTTTACTTTGGACTACGTGATTTCAAATGCGCAATAATATTTTTAATCATTTTAATTTTTATTATATTTTTTTATTTATTATGTTATTCCGGGATATAAACTGCCACTATACAAAGTTTCGTCTAATTCAGTTCAGCGGTTTTTGCGTGATGCGCGTACAGACAAACAAACAAACAAAAATTTTAAAAACTGTTCTAACATGTTCAGTATCTCATTTTAAGCCACCCTGGTTAGTTTTTTTCCGAATACATTCAATGTACAGACTTTCTTACCTTTACGATTTTATTATATGTATAGATTTGCAAACATAAACAGCTGTCCTGTATCTATGCAATATTTAAACAATAAATAATTATTTTTGAATCAAAATACCTTTACTCACGACGGTAGAGAACTCTCTTGTTCTCTGCCAACCGTCGCACAAGGCAGTGCTCGTGAAGATGGGCCATACGCTTGGCCCGAAAATTCGAGCCACATAGCTCGGGAAGAAAATCAAAACAGCTTTACTCACGGAGTAAAGCTGTTTTGATTTAAAAATTATGTCTAACAACCACGTAATTTAAAAACCCATATAATAAATAATTAGTTCAAAAAGGAAATCCGATATCCACGAGGTAATATAGTAATTAGATATTATATGCTACTGAAAGCAAAAAAAAACTTATACACATTTATTTGTTCTCACTATGTGTGAAGTAGATCTTTCAATATTGGACATTGGCAGTAATGAGGTCAATTTATATAAAAAACGGTCAAGAAGAAGGTTCTAGAGGCTGTATAGGAACTTAGGGAGGCAATGACTTGTGAATATAGAATTGTTTATTGTTTATTGTATAATTTCATCCATAGGTAGATAACCTACTCTTGGACTTATCGAAAATTCCGCCAGTTCTGAATTCAATGCGAACTGCGAAGATCGACGGCGACGACGACGACGCGTCGAACGGGGCGGCGGCGGCGGCGAGGCGGGGCGCGTCTCGTTCGCTTCGGTCACAGACGACTTGCTTCGGTCGGTTAGTAGGTAGGGTAGGACCCGCCGTGTTTCAAGTGTAACAAGCAGACCCAATCTTCTTTTTAAAACAATAAAAATATGAACAATCTTACATGTAGTATATTAAAGTTATATTCCTTAATATATTATATTTGACATTCCCACAATCAAGTATTTTGCCACTACCTACTTATATTTCACAACATACGACTCATCTCTCTCATACGAATCATCCAAAGGTTGACTGGAAGAAATTTCTCTAAAAAATAAGTCCGCCTTTGCCCCTAATGTAAATTTTGTAACGAGCTTGTTTCTGAAAAAAATGAGTCTTTTTTTTTAGGTTTAACCAACCACACAGAATAATTCTGTACATACTAAAATACAAATCTTAAAATATATGTAACATGTATAGAACTATCTGCACTTAAGGCTAAACACACTATGACCAAATAAAAATACTAACTAAGCTAACATTTAAACTGAAACTAAAACTAATAAAAGAACAAACAATAAAATTTTCAAAATACAAACTCTTTGACAATTTTATACAACACACATTCAATTACAGTAAGTTAGTTAGGCACATAAAAAAGAAAAGGAAAAATTAAACAAAAAGTATTTGCAGGTAAGAGCAATAAAGTAGGTATTTATACGTAGGAGTAACTCGAATTGAAAACTTAAAAGCTAAATTGAAATAAATAAATTCGAAATGTACCTAAATATAAATACACATGTGTGTAGAGGCGAGACAGCAGCATAGCAGCGTTGCAAATCACTAAGCGGATCCAACGTACTAATTATATTAATTATTAATCAATACAAAGAAACTAGAATGTAATTATATAAACGCTATACGAGCGGCTGCAACAATGTATCAAACTACACCTACATACACACACACACACTAACACACTAATACACCCTCACCCCTGTTGTTATATCGACGTAATATTGTATCTCTCCACGAGAGGGTGGTTCAAGCGATAAAGTACTGCTAGTAGTATTTTTGTTCCTATGAAAATGTACGACATGATAGAAATTAAAGAAGAAGCTAAGAAAATAATACGGAAAATTGAGAAATTATGGAATCTAGACGCGAGGGTTTTGTAAAAATATAAAATTTTCATTTAATTAGTTTTAAGATTTATGTAGTTGCATTAAGTATGGTATAATTTTTTAAATACTTTTTTCAAGTTCAACGATACCCTACTCAATTGGGTTCGAAGAAAAAAACGGCTTTAAAGTTTGATAATATGGTGCCTGGCGCCCGCCATTTTAAATAAAAAAAAACGGCCAAGTGCGAGTCAGACTCGCGAAGTTTCCGCATCACAAAAAAAAAACACTTATGTATAAAACAGTATGAAGCATTTTAACTAATCATGAATTTTAACTAATATGAAGCATTTCATAAAACAGATGGCGTGAGTGCCGCTGAACATGACACGGCGATACGGATACGGAACCCTCGGTGCGCGAGTTCGACTGGCACTTGGCCGGTTTTCACTTTTACTTTACTTACCAGCAAAGCTTATTTTCACATCAGCAACAGTAAAGTAATATTACTCTACCGCTCACGCCATCTCTCTCTCTCTCTCTCTCTCTCTCTCTCTCTCTCCCTCTCTCTCTCGCTTGCCTCTCGGAGGACAGAATGGAGGAGGTACTTATATCTTTTGTATTATAAAGTTACCTGTTCTAAAAATCATAATGTTATGCACTGTCAGGTTCATACTTTGAGCGGCGGGTGGCCGAGTGGTTTGGGCATCGGCTTCTCATGCGAGAGGTCCGCGGTTCGAATCCGGTCGGCGTGTACCAATGAGTTTTTTCTGACGAAAAAATTTACGTGCATACCCACACCTGCTGCTTCACCGTTCGGAACCGGTGTAAAACTGTAGGTCCCTTCCCTTGCGCCTTACTAGGTGGTAGACTCAAATTGTAGCCGACTGGGTTGGTACCACCGTACTGGATGTGAGATGGCCGCATAGCAGCCTCGGCTGTGTTCTCCTCTAGTCCAGTATAGCCAGCAATCCAGGGAAGTCTCCGGTATGGCACCGACCTTCTCGGAGGTGATATTGGCTGGTCAGAGCATGCGCTTTGGCCCCTCCGACTCAGCCACCCATATCGGATTACATAAAAAAAAAAAAAGGTTCGTCTAAAAGTGTTTTAAGTGATACAAAGTTTTATCTACTGAACTTTGCAGTCTTACTTTTTTCATATCAGCAACAGTAAAGTAATGTTTCTCTACCGCTCAAGTGGTCTTAATGATGATTATTATACAGTAGTGTTGAGTGAGTCAGTGCGAGCCAACGCTACGCGACACGACACCTAGCTCCCGACACGCCACGCCAAGCCATGCCACGTCACGCCACGTCATGACACGTCATAGGTGTGTATTAACATGTAGAACATTTCTACATCATATTTATATGCCGTCATTAGGATTACGAGGGTGGAAGCAATTTATTTAATTGTAAATAATAATTGTTATTATCTAATACATCTATACATATAATAAAATCATACATGCAAAAAATTCTTTACATTGAATATGTTCGAAAAAAACGAAACATAGGGCGACTTAAAATTTTATTTATTTATTTATTTATTAATTTTTTAATGAACAAGCAGCTCTAGCTGATGTGTTCATATCAGTCTTATTTTTTTTTGATAATGAATGATTGTTTTAATTTTTTTTTATTTTTTTTTTTATTTTTATTTTTTTTTTAGTTTTCGTACTTGGGCACTGTTGCTATTTGTTTGTTGATGTACTTTTTATGTATTTATCTAATCGGTTTTTGAAGGTGTTTGTGTTTGGGGAGTCAATCACATCCTGTGGGAGTTTATTCCAGGCGTTCACCACTCGATTTGTTATGAAGTGCTTTCGGATGTTTGTGTTAGAAGCTGTCTGGTTAAGTTTTTTGCTGTGACCACGAAGGTGATAGTTCTGGTTCAGGTCAAACATTTCAATTAAGCCTGGGCAATCATACTTTGAGGTGAGTATTTTGTAGACTTCAATGAGGTCTCCTCTGTCGCGGCGTTCTTCCAATGTGGTCAGTTCAAGTAGTTTTAATCTTTCTTCGTAGCTCAAGCTTTTTAGCTCGTAGGGAATTTTGGTGAATCTTCTTTGAACTTGTTCCAATTGGTGGATGTCTTTAACAAAGTATGGTTGCCATATCTGGAATCCGTATTCCAAAAGCGGTCGAACGTAAGTCTTGTAAATTTTAAGCGTTATAAGTGGCGACAACACGAGGAAGCTCTTTTTTATGAGATATGTCAAGGAGTTGGCTCTTTTCACTATATCTGTGATGTGGGGTTCCCATTTGAGATCGGAGGAGATGGTGATACCAAGGTCCTTTTGTAAATTAACTGGTGTCAGTTGTGTCTTGTCCAGGTAGTAGGGAAGTTTCGGGTTTTTCTTGCCCAAATGTAGAACTGTGCATTTTTGTGCATTAAGCTTTATGAGCCATTCCGAGGACCAATGGTGAATACTATTTAGATCTTCTTGTAGTTTATCGTGGTTGATGAGTGGGTTTGAAGAAAAATGAGAAACTGAACATGCTAGAACAGTTTTTAGTCTGTCTGTATGCGCATCATACATAAACCACTGAATGGATTTTGACGAAACTTTGTATAGAGACAGTGTATATCCCGGAATAGCATAATTATAAAATATCAAAAATTAAAAATAAATATTATAAAATTATTGCGAGTTTAAAATCACGTCGTCCAAAGTACAGGTTTCTTGACAGTTGTTTTTAGTCAGCTTGCCGGTGACGAATTATTTGGTCCATGGAACACAAACAAATTAAATATTTCTAGTTAGTTAGTTTATTTCGTCCCGGTCAGGTGGCCGGGACGAAATCAAATAATACACAAAAATAATGTTCGTTCGTACGTTCGTCTTCTATGCGTTCGTAAACTGTTCATACGATCATGATGAAACTTTTTTGGGATGTAGTGCGCGTAAACCTGAAGGCTTTTGACAAAAAAAAAACTAAAAAGTGGGCGAAATAAATTTAAGGGGTGCTTTTCGTTACCATTCCTATCATCGGCATAACAATCCACTCTGCCGTCAGCGTGGATTGTGGTCAAGTGTCTCACGTATCCATAAAAAATGTGTGACTCCATTGTAAATTTGAACTAGCTGTTGCCAGCGGATTTACTCGCGTGAAATTCGTATTTCAAAAGGCGAGGCCGCAGGCCGAGGTGGGTCCAGGTAAACTATAAACCTTCTCTGAGAAAATAAGTAACTAAAGACGGGACAGAAGGCGGAGCTGGGTTCACGTAAACGGTATTCTTTCTCGATGAAAGTAACTAAACTAAGGCGAGGCCGAAGGCCGAGTTGCGTTTCGGTAAACCATAAACGTTCTCGGTTCAAGTAACTACTTAACGGCGCGGGGCGGCCAATGGCTGAGCTGCATTCTGGAAGACAATAAACCTTCTCGAAGAAAGTAACTAACTAAGGCAAAGCCGAAGGCCGGGCTACGGTTAGATAAATAATAGGTAAACCATCTCTAAGAAAGAAGGTAAGGAACTAACGGCGAGACCGAAGGCCGAGCTTCATTCGCATGAATAATATTATATTCTATCGAAACCTCGTTCGCTAAAAGAAAGCAAGTCATTAAGGGCGATGCCGAGGGCCGAGGGAAAATATGTTTTTAACTAGCGCAGTTAAAGAAGCGAAATCCGAATGACTAAGTACGAGTAGTTTCCTTGTACATTTTGAGTAAAAAACTTTTTTTCAAGAATGTGAAAAGAATAAAAAGTTATACTAATACCTAATGTATAATACCAGCCAGCGGTAGGTATATCGCTGGTCGTCGACGTCGCTGTAATAAAGATTCCCATTTCAGTGTCCTGCACACTGCAACTGTTATATTGTGTTAACTTACGTTCGAGAGCAAATTACTTCCGAGATGAGACTTCTAAGTGACATCGGATATCTGATTGGATATTGCGGGTACAACGAACAGGACTCGCCTCGGTGGACAGAGAAGCGCCTGAATATCGTAGCTAGCGCCTAGCAGTTAGTTAGTATCTCACGGTGACGGTGTTATGTAGGTATAATATAGAGCAGTGTAGCTACCTAGGTGACACCGCACTTGTATTGCCAATTTCCATCCAGTCCTTTTGATGAGTTCGATCTGACGGGAGGCGCCGGGACGAAGGGGCGGGGCGGAGCGGAGGAGATAGAGCGGTCGCAACAGCACACCGTGTTGTCGTCCGGCAAATCAAATTCCGACTGGAGCCGTCCCCGCCGCCGCGCCGCCGATGTCGTCGGACGTGCGACGCCTCGTTCATTTACGAGGTACGAAACGAGCGCAGAATGAAGTTTCAATAACTCCTTTGGACGTGCCGAATCGCGACCGATCGATCGCTGCTGGTGCAGCGGGTGTCGGGCGGCGAGGCGGCGGCGGCGGCGCAGCGGCGGTGGAGCGGCGCGAACAAAAGGAACAATCGCTCTCTCGTGCGGGCGGCGGAGGCGGCGCGGGACTGAAGGCGGGCTGGGGGACGCTACGCTGGGAGGGGCGGCGGCGCGGCGGGCGCACGGAAGCGGCGGCGGGAAGTGCTCTCGGCAAGTGGCCGGATGACTGAAAGGCGCAAGCTGCAAGCAGAGGCTCGCTAGGGCTGTCACCTTCTTTCTTTCGTTCCGTGGCCTTTTTTTGGTGTTGAGTACAATTTATTTATTTATATATTATTAAAAACTCTCCAGCAAGTATTACACAATCATTACAAAAACAAATAAAGTAAACGGTTACACTTCTTGTTACGCGCGTACAAGGTTGACGGTATGAAAATATTGCATTCTTCGATAAACTCTTGCACTGCAAAAAATTCCATACATTACAATGAGATACAGTGTTAGACCATGATGATATCTACTCCTCGATTCGTTACTCCACTGTGGTCGTAAGTCACCCAATGCGGTGGAAGTTGATCCATCTGATGTGGCAACCCTGGCGACCGCCCGCCCTCCTCGGACACTTCCGGCCGAGGTGTTCCGGTCGCGCCTCGCTTGCATCTCTGACTGCAGCGAATTTCTGTAAGTCCTAAGGTCCGGGTTCTTCCGGCGTCTCCTGCACCTTGTGTGACTATTGGTCTTACGGGTTTGTAGGTCGTCCATCTTCAGAGCCGGTAAGTTCTGGAATGTTCTCCCTGCCCGTGTATTTTCCCGCAAGTACAGTCGCGGCCACTTCAAGAGGGGCGTAAATAGGAACCTCTCAGGACGGCTGAGCGTTCGCATGGCAACTCCCGCGATGCAAATTTACATGGACACCGTTAGCACTTATAAATGATGTCAGTCCCATGTCGCACGTCGCGCGTCGTATTAAAAAAAACATGCAGTTGAATGAAATGAAATATACTTAGGTATTAATTTTCAACGTTAATTGCATTAAAATAAAAAACCGGCCAAGTGCGAGTCGAACTCGCGCACTGAGGGTTCCGTATCGCCATGTCATGGTCAGCCCCACTCACGCCATCTATGGCGTGTATTATGCAATGCTTCATATTAGTTAAAATTCATGACTAGTTAAAATGCTTCATACTGTTGGCAGATGGCGCGCATTCACTGTGAATTTTTTACTTTTTCTTATTTTTATTATTTGTTGTTATATCGGCCATAATAACACATATTATTATTTGAAAATGTCAACGGGTTACCTATTACGGTCCAACAGATATAGCCCTCGGACAAACAGACAGACAGACAGACAAACGGCGTAGGCATATTGTCCCGTACCAGATACGGAACCCTAATAAATATTTAGAATGCAATATCTTACAGTGGCTATACTTAACTTCTTTCACAAATTCATATCCTGTCCGTAGTAACACCTATCTCTACTCTATACTTCTTATAAAAGGGAATCTCTGTCTGTATGTATGTTTGAGGTAAACTCCGGAACCACTAAACAGATTTTTATGCGATTTGCGCCAATCGAAAGAGTAGTTCTTGAAACTCACTATAGGCTATATACCATCACGCTAAATAGCCTTAGGGCTGGCAGTATCAAAGAAAGCAAAGTATGGACGGAAAAGAGAGAGAGAGAGTATAAGAGAAGCGATCGTTTATTATCATATTAGCGTTTAAATCGTATTCGCTATTAAACCGAGTCTACCGCGAGCGAAGTCGCCGGCAAAAGCTAGTTAACTACGTACTTACCTACTATCGCGTACGTACTAGTTGTGGCTATACGTTTATTGGTTACGTTCCCTGCATTAACCATGGAAACGATTCCCTCACAAAATTGCCGCGATAAGTTATTTCTAACTCACAACATGTAATGCGGGCAGCTCCTCTATGTATACCGAGCTCGCTAGGCTGTTCGTGGCGAATAGGTACCGTTGTGCATATATTTATATTAATTTTAATTTATAAGTTGTGAATAATTTTATATAACAAATATTATGATAAATAAATGATATTATTACTACTCTTAACAAACTCTACATTCATTTATAAATATGAAAATAAATTTTCACATTCAAACCGACGAGACAGACGAGCAAATCGATTTTGTATTACTACATAAGACCTAGTTTATTTATACCTACATCTATAACGTACTTATTACATTGTTTTTATTAGACGCTTAATTGAAACTGACGATTTGAGCTGCGTAACGAAAACTCAAATGAAAAAAAAATATTCCGTCGACGTTAAAAACCTCCGAACTCCGGCTTGAGCAGCCAGCGCGCTCCAGGAGTTCCAGGTTCGATTCCTGCTCGGGACGTATTTTTTCTCTTCATTTTGGCTTTGCATTTATCTAAAGAACAAATATAAAAAGCTTGGTACTAACATATTAAAAAATTATATAATGTTAAAAACCGCTTGTTAAAACATACCTTTAAAAAGTACACAATAATTTGGATTCCCAATTCTCAGTTATATAGTTATACAATAAACTTATAAGAACAGCATCTATTAATAAGTATATATAAACAATATTATGTATATATAAAAATATTCAGAAGGTAAAACAATTACTGTATAGGTACTTAGTATCTATACTTATGTAGGTAAGTAGTCAGAATCAAAATAATCACAAGAAAGGCTTGGCCGCTGGAGCATCCTTCACTGTATAATACCTTACTCGCTCTTCTATCAAGAGGATCATATACTACCTCACATTGTGTCACATGATCCTGTTATAGGGGGCTGCCTTTTAAGTCATGTCGTTTAAAAAACCTATTAAAAATTTAAAGCTGAAATATATTGTTAGGTTCCTGTCGCAAAATGCGAAAAAGGTACATTTTTACATTTATAGTAAGGGGAGGGCCTACAGTTTCAAGTGGAATCTGAACTTCGGCCAGCTTCAACGGTTCAAAGTCTGACCGCGCCTTCGTCGAAATTATAAATATATGAGAGCTGAGCAGCGTTGACGGGACCCTCTGCACGTGAACACGGTTCACTTGGCTGTTTTCTTTTTTTTTTCCAAAGAACTCGCCGCGATATTTGATACATTTTTTCATTTGCTCGAACCAGGTGCCTAAAGACGCCCATGGACATTTGGTCGTATGCGGCGGTTGCGAATGCCACGCCGGCCTGATAGGTACCCATTTACGCCCCTCTTGAAGGACCCGAGACTGTACTTGGGGCGAAATATATGGACAGGGAGAGTGTTCCAGAGTTACTTACGATTACATCATCGATTATGACTGCCCCTATCGCTCTTTCACCGATTCTCCCGCCCTTTCTCTAAGGTATTATATATAGACTCTTAAGTAGGTATATTTTTTTATTCTTGCTGTTGTTATTTATATCGAGCATGGCTTTGTAGCCGCCCGCCCAACCTGGCCGCCCGCCCGGCACGGAGTGACGGAGTGACGGGGCCCGTGGGCAGCCGGCGGTGTGGCGGTCGGAGTGCCGACAAGTTTCGGTAATTAAGTTTACTCGTCTGCATTTTGTCTTTTCGTTGAAAATCGCTCGGAACGTAACCGGTCGGTCGGGCGGGAGCCTTGCCTCCGCCCCGCCCCGTCCCGCCCCGCTCTGCCGTCATCGCCGCGGCGGCGCGGCGCCGCCTCAGCGCGGGCATGGGCATGCACCCACGCTGCAAACTCGAATATTTTTAATTTAATATTTATTTTACTAGTTTTCGCCCGTGGCTTCGCTCGCGTGAAATTAAAAAGAAGAAAGTAAGTAAGCCCGCTACCGTACCTTTATTTCAACGCGCGGAACAATTCGGTTTATATGAAAGCCACATCTTAGCGTAACCCGAGCAAACTTTTATTTAGCCTATCCTGTGTCCCGTATAGTAAAAAGTGCTCGTACTAAGTTTCATCGAATTCGGATGAACGACTTAAGAGTACATACAGTTAAGATTTCTAAAAATCGTAAATTTAGCTTTAGTGTTATACATATGTAGAGTCTACAAACGTAATATCTCATAAAACAAAGTAACTTGCTCCATGATCATCCATTACAGATTTTTTTTTCTGTATTTACTTAGTCTATTAGTAAAAATATTATTATACACAGTTGAATACGGTAACGGTAACGGTTGAATTATTAGTATTGATTTATTGATGATAATATCGAATATAGGGAGTTGAAGTACGCGCGCGAGCTTCACACGACTGCTGTGTCGTTGTGACTCGTGTAGAGAACGCAGCCGACCCAGCTGGGCCGCGACTCAGCTCCCCACAGCGCGCCACCACGCCAGCTAACCCTTTTTATTTTTATGGAAACTGACACGGTTGGCTACATCACCTACAACATCCGTGATGTCAGCCCATAACACCGGGTGAACTTGGTGCCACGTCAGTGCTTCCCTTCGGTCGTGCCGGCTACACTGAACTGGTTGGAAAACACAAACTATTTACATAGCCATTTCGACCGACCTTTCGTTCAGTGCGGTGGTACCAACCCGGGCGGGTTAAACCCTACCGCCTAGAAATATAAGAAGGGAAGTCATATCCCTTAGTCGCCTTTTACGACATACACGGGGAGAAATGCAGTGGGGATATTCTTTCAAAGTACCGGCCCCACACGGTACACCCCTCCATCTTTCTTGTCATCGAAAACCTAAAGTGTATGTATAATGTTGACCAGGAGAGTTCCTAACACTATATTGATTTGAATGCGCTCGTAAAGTCATGCTATGCACTGAATACATATTTAAAACATGGGCCGTAAACTTGTGTCTTAGAAGCGTTGACTCGACCAAATGACTAGGGCCCTATTCGGAAATAAACCGAAGCGTTTATTCGAGTTCAGATTTTTTTTTTTTTTTTTTTTTTTTTTTTTTTTATGGAAACTGACACGGTTGGCTACATCACCTACAACTCCCGTGATGTCAGCCCATAACACCGGGTGATCTTGGTGCCACGTCAGCCTTCCCTTCGGTCGTGCCGGCTACACTGAACTGGACGGAAAACACAAACTATTTACATAGCCGTTTCGACCGACCTTTCATTCAGTGCGGTGGTACCAACCCGGGCGGGTTAAACCCTACCACCTAGTAATATGAGAAGGGAGTCATATCCCTTAGTCGCCTTTTACGACATACACGGGAAGAGATGCAGTGGGGCTATTCTTTTAAAGTACCGGCCCCACACGGTATGGAAGAAGATAATTTAGGGCGAAGCCCGAGGGTGGAAGTAGGTTTATCGTCTTCCTGAATGCAGCTCGGCCTTCGGACTGGCGCTTAGTTACTGACTTTCTTCGAGAAGATTTATCGGGTTCCTGAATGCAGCTCGGCCTGCGGCCTCGCCCTTATTTAGTTACTTTATTAGAATAAGAATAGAAGGTCCATCCTTTACCTAAATGCAGCTCGACCTTCGGCCTTGCCCTTGTGTCATTTAGTTTCTTCAGGTTTATCTTTTACCTGTACGTAGCTCGGCTCCCGGCCTCGCCCTTGGTTATTTATTTTCGTCGACAATGTTTATTGTTTATCTGAACCCAGTTCGGCCTTCAGCCTTGCCCGTAGATAGGTACTTACTTTCTTCTTTTGAAATAAGAATTTCATGCCAGTGAAGCCGCGGGCGAAAGCATATTATCAGTAATTAAATATTTTACGTGCATCTACATGCCTTATCATCAGTGCAATCAGTTGAACTGTTTTCTTTTTATGATTTAGTATCACAAAAGATTAATTTTGATGTGGTTCTGTAAGAATAATTTTTCATGTTCAGTTATCCACGCGGACGAAGTCGCTGGAAACAGCTAATAAACAATAAACAACAACAATGGGATTCCCATTACTCAATATTTCCCAAAGACTTTCTTAAAAATACACTCCTAAACGGTTCGTCTGTAAAATTAATATAACTGCCGCCGCCCCGCGGCCCGCGCGCTTCCCCTCCGCTCCCGCCCCCCGCACACATCGCGCTCGCCTCTCTCCACACACGACGGTGCTATTGTTTCAAACGAAACGAGCCTCTGCAATTTGCATGCGTTTACAAAACGATCAGAAAAATCCAAGCTAATTATCATAGAGTCGTCGGCGGAGGCGGCGGCGGCGGCGCTGCGGCGAGGCGGCCCGCTCCGCGCGACTTGCCTCGTGTTTTCATATTATTATTAATTTAAACATGGCGTACGCTTCCCCGGAGTCGAGTGGAGCAATTTCGTTATTATTTCAATCAGGCGAATGTAAATGTATTCAAACAATCTGTCGGCAGAGCGCCGCGCGCCGCCTCGCTCATTATTCTTCGTATAGCCCGGCGCCCGACGACGGCAGCGCCGGCGGTGGGGCGAGGGCGGCACGGCACGGCAGCAGCGTTGCCGCGCTCCACCACGCTACGATAGAGAGAGCGCTCTAGCGCAGCTCCCGCCGCACCACCGCGCCTCACCGCCCGCCTCAGCAGGAAGCCAGCGACAGGCGTCACCTCTGTCGCGTCTAAACCGCAGTCCCCAGGAGCGAGAGTGCCGTCACCCTGTCTGTGTACCCTCCGTACGGCCACCATTATTGGTCGCAATCAATTGGAAAGGTAGCTATTTTCTCAACGCACCAGCGGCGGCGGCAGAGGCAGTGCGCCGCGCCGCCGGCCGCGGCGTGGCGACGGGCGCGTCGTGTGTCAGGTGCCAATACTCTGTCTGTACTCACCACAATGGTGGAGCGTAGTGGTGGCGTAGTCGCCTTCGTTCGTGAATAATGAATTAACTTTGACTGACCTGACTGAAGGTCCGCCGCTGGGAAGGCGGGGAGGCACTGTAACACTCAAAGTACTCATCCTTGAAGGATCAGTTTGAGTTCATCGCCTTTGTTGTCGTTTTCCGCCAACGCGTGTTTCTCGCTATCCATCCTTACTTTTGCATATCATTGGTAACAAAAAATATTTGATACATCTTTCTTTGCCCTACTGCTGCTGGTTACAGTGACGTTATAGTGAAGTGCGCAAGCAGCCAATGGCTGGTTGCCCACTATAGGCAATAACGGCACGACAACGATCACGGCACGACGGCGGTGGTGTCGACAATGGTCATGAGGAAATTCCCACGACAGCGGCCTTTCGTTGCTGTCGCCGGCTAGGTTCGAAAGCTGTTCATATATTTTTTTACATATTTGTATCCACTGATACCGTGCCGTGATCGTTCCAGTGCCGTGATCGTTGCCGTGCCTTTATCGTCTAATGTGAAAGCGGTTAATAACGAATTTCCATGGTGACTATAATACGAGGGGCAAAGTCAATACATGTCAGGGTGCAACCGTGAAATACCGAAATACTGTGTGTTTCAGGATAGGGTTTCGTAACTTCAGGGTTCGAAAGGGCTCCATATTTGAAAAGGAAAAGCTATGAAACTTTTTCCCAGATTCGGTCATTTTATAGTACTTTTTGGTGAAAATCGTTTCATCGAGATTTGGTGAACAGTTATCATCCGACTTTATTAAATAAAAATAAAATAAATAAATTGCAATTTTTTAATAGTATAATTGAACTGCATGTAGGTAAATTCCCAACATTTAAATTTAAAAGACACCAAAGAAAAAGGAGACTGGACTAGGTCATTGCACTACCTAGGCCTAAACAGCATCTCCCCATACTCACTGTCCATCGAGTTTTTATAACAATTTCCAATTTTTGTATGAAAAAAAAAGTACGGAATTTCGATTTGAGTGATTAGCATTTTTTTCTTCTAATAATAAGTACTTTTTATTCCTGAAGTTTCTCAAACCCATCCTGAAACACCCTATAATAAATTATATTCATCTAACTCTCATAGACGCCTATTTCGTCGTATAGACTTCGTAGTTTTTAAAAGTTGGGTGAGCGGGCGGCCTTGTGCGGTGGATGGTGTGTACGTGTGTGGTGGAGGAGATGCGTGGGCGAATAGGGGGCGGGGGAGGGGGGGGGGGGGGGGGGGGCGGTTCTTCACTTTCGGCGTGTGTCCCGACTCCCGACGCGAGTATAAAACGTTGCATCGAAGAGAAACTGCAATTCGATGCATTTCTAAATGGAATAGTGAAACCTCAAAGCGGTCGGGAGTGCCAGGGTGCGAGGTGGCGCGGTGTCGCTCGGTAAAAGAGGGGGGACTACACAAGGCGGGAACATGACGAGAGAACCCACTCTACTCATCTCTGCGTGCACATAATACAAACGTACCGCAGTTGTAAGTTTATCCAGCGGAGTGTTCGCGTAGTTTTTTATTTCAATACATTTGGTTGATGAAATTATGCTCCAATTTCCAGTAACTGTAAAAAAAAATTTTCATAGAAAGCGCTACATGTGGCTCCGAGCCACCCATAAGGTGTCTAACGACGCCCATGGACGTGCGGTCGTACGCGTGGGTTACGAATGCCATGTCTGCCTGACAGGTACCTATTCACCCCTCTCCTGAAGAACCCGAGAATTTACTTGGTGGGAAATGTGTGGGCAGGGAGAGCGTTCCATTTACCAGTTCTTTGGAGGAAAGATCTGTAGAACCGATTGGTAGGTACGCATCCGCGTTAATTCCAGCGTATAAGGATGCAATCCCTGCCCAGTGCGCGTTCTGCGAATTTTATTAGCTCTTGCGTTCCGAATACGGTCGGCATGTACAAACCGGTTTTTTCTGATTTGAAAAAAAAATTATTATTCTATACCTTCGCCAGCTGCTCCATAAATTATTATTATTATTGAATATGTTCTGTGCGTGAGCTTGAACGTTGTTTTCCCACTTTATGCAGAACAAATCGGACAAGTAGGAGTCCGGGACTACATATTTACAATATTGCCTATAGGTACTCTTAGATCAATGTCGAAGTTATGAATTTGAAGTATTGATTTTGAACTTTCTGAATTTATTTCACGTGCTACGTCAGTGCTTCCTTTTGGTCATTTACATAGCTATAATTGTTTAGTCGTTTCGTCCAGTTCAGTTCAATTCTTGGCATTTCATTCAGTGTAAGCGGAAGGTAATTGAAGCGACCTAAAGTTTTACGTGGAATCCGAACCATGGTCAGCCTCGAACGGTCTAACGGTCACCCATCCAAGTTCTGACCGCGCCCAGCTGTCCTTATGGTCCTTACGTCTATAAACAAAAAAAAAACGTAAATCAAATAAAATGATAGAAAAGAAAGTTTGTCCTTATGATCACGAACGTCAGCAGACGCATCGCACCACTGAGCTACCGAGGCTGACAAATGTATGTAGATAATTTAGTAGCTACTTGCTTTTGCCCGCTCCTTTGCTTCGCTTGTTTAGGGTTTTGCCTTTTTGCTCACAGCACAGGCCACCGATGACGTAGCGTTATAATTTATAGCCTAAAACCATCTAGAGAAGTTACAGAATGTAACATGGAAAACCATATGTAAATCGATCAAGTGGTTCTCGAGTTATAAGGATATTCATATCGCCCGTAGAAGTTTCGCTTTATGTAAGTAGTAGTATACTAGGATGAGGTAGTAATATGTACGTACAGTTACAGCAGAACTGATACAATTGACTGATGCGTCTCATCATCCTATGTTACCGTAATGTGCGTTGCGCAGTAAATCGCTCACGGAAGTCACTTAGCTATTGAAGTCGCGCATCACAACCGTTGTAGGTAGGAACATCTCCCGCGCCCCCTCCCCGCACCGCCGCGCACCGCCGCCCCGCCGCGCCGCCTCTGCCGCCCGGATGCGACGTATTCAGGATGAAATGAGCGTGCACAGAGTTAATTTAATAAAATAGACGACGGAGCGGAAAAGTGCTCCGTTTACGCGACTGAGCCGGTAGCATATAACCTAAAGTGTACGCCACACCTGGCTCGCGGCGGCCGCTCGACACAACTTCCGGAATTATCGACCCGGGGGTTAAATACCTAAATAGAGCTAGGTCTATAAAGTTTTTTGGAAAATTCTGAATTCCATGTAACCTTAGGTATAGTTACGTAATTATTTAAGGCACAATGAATATTCAACAGTGTGCTTACGGCTGTCGAAAGGGCGCCGAACGACATTGCCTTAAAAATATAGCGTTTCAATAAAATTATGGTGTTTTTAGCGTTCCGTATACAATAGGTATACGCACTCTAAGTCTAAACGGTATAGGCTTAGAGTAATAGGGATACGGAACCCTAAAAAACACCATAATATTATTGAAACGCAACGACGTTTGTCTGTCTGTCTATCTATCCGTCCGTCCGAGGGCTGTATCTTTTGAACCGTAATAGGTAGCCCCTTGAAATTTTCATAGAATATCATTGTGTTATTTTATCATGGTGGATATCCTAAAAAATGATAAAAATAAAAACCGCAACCCCCGCCTTCGACCGAATGTCCAGTGCGTCGTTATGGGGACACCTTATGGATGGCTCGGGTCATATTTCGCGCTTAAAAAAAAAAAGCCGATACGTGCAGCAATAAGGATAATATGGCTACGGAAGCCTCTGTGTGTGAACGTGTATAATGCTCTCACTTAACAGGTTTTATTTTCAGTACGAATTCTGCGTTTGAATGTGGTTACGGCCGTCAGCGAGATGCGGCGTGAGCTTTAGCCACTCGCATACAGCCCACATGTTGGTCGCGTGCGTTTTCACATGAACTGCAGGCTCCTCAAGCGGGATAAAAAACTTAGCGGCGTATACGAGTACAATTAACATGATTACTACATTAAAACTTTTGTTGAGTTTCATTTCGCAAATTACATGATGAAAGGAAAATTTTACGTGCGTACCTACACCTGCTGCTTCATCGTTCGGAACTGGTGTAATAAAAAAAAACTGTTTTAAAAAACATTGCACCGACTTCAAAGAACAACTAGACAACTAAAAAGTGTTCAATAATATTTTTATTCATATTCGGACCGTTGAGTTGAAGGCGGCGCAAAAGCACACCTGAAAATAGATAGATGGACCGCAAGGACAAAAGGGGTCCATCTATCAATTTTCAAGTGTGCCCGAATATGAATCAAAATATTATTTAACACTTTTCAGTTATCTAGTTGTTTTCTGAAGTCGGTGCAATGTTTTTTGAAGAAGTCGGTTAATAATGTAGGTCGATAGTATCTACCTTTTGAGATTCATAGTACCTACGGCCATGTACGGTGCCGGTGCTTCGCGCATTTACCATCGCTTCGTCATCCACAGTGTTTGTGCTTTCATACGACTACTACTTGCGCACGCCGCATGTAGGTATAGTCTTGCAGTGTGAGGCCAGCCGAGCGAACCTATGAACTGATAGAATAAAACGCGCGACTTTAAGGTACGGGGGAAGGCTATAGTTTTAATTGGTGGTGTAAAATGATCCGGCAGATGTCGGGGCGGGCGCGGCGGAGGTGGCGGAGGCAGGCCGTGCCAGGCGCCGCGGCGTCGGAGGCGGCTAGGGGTGGGGGCGGCGACCGCGCTCGCAAGTAGTCGCCCTATAAAAGCTAGCTAGACAGAACACAAACCGCTCGCACGCTAATCCAATATGAATACTCCACTAAATGTAGTTCGCGGCACAATCATAAAGTTATGTAGGTGGAGTGGAGAGATGTTCGCGCTTGGCCGGCCCGCGCGCCGTCGCCAACCCCCGCCGCCCCAACACTCCCGCTACGGGAGCTTTTTAAACGGCCAGTGGTGCAATTTCCGGTCCGCATCGACGCCTGATGGACGCGAAAGAGGGCAGTGTCCCTGCAAGAAATATTGACACGACTTATGTGTACCTACGTATCTGCATAATATATAGTCGTGCTTGTCACATTGTCGCCCTCAATGGAAATGCATTGAAATGCTCAATCTATTTAGGCTGCGTATGACGCTAGGTTATAATTTTTTTTTTTTTTATGGACACTGACACGGTTGGCTACATCACCTACAACATCCGTGATGTCAGCCCATAACACCGGATGAACTTGGTGCCACGTCAGTGCTTCCCTTCGGTCGTGCCGGCTACACTGAACTGGACGGAAAACACAAACTATTTACATAGCCGTTTCGACCGACCTTTCATTCAGTGCGGTGGTACCAACCCGGGCGGGTTAAACCCTACCACCTAGTAATTTAAGAAGGGAGTCATATCCCTTAGTCGCCTTTTACGACATACACGGGGAGAGATGCAGTGGGGCTATTCTTTTACAGTACCGGCCCCACACAGTACAAACACACACAGTTATGTTTTATTTCTCATAAAGTCTTAGCCTGAACAAGTTACAATTTCAAATTTCAGTTTTATCCGCACCACATTTATGATTTTTGTTGTAATAGCATTAACTTTGCACGATAAAAAAAACTCCTGAAAATCGGTCTATTTGTTCAGATGTATAGGATGGGTGACCGCTGGCGTTGGAGGCTGACCGAGGTTCGGATTCCTCGTAAAACTGTAGGTCCCTTCCCTCCTAATCTTACTTGGTGGTGGGGTTTAACCCGCTCGGGTTGATACCACCGCACTGAATGAAACGTTGGTTGAAACGGCTATGTAAATAGTTTGTGTTTTCCGACCAGTTCAGTGTAGCCGGCACGATCAAAGGGGGAAGCACTGACATGGCACCTAGTTCACCCGGTGTTATGGGCCGACATCACGGACGTTGTAGGTGATGTAGCCAACCGTGTCGGTGTCAGTTTCCATAAAAAAAATATATATTTTTTCGATATTTCTACTAATTCATTTACCGTGTGGGGCCGGTACTTTAAAAGAATACCCCCACTGAATATCTCCCCGTGTATGTCGTAAAAGGCGACTAAGGGATATGACTCCATTCTTATATTACTAGGTGGTAGAGTTTAACACGTCCGGGTTGGTACCACCGCACTGAATGAAAGGTCGGTCGAAACGGCTATTAAAGAAAGAAAAGTTTGTGTTTTCCGTCCAGTTCAGTGTAGCCGACACGACCGAAGGGAAGCACTGACATGGCACCTAGTTCACCCGGTGTTATGGGCTGACATCACGGATCTTGTAGGTGAAAGTACGCAACCGTGTCTGTTTCCATAAAAAAAAAATCGCGATTTCATGTTCGCTTTTAAATCGACTCAATAAATTCACATGGGGTATTCACTGACGTTTTATGGCAGGTCTCAGGATGTTTATAGGTAGGTTATGCCGAGACGAAGCATCTCGAACAGCTAGTGTATAAAATAAAAATACAGAGCATATCCATCCCTCTTCATTTGATACTTTTGAGAGTAGAACTGTGCGACACGGCGCGAAGCGGCGGATGGCGGCAGCGGGGGCGGCGTAGCGCGCGCGACGCGTGGCCTCTCAAAAACAGGATATTAATGTATTTCCTCGCTCAAAGGGGCCTGTGATTACGTTCGCTAATATGATTACCTAGCTCCGAGTTTGAGCCGCGGCGCCGCCGCCGCCCGCTGCCGCCCCCCGCGCCCACCGCGCCTTCCACGCCGTGCACCCTGCACTAGCCTGCATTCCACCCAGTGACAAACAATTAGTAGACCTGTCCATACTAAATACAGGGTGTTGTAACGGCCAGTAAATTAATTTCGCCAGCGTAATCCTTATGTTTTTCCGAGACAAAAGAGTAAATAAAGTTTTTCTCTAAAGTGTCTAGTTTTCGAGATATTAATTTTTGAAATGTATGTTTTCGTCAAGTGTAATGTGACGCGCGCGGGGGGAGGGTGCTGGCGCGGGAACGGTCGGGGTCGAAAAACTCACACCGCGCCGGCCCCCGCGCATCTCTTCTCCTCACGCACTCGTCCCTGCTCGCTCACTCATCGCGAAGCTTTCATTCCCACGTTCGTGTGGAACATGAGATCCTTTTTACATTAAATAAACCATTTAGTTTGTATGAAAACTGTAACTTTTTATTTAGAGTGAATACAGAAAAAAGTTACTTGACTTTTTTGTTACTATTGATGTGGCCGTTGCAACACCCTGTATACGGACTTTCACACATCGACGTCATCGTTTGGGGATTGTCGCTCCTGCTGTGGACCCCGTCCCTTACCCTACTATGGGACAGGGTTAAACCCGCCCGGGTTGCTACAACCCAGCTGAATAAATGACGGTCGAAACGGCTATGAATAAACTCACAACCCTCCCTTTTGACTTCACGTTAGTGTGGTAAAATTTTCCAGTGTTTCCGCCCGCAGTATTGCAACGCCGACAATATCAAAGGTATAAGCACTGACATTGCACTTACTGAAAGAAGATATAATACATGCCAAGTTCCATAAAAAGTTAAATTACAAATTTAAAAATATCCGACACTCAGACAGGCAGACAGACACCTGAAAGGTTGTATAAGGTCCCTGTCAGCGTATCTGGAGTCAGAACCCTAAACATGAAATAAAATAGGACATATGATATTCGTTTTTAGGTTTCCGTATCCCGTACGGAAAGCCTATTACTAAGCCTACGCCGTCTGTCTGTCCGTCCGTCCTTCTGTCCGAGGGCTGTATCTGTTGAACCGTAATAGGTAGCCCGTTGAAATTTTCACAGAATATGTGTTATTATGGCCGATATAACAACAAATAATAAAAATAAGAAAAAGTAAAAAAATCATGGAGGTTCCCATAGAAGAAACCAAAAGTGTATGCGCGCGCGCCATCTACCGAATAGAGTATGAAGCATTTTAATTAATCATGAATTTAAACTAATATGAAGCATTTCATAACACGCCATAGATGGCGTGAGTGGCGCTAACCATGACACGGCGATACGGAACCCTCGGTGCGCGAGTTCGACTCGCACTTGGCCGGTTTTTGGTTTTAAGCTATGGTTTACTTACATACATATTATGTAGCATTTCTCTACGTACGAGTATCTAATTAAAACGATGCGGGCGGCGGCACATCGCGCTTTAGAGTTTAGACAGAACAAGTTAGCCCGTAATTTCTACCGGCATGTCTGTATTCACTAAATACATTTTAAAAGCACAGAGTGGTTCTCGTTCACGTTGAACGCGAATAAAGAATAAGTTAGTATGATAAATTAACTTCCCGCCAGTCGCGAGCATAATGGCAGGTCAGCTCCTAATGAGCGCGGAGTAGTTTTATGTGTAGTTGAAAAGATTTTTCCGGAAATATAAAATGCCTTTTTTAATTGAAATTATTTAATTTTCTCCACATATAGCACATTAGCAGTGCAGCCTCCATTGCCGCTGCTCATCGACTGGGCTGCGTTGTGATGGAATTTGAATCGGAGATGGAAATACAATAAAAATATTTTAGAATTATTTACCTACTTGTATTCAGTTCTATGTGTCTCTCTGTCGGTCTGTCTTCGGAATATTTATAAGATTAACTAACCTTGTATATTATACCTATAATAATTTTATTTTACTAATACATAGTTTAAACTTTCTATTTTATACCTTATATTTATATGTAACCGCATAAATGTACAAATCTCTATAAGCGAATGTTATAACGTTCTTTGAGATCAATAAAGATTATTTAAACCGAAATTAAAATGTTTGCCCACTATTTGTATGCCTGCCGCCACATGATGTATAACAATAAGCTTGTGCCACCTGAATGGACAGCGTGGGGCGGTGGGGGTGGAGCGGGGGTGAAGCGGGAAGCTTGTCACAGCACGACGACGTGTCGCGCTGCCGCCGCCGCCGGCTGCGGTAACCGTTACATTTTCCCTTTTTTTTTCGCGAAATCTGTTACCAGCGCGACCAATGATTGCAACTTTTACCAAATTTCTGCGTGATTTTTTTTTTCATTTGCTTTTTTTTTTAGTTGTTACCGGCGCGCCGCCGCGCTGCATCTGACAATGCTGATGGCACCGGACCGCCCGAGCACGCAATTACCTTTTTATTTTCTTTTATTGAAAGCGCGACATGTCGCGTCGAGCCACCCATAAGGTGTCTAACGACGCTCATGGGTATTCGGTCATATGTGGGGGTTGCGAATGCCAGGCCGGCCTGACATGTGAAATGAAATGAATTTTTTTTTTTCATAAGTAAGTAGGTAGTTTGGCAACATACACTTAACAGAACAGTTATACCTACAATATATACCTAATAAATAACTATGAAAAATAGGGTTTTGGCGCAGCGTATGATACTGAGCCGAGACGACCCAACCTAGATATTCAATATTGTTCAGGTCGGAATATAATGTTGGGCCTGAAATTTTCGATAGGTACATACAGGACCGATGATAATAACACATCCATTTGTTTGTTACAGGCGAAGCTAATGGAGACTTCACACGCTTGGCTCGGCGCCTCTACCTCGTCCATCGCAGGTTAGTTCCCGCTCTCTCTATACACACCTCCGAACATTACTGACATGCTCTGCAACTAACGATTTGCACCTACTACCGCCCCGTCTCCTGCCTACAACGAGCCACGAGAATTCATACCCAGGAACTAATCTTACCCTTCGCACACATGCACACAATATGCATACAGTCGCGACAACAGAAGCCGCTGGTCATGCTGGCAATGCAGGTCACCCAAGCTCGAACTCGGCCGTAACTCAAAAATAACCGTTTGCCGAACTCGTCCGGACTGCGATGTGGACGTAGCTAGAAATGTCCGAATGCCCCCATCTGCTTTCGTCTAACACCCGGAACCAGTAGGAACAGTTGGTGTAACAGTTACTATATGTATGCTACATACATAGTCTAACAAGATGCCGCCCGAGTAGCAATTTCTCGGCGAAAAACAGTTGAGAAACCAGACCCAGGCGCCCAGCTCGGACCAAAGGTGTAATAGAGGTGTTTTGGTGCTCAATGAGCGTATTTTTGGTGCAAATATGGTTTTATGCCGGACTTCTGCAGGCTTAGAGACGGTTACGTTGTGTTGTGACATGGGTACCCTACACTCAAATTGCACTCACGGTCCCATCCGCGTTAAATAGTGTACATGCATTTGACCTGTTTTATCCAATTGAGCACCGGTCCGGGGCAAACTCTCTGATACGCGCGCCACCAACCTGTCACCAAAATTGCTACACGGCCGCCGACGTGCTTAGACGCGCTTGCTTTCAGTCAGCTGCGGCGACGCCGGCGGCGGCTGGGCGCCCGGCGGCGGCGCCTGCGCACTCAAACAGAAGACGCCGCCGTGGACGCAGGAGCAGCTGCAGGCGGCTATCGCTGCGGTCGTCTCGCAGCGCTTGCGATTCACACAGGCGTCCACCCTCCACGGCGTCCCGAAAGCGACTCTCTACGACAACGTGCTGGGGAAGACTGGCCGATTGCGCGTGCTGGATGAGGTGGGCTTACTGCCGGTGGAGGAGCGCGCCGTCCTACACTACAGCTGCTCGGGCGAGGGCGGCGCGGCCGAAGCGCAGGCGGCGGCGGCCGACGACGAGTCGAGCGACGTGGGCGGCGGCTCCGTACGGCACGCGTGCCGTACGCTCCCCGACGTGCTAGACTTCGTGCAACTGTTGATACGTCGACGCAATCCCGAGTTCGCTTTCGTTGGCCACACGGGCTTCCGCTGGTGGTGGGCGTTCTGCAAGAGATACGCCATCATGACGCACTACCCCACCGACTTCATCGAGCTCATCGACACGCCCGAGGACACAGAACCCGCGGAGCGAACCCATCTATGATCCTATTGTAGCTTGACTAGTCGGTCTATCTGTCTGTCTGTCTGTCTGACCATCCGTCTGTATATTGCATTTGAATTAATATACTGAAATTGCCTTCGTGACGGCTTGTCATAACCTTGTATAGCCTTTATTCTAGAAATATTGAACACGAATTATGATAATTCCACAGTTCGTCATTAGCTTTATGCGATAGTGTTTTGCTACACATAAACATCAAATCAAATCAAAATAATATTTTATTGCACTTACTAATTTATACGTTTATACTTAGTAATTTATACGTTTAATTAACTAGTATGTACTTATATGTAGTGTATATTATAGTATATTATAGTTATTTTCCTTATATTATATTTTACATTCCCACACTCAAGTCTTTTGCTACTACCTACTTATATCTCGCAACATACCCTGTAAGAAGGAGAAATCCCTGTAAGGGATAAGTCCGCCCTTGCCCCTCATGTAAATTTCTTATTGTTTGTTTATGTTAAATGTTTTTTGGAGCAATAAAGTATTTCTATCTATCTATCTATCTATATAATTTGCATTAGGGGTAGCGAGCTCCACATGCGTGCTATGTTTACGGTTGAAGGAGTCAGAGTAGGATAAAGATAAGTATATAAATACAATAAAAATAAACATTAAGAATTATTGCCTAAAACGTGCCTTATACTCGTTAAGTTATTGATTTAGTCATTTGGCCGATAAATAAATAAATAAGTAGATAAATACGTTTGAAGTATTTAAGTAAAATTAAAAAGTTGTGATCGTGTCGTCTGCCGCCTATCTACATATTATTAGGAATGCTAGGTACTATTGTAGAGAGACATTTGCTCAAAAGTTTACCAGTATGTAAATTATGATACATGTAGGTATATAGTTATGCTGTCTAAGCTAAAAATTTGTACCTATCGGCTTTTACGGCAAGATTATGGTAAATTTATTTAATCGTCCTAGGCCCTAGAACGATTAAATAAGACCTAGGGTATGGATAATGCCGTGCCTCCTTCCACACTATCTATCACTCACAGCAGACTTAATTTATCACTTTTGGGGAATTTGGCCAGTGTCATGGGCACATTTCCGGCAGCGACTGCGATGAACGAGATTTTTTTAGGGTCCCGTACCACAAAAGAGAAAAGAACAGAACCCTTATACTATAAGCCTTATAGGCTATAAGGCTTATAGGATCACTCTCTTGCCTGTCTGTCTGTACGTCTGCCGTACCTTATTTTCTCCGAATCTATACGAAAAAAGTTGAAATTTGTATAGAGTTTGACCCAATCACGGACGTATATAGCCGTATAGGTAGCGTAAATGAACGAATTTAGATTTTGGGGATAAATTTTAGTGGAAACATTTAATTTTTGAAATTTTAAAATGTTTAGTTTTTCATACGAATATATTAAAATAAAATATACGAAAATCAAGCTTTCTACCCAATTATCTCCGAATTAATATAAAATTAAAAAAATTATAGTAAATATAGGGCCTCTCTAATAGTTTTCAGGAAAATCTAAAGTCTTCAAGTTCTCACGGAATTGTACGCAACGCTCTTCACGCGCCTTCCCCTTGAGCCACTGCCGGCGATTTGTTCGTGTTGCCTTCTTCGGAAGTTTCCCGTACATATTTAAATCTATTTAATGTTTTGGTATAAATTTTTTGGACTAGTTCGTTTTATTTAATTTTAATCTGGCAGGTAGTTTAAATTCATTTGATATTTTAGGTAGCCTGTAATTATAATTTGTTTGTTAATATTTTATCCTTGTTTTTAAAGAAAACATAATAAAAGGTATATAAATCGCTTTGTTATATTATTCAGAACTTAAAGCACAAACTTTCCACGTGCATTAAATTAATTAAACTTCTTTAATTAAGAAATTGTCATATCTGAATGTGCCTTATTATAATAACTTAAGCGATATTTATATAGGTAAGTAATTACGAATTAGTATTAAAAAATAATTTTGTATTGGGTTTGATATCTCTGTTGTTAATTATAAAAAAGTGAAATGTGGGCCTTAATTTTGTTTTATTTTACCATGCATTCCTGACACTAATATTTAATGTGTTAATTGTTTTTTTCTTATAGAGTTCGAGAGAGGTCAGTATTTTGATTATTTTTGTTTCTTGGTGGTTGGAAATTGGAGCTGATGTAAACAGCGGGACTGCATGAACAGGGTACCTTACGACCTGATAGAATTGACTACCCTACCACATTAAGACCGGGTTCCAAAGAGATATACCTACCTGCATAGTCAGTAATCAGACTAAATAACTGCTAAGTCATGTTTCCGGGCAACTGTTAAACCCAAAGAGTTTGTATTACGTGTTAAAACCTAGAAAAATCTAAAATAATTAAAACTATGTAGGTATTTTTTTTATGAAAATCAACGTGGGTGGCTGTACCGAGGGACCAATGGTGCAGTCGACAGAGTCAAAACTACCTCTACATAATACGAGTAGTATAGCTTTTGCCCGCGGTTTCGGTCTCGTGAAATTTGTTTTCCAAAAATCCTAGTATCCAGTCGTCCGTGTATTCTGTGATTTTTGAGCCGCGCACACCATCTGTGTATATAAGGTATTGTCTGAGTATTATACCTACATGCAATTCGTACATTTACTTAAAAACTACGGTGTTCAAATAAAAGTGATAATGAGTGTATTCCAGTAAACTTTTATTAAATGCTACCTATTACATTTTTCAACAATAGCAATCTTTTAGGTTAACACACTTGAGATTTTTTTTTCTAAACTTAAAATTATTTTCCTAAAAAAAACTCTTCATCCAGAGCACTTAAAACTAAACATTCCTGCACCGCGGGGACGACGACAGCTTCGTCATCTTCACATTTGTGGTCTCTGTATGGAAAAAAATAATAAATCAAACGATAATCAATCATAATGGGCGTGAAAAGGCCTATGTGAGGCCGGCATGACATTCGCAATCCCCGTGCATCACAGAATGTCCATGTTTATCTACTTGTAGATGTAACGAACGATACAACGCATGTCGCGCTTTCCATCAAAAAATCAATTCTCTTTTTAGGGTTCCGTATCCGGTACGGGACCCTATTACTAAGCCCACGCCGTCTGTCTGTCTGTCTGTCCGTCCGTCCGTCTGTCCAAGTGCTCTATCTCTTTAACCGTAATGGGTAGCGCGTTGAAATTTTCACAGAATATGTGTTATTATTTCCGATATAACACATAATAATAATAAGAATAAGTAAAAAAGTTACGGGGGTTCCCATAGAAGAAACTAAAAAAGTGTGTGCGCGCCATCTACCGAAAAGACTATAAAGCATTTTACCTAATCATGAATTTGGTTGATGATGAAGCATTTCATAGTGTGGCGCTGACCATGACATGGCGATACGGAAACCTCGGTGCGCGAGTTCGACTCGCACTTGGCCGGTTTTTTTCGAATCTGACAGATGCTTAGCAAGGTCTTCCAGGATTTAATTTTTTAAATTCCAAGTAGTATGTTACATACTACTTGGTAATGAGGTACATAAATACTGTATGCACCTCATTCTCAGTGTTATTTGAACGCCAATTTACATTACATAATAAGTATAGGTAGGTCAATACCAATTAGACAAATGTAGCATTTCGTTATTAGAGAAGTTCTGTCTCATGCATCCAGTTCGGTTCATAATGATACTATTTACCTACTTGTCTAAAATTGCAAAAAATATTATAACAATATATTATGTATGTAACTTATATTGATCAACTGTACCTACATGTGCTTGAATAATACATTAAATACTCAGTAGGTAATTTTAAAATGTATTAATTTCAGGGACTAAGGGATTAAGTAAATATTGAATTGCTGTTCACACCTCTTTTCAATTCTTTGCATTTTAAACCAAACAGCGGAAAAGAACTTTCAGTTGTAGATGTATGAACAATATTACGTCGGTATAACCAAGAATTTAACTTAAGAATTCCAATTAGGTATGAGATTGCTGGAGAAACCATGTTTCACAAAGATTATGATGGAAGCAAATTTTGATTGAGTGACAAAATATGATATTGTTTTTATTAACAATTATTGCACCGCGCTCCACACGCCACGCCTCATGCTTCCAAACTGATTCTCGCTTCTTCTGTTCTGTTCCAGCAGATAGCTACCAGTACCAGCTGCAGTCCATGTGGCAGAAGTGCTGGAACACCAACCAGACCCTGGTCCACAACCTTCGCTTCCGCGAGCGTGGACCCCTCAAGTCCTGGCGCCCGGAGACAATGGCGGAAGCGATCTTTTCCGTGCTGAAAGAGGGACTGTCGCTCTCGCAAGCCGCCCGGAAGTACGATATACCATACCCGACGTTCGTGCTGTACGCGAACCGGGTTCACAACATGCTCGGACCGAGCGCGGACGGAGGAGCAGGTCAGTCACTCTTCCAAATTCCCGCTACGCCCCATTCTATACTCCACCCGCTATACCTGATTCCCCTCCCGCTCATATTCTCGCTGATAAAGCAAAAAAGTGCAGTTGATTGGCAACAACGCACTGAAGGTCGGTCGAAACGGCTATGGAAAAAGTTAATTCCCTTTTCCGCTTAACTCAGTGTAACCGGCACGTGCAAGAGGAAGCACTGCCATGGCGCATTGTTTGAACACGAACAAAGGTGATGCGCTGATGGGTATAATGAGTGCCTACCCCATAGAGTTCCTAATGTAAAATAAAAAATATATGTAACTATGTAGGTAGTAATGAGTGAATGAGTGTATGTACCTACTTAATGTTATGTAAATTTTTATTATTGATTTTTAAATTAAGCTGATATGCGATGGTTTTAACTGTTTTCTTGCTAAATTGCGAAAGTTTAATACTCTCTATACTTCAATCATTCATGTGCCTATTTAGTTAAGTCAATGTATGATTATATTACTTAAATAACATGTATAACATACTTCGGTAACTGACTGGCGTGTGGACAGACATAAGCGATATTGACTGGGTTTCTGTTTTACTCCGGAACCCTAACATTAATAATAAATTATCTTTTGTTAAGTATAACATGAATTTTAATGCAGAAATGATTATACACGGTGTTACATTAATAGGTGGTATTACCCGAAAGGGGGTGATACTGGACGTTTTGTATTTTTTTATTTCATCATAAACACTGGTGCCTAGAAATTGCAAATTTCAACCTAAACAAACTGCAGGAAAAAAACTTCAGTTTCACATACAGAATAAGTTTTCGATGAAATAAAAAAAATACATACCTAGTTACATTCTAAAATGTAACACCATATATATAATCCGGTTTTTAAAAGTGGAAACGAAATTCAACAACGAAACGCAATGAAATTCAAGGAATAAGGTATCGCTTAAAAACCGTGTTATATAAATTTGTCCAATAGGCAAAAGGCATGATGATGTGTTGTATGTGACGTGTCACCGCAGGAGTAAATTTACTCCTGCGGTGTCACCGCGCGCGCGCGGGCTGTGCGCGGCGGCGCGCGGCGGCGCCGGCGCAGCGGAGGGGGACACGAAGCGAGCGGGGGCGCGAGGGCGCGAGGTGGTGACAGTCGGTGGTGTTGCAGATCTGCGGCCGAAGGGGCGCGGGCGGCCGCAGCGCATCCTGCTGGGCGTGTGGCCCGACGAGCACATCCGCGGCGTCATCCGCGCCGTCGTGTTCCGCGACCACAGCAGCCCGCACGCGCACGCGCACGCGCACGCCCACGCGCACGCGCACGCGCTCGCCGCGCACCACATCAAGGAGGAGAGCCTGCCGCCGCCGCCGACGCCCCAGCCGCAGCCTGCGGCCGTGCAGCCTCCGCCGTCACAGCACCAGCTGCCGCTCTACCCGGCGCTGCCTGTGAGTATCGCGCCTCAACACCTACTGTTAGCGCGCACGTTCGTGGCCTCTGCGGGCGCAGGCCGATAGATCTTTAAACTATTATCCCTGTTTTGTCTTCCTACTTCAACCACGCAATAAAACCTTATTAGATAAATAATTTAATGTCGTAAATAAAAAAGTGGTTTCGTAAACGTCCTTACTTTCAGAGATTGATTCACAACTTTACTATACATTCCTGCCAGAGGCCACGAACGTACGCGCTGACTGTACGTGCATTCGTATGATCCGCTCCAGACTCGATTTTACATTTACGAAAATTCTCTTCATATGCATCTCGCTGCGATGGTATTTTCGCACTATTGTCTTGTTATTTTCGCGAAAATGACACGATAATAATGCGATGATTTTCTTAAATGTAAAATCGGCATAATAGTTTAGATACACATGTTGAACCGAAATCACGATAACCAGCTCACCGCGTCTCTGCCTCAGACGACGTGGCGACACGTGGTTCCACACGTGTGTCTCTGCACTATGAACAGCGTGCTGCGAATGTGAAGTGTCTCGAGCTAGGCTACAGCGAACGTGTTATTCTGTGCACTTGCGTCTCATGTAGGTACTCTATCGTTTTCGGCTGTGCGCAGAAATTTACATTATTTCCTCGTAAAACGTTAATAGAAAACGTTTACGAGTATTTCGGTACAGTAACCGGCAGTAAGTAATGAATATCGAGCTTTAGAAATAGACAATCCGGGTGTAGAGCGTCTCGTCTCTGTCGCGCGAACTCGCACGTGCGGCAGAGACGACGCTCTACAACCGGATTGTCTCTTTCTAAAGCTCGATGTTCATTACTTACTGCCGGGTGCTGTACCTAAGTATTTTTAGACCATCATTTTAGAATGTATTGAAATTTTGAACACCAACATGTACAAATTATAGCTTTAACTGAAAACATATTTCACGTTTTGAAAGCGAGTCGTCCTTTGTAAGTAAGTGAACTGTTTCATTTAAGGATACGAAAAACCGGCCAAGTGCAAGTTGGACTCGCGCACCGATTTCTCCGATTCTGCAACACAAAAACAAAAACACTTTGTATGGGGGCACGCCCGTCCCCCAAATTTTTTATTTGTCTAGTTTTTATTTTTTATATATTTGTTGTTACATCCGCCATAATAACACATATTTTGTGAAAATTTGGGCTAGCTATTACGGTTCCAAAAATCCAGCAGCAGGATAGGCACACACACAAACAGACAGACAGACGGTGTAGGTTTAGTAATAGGCTTCCGTACGGGGTACGGAAACCTAAAAATTAACATTGGCTCAATTATTTGGAATTTCATTGCTGACTAATTTAGATTTCGTTGCGTTCATCTGAAACCGGAATATTCAAAGTGCCATCGATTTATTTTAAACAGTCGTATTTTTGTTGGGTAAACTTTCGGTTTCGTATGTCTCTTTTCGGTGGACTTAAGTCATCATAAATTCTATGCTCGCATATTGGCTTCCAAACGCTAAACTATCACCGTATTGATTTCAGGTGGTTCTGAAAATTATGAGGTGTGCAACTCACCGTATGGTGTTGAGTATCAGGGCGGTGAAACGGCAGTTCATATAGCTCGGTCGGTTTATGCTGAAGATCTCAGGGGTAAAATCTTTCGGCTTCGCCGGTGTACTCGGAGAGAGAACCCAGGATGACTATGAAATCCTCCTGAGATGGACTGGTCCGCATTCATTCGATTCATCAGGAGTCATCTTGATGTGGGCCTGTAACCGAAAACATACTCAGTGTATTGTTTAAATGGAAAAATGGAGCAAAACAAAAGTGAAAAAGAAAATAAAAAAAAAATGGTAATATATTGTCCCAAAGGCCGATTGCTGCCGTCGGAACAGTTGCGTTGTGATTTAGGCAACATCAAACTTCTGTTAACTAAATCCTTTTTAAAATGTCTTTCTATTCTATATCTTATCTAAAGTTAGATTAGATCAACCTGGGGCCTTCAAATTTCGTATCAACAGGCTAGACGTCCCAGCAACAGTTCGCAAATCTGCTGGCATGGCTCTTCTCACTTTCGTTTCGCGAGGAGAGGTGATTATGGCTCTTTCGGCTTTGGTCCCTCGGCACAGCCACCCATGCTGTATTTTTTTCAAAAACAACGGCAAAGAAATTACTTAATTCTTCTACCTATCACCGCCAGTGAAAATATTCACCAATTAATGAAAGAATAAAAACAATTTACTTGTATCCATGGAGCACGCTGTCGGTGTTCATTATTATCATACTTCTAGTACAATGTTTACATTTAAAATTTACTAGAATGGGGTGGGTAGGTACGGTCGGCAGTAGCGAAAGAGAATAGCGATTGGTAACAATTGTAACGCGGCCCAGTGCCCGCTCCCGCTGCGCCCGATCAGCTGGAGCTTCTCGCGCGCGGCGGCGATGACGACCGTGATGATGGAACGCGCTCGTGTCCTGTTGCAGGACGGAGTGAATGTGCGCGAGTACGGCGGCGTGAGCGGGCCTGTTGCGCGTGACGAGCGCGTGTCGCCCGGCGCCGCCGCCGCCGCCGCAGCCGTCGCCGCCGTCGCACACGGCCTGCGTCGGCAGATGTGCAACATGGCCGCCGCCGGGGTCGGGGTCGGAGGTCAGCACACGCGGCACGAGCTGGCAGCAGCAGCCGCGGCCGCCGCGCACTCGGCCGCCGTCTCGCCGCACGCCGCCGCAGCCGCCGCCGCTGCAGCGGCCGCCGCTGCTGCGATGGACTCGCCGCTCTGCTCGCCGGCTCCCTCGCGGCCCTCGCCCTCCCCAGCCTCGTTGTACCGCGACCGCGACGACATGGAAGCCGAGATGTGCCAACCGCGCGCACCCTCCGCGCCCCTCGTCGCCCGCAACGGCCGCGAGCCGGCGCCCTCGCCGCAGCCGATGCCGCTGCCTCTGCCGGCGCGCTCGCCCCACGTCAAGCTGGAGCCGCCGCCCCCGACGCGCCCCACCGCCGCCGAGACCATATGAAGCGAGTCCGCGGGCGCGAGCGTGACGCTGCCACCGCCGCCTCCGCCGCCGCCCGCATTCCCCTACTTCATAGGAGGCCGCAACTCAGTCGGATACTTTTAAGGCGCCCTCAGATGAGCCGCTCCCCGACGCAACCCCGATTCATCGAGCACCCGTACGACTGTCCCGCGTATATGTATTGTATACGTATTCAGATGTTGCATTCCAAAAATTATGTGTATGCGACCGGACGGAGCGGAGTGCGACCGATACACGCGGATGCAGTGAGATCGGCCCGGGGTGGTGCTGCTTGCTGACGTCGCCCGCAAGCGTGGCACGTGGCCGCCAGCCACCCCCTCCGCGCCCTCACCGACACATTTTTCAGCCGAGCAACAGAGCTCTACTCTCGATAAGTGATATGCAAAGATATGACCTTTCGCATATCTAGCTAGATACTTTCACTTAATTGTTCGTTTTAGTGACGTGAAAAGTATGCATATTAAGCGCGTTTGTTACATTCGACCGTATACCGCACCGACTATTGCGTCTTTGAGAATGGTGATCATTATAGTCCTGCGCGCGCCTGCTGCAGTATTCCGAGTTCGTGTTCCGGACGACCGATCTGATTGTGCTGAGCTGAACAACACAAACTGAGTGCTCGCGTTTGTGTAAACTGCACAGAAACGAGAACTCAGTTTGTGTTTTAACCTGATTCAAATTCCTAACTGTGCACAAGTAGGTACCTACGCCGATTACCAGTGCTAAGTATGTAGGTAGGTTGTCTCCATGTGGATGAAAACAAACTGAATACCTACTTTAAAAAAAAAACATTTAATTATGTTAACATTTCAGATAGTTCAAAAGTTTTAGAAGGATACTGGTTTATTTTTTTACCATACCAAACCTTTCAGGGAGTTTATCTATATAAAAAACTAAGTATATTCCAAACAAAAAATAGCGTTGGCGAAATTGAAAAAAAAAAAGAATTGAGATCTCCATACATTTTCGTAATTACTAAACCTAAAAATGTATGGATAACTCAATTTTGGTTTTTCCATCTTTATTTCTTATAATCTACTTAGTTTTTTATACAGATTAACCCCTGAAACATCCGGCATGAGGTAACAAAATCAACCACTACAAAGCAAACTCGTCATACCTACTGGATTCACGTGTATGTACCTACTAAATATCTACCCACTAGTTATATCAGATATTATACATACAATATTATTAGGTATGCTGATTGTTTTAGGATTAATTACTTACCTACTGGCTACACAATGTTTACTAATACCTATACTTAGATTTTAAGTTACATAGGTTAACTACTCTTTCTGTGTTGTGTGAAATTAATGGCATTTACGTCATATATCGTATGTAGGTATGCATACCTACCTGTTGGAAGGGAGGGGGGCGTCTAATATTATATTGACTTTTGTAAGTAAGAGTAGACAATATTTGAGTTTATTGAAGAGAAAAAAAAAGACGTAGAAATTCTTCCTTGCTTAACTAATCTTTTACTTTTGAATGTCAGTAAAGAAATGAATAGGTATACTTTACTGTATACAAAATACATTTACACGATAGAGTCGTCTAGTTCCAGAACCCGGTAAACTCTAAGAAAAATGAGTGAATGAATTATGTTCCACTTATCGTCTATGTGAATTTGTTGAACCTTACTTACACCACTTACGCAAAAATACTAACATCAGCTTTGTCATATGAGCGACTGCCCTCTCTGCGAATTGACCTTCCGGGAAAATTCCGTTCGCAAAGGATTGAATTATCCTTTTCAGTAACACTACGGACCTTACCGGGAATGCCCTTTGCAATCGATTCAGGAATCGCTTTCATTATCTAACACTAATGATCTTGCGGGGTATATTATGTCGTTTGCAAGGTATTCAGAGATCCTTTTCGGTAACACTACGGACCCTAAAGAGAAATGCCGTTTGCAAGGGATTCAGGCAACCCTTTCAGTAACACTACTGACCTTGTGAGGAAATGCCGTTTGCACGAGATTCAGGCGTCCCTTTCATTAATACCACTGACATTGCGGAAGCAAGGGAAGCACTGACATGGCACCTAGTTTAGCCGGTGTAATGGGCTGACATCGCGGATGTTTTAGGTGATGTAGCCAACTGTGTCAGTTTTCATAAAAGAAAAAAAAAGAAATGCCGTTTGCAAGGGATTCAGGCGTCCCTTTTCAGTAACACTACTGACCTTGCCGGGAAATGCTGTTTGCAAGGGATTCAGGCATCCCTTTTATTAACAATACTATTTCTATGATATAAACGTTCCAATATGCAGTGATGTTTTGATCAAAGGTGCGGCCCCTTAAATCTCGGTTTGAGAGGCTCTAATCAGAATAAAACTTACGATCTTGAGGTACGTGGACAGATTTCACTACATAATGATTACGTTGACGTCGTCTCTGCTGATGATGAATCCATACCAAGGATGGCGAGAAATCGTGGGGCCGGGTATTTTCATCATATCTAGTATAATATTTTGTATAGACGATCATACCTACATAAGTACCTACTTGTCTATCGTGACCCCGAGTTCACTGCTAGGGTTTAATTAATCACTTTTTTTATGTAATCTTTTTTTATGTGGTCATGTCTCCTAGTCAAAACAGACTAGCTGATGAGTGCTCGACCTCGTGCATCCGAATCCGCGATTCCCTTGAGACGCTGCATCGCTTCCCCTGAGAACGTTGAGTAGATCGAACAACATTCTTATGCATTGTTTGGGAACATGATACAAAATTTGAATCGGTAGAGAAAGGGAAGTCTGAGCGCCGGACTAGTTCTGCTCACGTCTCCTAGTCAAAACAGACTAGCTGACGAGTGCTCGACCTCGTGCATCCGAATCCGCGATTCCCTTGAGACGCTGCATCGCTTCCCCTGAGAACGTTGCGTAGATCGAACAACATTCTTATGCATTCTTTGGGAACATGATACAAAATTTGAATCGGTAGAGAAAGGGAAGTCTGAGCGCGGGACTAGTTCTGCTCACGTCTCCTAGTCAAAACAGACTAGCTGACGAGTGCTCGACCTCGTGCATCCGAATCCGCGATTCCCTTGAGACGCTGCATCGCTTCCCCTGAGAACGTTGCGTAGATCGAACAACATTCTTATGCATTCTTTGGGAACATGATACAAAATTTGAATCGGTAGAGAAAGGGAAGTCTGAGCGCGGGACTAGTTCTGCTCACGTCTTCTAGTCAAAACAGACTAGCTGACGAGTGCTCGACCTCGTGCATCCGAATCCGCGATTCCCTTGAGACGCTGCATCGCTTCCCCTGAGAACGTTGAGTAGGTCGAACGATGTTGTTGCGCATTGTTTAGGAACATGATACATAATTTGAATCGGTAGAGAAAGGGAAGTCTGAGCGCGGGACTAGTTCTGCTCACGTCTCCTAGTCAAAACAGACTAGCTGACGAGTGCTCGACCTCGTGCATCCGAATCCGCGATTCCCTTGAGACGCTGCATCGCTTCCCCTGAGAACGTTGAGTAGGTCGAACGATGTTGTTGCGCATTGTTTAGGAACATGATACATAATTTGAATCGGTAGAGAAAGGGAAGTCTGAGCGCGGGACTAGTTCTGCTCACGTCTCCTAGTCAAAACAGACTAGCTGACGAGGGCTCGTCGCAAGCCGAAACGTTTAACGTGCTGAAAGAAAGCAAAAGTGATCACTTGCTAGTCACGTGCTCGATTAGAATCTCCTCATACATGCATTGGGTCCGGATGTGTTCGGTGAAGCCACTGAGTGATCAGTTCGTCACCAGACTGCATCCCCGAGTGCTTCATTACAGCGAAGTGGTGTTTATTCAATTTGTTTTGTATTGACAGCCCGACATATCGTGCCGAGCCACCCATAAGGTGTCTAACGACGCCCATGGACATTCGGTCGTATGCGGGGGTTGCAAATGTCATGCCGGCCTGACAGGTGCCCATTCACGCCCCCCTTGAAGGACCCGAAACTGTACTTGGGGGGAAATATATGGACAGGGAGAGCGTTCCAGAGTTTACCGGTTCTGTATGTAGTTATACTCATTTTAACATGCAGATACTGTAAATTCGAGAAATTAAAATCACTTCACCCCTTTTGCTTATTCTGATAAAATATAATATTTGTGCACTTGAGCTGGAGGTAAATTATGCTTTACGATGTGTTCTTGAATCCTCTGATGATGTCATTACCGACCAGAGAGCATCGTCGGCCGCCGCGCCGCCGCCGCTCCGGTCGGACGCAAGACTGGGAAAGTAGTTAAAGTATATTGATTCGCCAAATGTACGATAGAGTGTAAACTTAGAGAATAGTCGATGTTCTATGTGGTTAGATAATGTGTGAAGTGAGATGCGCGCTCTGTCGCCTCGTGCGACCGTTATATCGACTCTCGTCGCGCCGCCACCGACGACGCACCTCCGCCGACCACAGCTGCAACAATTAGTTTCGAAGTGCGTTCTGTACCCTAATCACGAGATTTAACCTACACCGCGTACTACGCTACGCCGTGTTCTCCGCATCATTTTGTATGGAGAAACTAAGTTCGCAAATCACTAGAGGCGCTGCTCCGTTTCTCCATACAAAATTATGCGGAGAACACGGCGTAGCGTAGCGTAGTAGGTTAAATCTCGTGATTAGGGTACAGTAGGGCTATTACGAGTTTCGCTACGCCGCCGCCGCCCCCGGCTACGCCGTAGCGTACGTAGAGAGCGTAAGCGTCTGCGCGGAAGCGAATGCGATAGATTTGCGAACTCGCTTCCGCGCAGCGGCTTACATTCTCTACGCATGCTACACCTCGGCGTAGCCGGCGTAGCGAATCTCGTGATGGCCCTGCTGATTCTATTAGTTGCGTTTGTGCAGCGGCGGCGCTACGGCGGAGGAGGCGCATACGGTGACGCTTCTTTCAGAGTGGGCGAAGTGTCGATTCCGCACTGCGCTGTTAAATAGTTATTTCCTAATTACTGCAAGGCATTGCCTCCGATGCTTTTCAAACGTGTAGGTACTAAAATTACGGTATTATAGGTTACTGTCGTAAATTAATGCTGTATGTGTAGATTAATGCATTGCGGCAACATTGATTTTTACTGAAATTTAAAAATTGAGTATCTGCGAAACTAAAACAGGTACGAACAATGTCGCCCGGACGTTTTTTTTTTATAAAAAGTACCTAATTGTAAAAATGTGTTTCTACTGCAGTAATGTTTTCGTAATTTATTGTGTTTTATTTGTGTATTTGTATCTTTATACGTTAGTACCTACATACATAAAAATTGAAAAGAAAAATTATGTTGACGCCGTGAGGGTATATACGCCTACCGTTGTATTAGTTATTTCTTCATTGTAAATGAAAGAAATTGGAGTGTTGCACTCCAACCAAGTAACTCCAAGTGCCCTTCATAGAAGTTTCATTCGTTTTTTTTTCTATTTTCTAATTTGGTCGTCATTCGGAATTTAGCGTTTAAAAGAAACGACCAAGAAATGTGTAAAAAGTTGTCTCTTTGGAACATATAAAAATAGCTATTGACTCGTTGTATGTTCGGCTGGTTTCGACGAGTGCAAAACTAGTTGGTGCGTGGGGTCTGTGTTCGTTGGTAAGGGATCTTCTTGGAAGTAATGACTGTTAGGTACGTTTAGAAACAAAATAAGGCCTATAAATTGAAAATTTTGGTGAATTACATATTTGGATAAATGTTATTACGCCTGTATACTATTTCTAAGTCTAGGCTTAATGTGTTCAAAAATATTAAAATTAAAAATTTTTGAAAAAGTAGAAAGTGCCTTCCAAAATTTTTGACCAGAGTGGACGTCGGGGTATGTGTAATGAAATGAATATGGGATGAACAAAGAGGAACAGACGAGGACTGGACAACACCGCGCGTGAGGCGACGCGCGACGCGCGCAGATACTCTCACGCCCGTCCACGTTCCCAACTAACCTTTACGTAATCAAAATTATTACCTATATGAAAATTTTAAATACATGATATAGTAGGCATATTATATAGAAAAATATACATATACATACATACATGATAATATATTGGAAAGAGGTGGTATTACCCTGGAGGCGAGTGTTTGGAAACTCTACTAAAATAATTCTCTGTAAAGTTTTGTTTTGCAATGTGCCATTTTTTAAGAAAGTTTAAATTTGTTGTAGTCTTCTAAATTGATGCAATTTTCGTCGATGTAGAAGAATTTAATTTTATCAGGACACACCTACCTAGTAATAAAAGTATAACATTTTATTAGGCTCATTATACATAAGTAACGGGAAGCGACGGTACCTACAGACATAGATTCGTGATAGATAAGTTAATATAGTGTTTGTGTTTTGAGCCTGCTTTCGATTGTTTGTACCTAAGTATCTAAATGTCATTTTTATATAGCTACCGACATTCGTGGTATATTTTGTGCGAGTTTGCAACAAATGGTTCGATCCTTTTGTAAAATAGTTTATGGTTTAGTAGGTTATGTGCTGCGTAACTTCATTCTCAGCACGTTCAAAATGCAATGTTATATAACGCACAATATAAACAGAGTACGGTTCGCCCCTTCGCGCATGTAAAACAACATGTACATAATATTATTGTGTTGTGACAGATTAATTTCTGTTTAGAAAATCACAATAACAATGAAAAAAACTAAAACTAAAATTAACACCTATTAAATAAAAAAAAATTTCATCCATATATATAAAACAACAGACAGATATATAAAAAATAGATTGACATTTCAGCAACTGAGATCGGAGGTCAGGAGAAGTATGTTTTCACAAACTTAAAAAAAAATTAACAAAAAGGATCATTGTGTATTATCAGGATTTAGTAGTGGGATTGACCCTTGGCTAGCTAGCCCACCGTGCATTGTGCATGCGATGCGGGGCGAACGGTTCTAAACGTTGGTTCTAAACCGGACGCCGGGGCCTTCACGCTGTCAATATTTTCATCAGTTTATCTGTCAGTATTGATAAAGTTAATCCTACATTGAAGTACTGGCAATATACAACCGCCAGTCGTGCAGCATGAAAAAAAACACACACATAAGTATTATTGTCAGTAAAGCTTATAGCTAAATATTGTAAGCTTGTGAGGCCCGTTTATGAGCTTTTGTGAGAGTATATTGTTTATTATTGTTTATTGTATAATTTAATACATAGGTAGGTAACCTACGCTTGGAAATGTCGAAAATTCCGCCAGTTCTAATTCAATGCGAAGAAGAACTGACAAACAAACTTCGCAAATCACAATGTTTTGTTAGCACCCTATAAGTATTACAGTTACTTACAAATAAATAAAAAAAATAGGTACTACCGCCACACACATTATTATTTACTTTACAGCATAAACGTGAAGAATTAAGAATCTGACCGCTCTGCCTATTTACATTACCTAAATCTGGTGTATAGTGCCATCGTCAATTTTGATACTTAAATATATCAAGTCAACAACAATTAGTTAAGTTTATTACAAAGAAATGTAATATGTCATCTTAAAAATCTAAAGACACAAATTGTATCAATTTAACAAAATTCGTTAGTGGGGAAACAGTAGTCAGACTCTTAGATACAATTATGGTCAGCTAACGCATCCTTAACAGTGTAATGAGTCTTTTAGTTAACATTAATTTAATTTGTCGTTTAAAATTATTCTCGTTTAATTTTTTTATGACTAATAAAATGACAGTTTATTATAATATCTAACACTATCACAAATGAAGCTTTTAAAAGTTTTAGATAGCCTATGTCTTACATTGAACATTAGGAATAGGTAACCTACATACCTAATACAATGGTATTAAATTTTTGTTTTTTTTTATTCACTTCATTTGGTATGTACCTATTATTTCTTTGTAAGATTATACTATTTTGATTTGATGTCAAATTGCTTATATGTGCCAGGTAAAACTGGCAAAACCATGAAATTTTTTTACCGAAAAAACTTGTAAATGCATTACAATTGCAATTTTATTGGCAGAACTTGAAGTTTGAAAAATAATGCAAACTATGTACAGTGTATTTACGGACGATATAATCTCGTGCAATATTTTTTTGTTTGTATAATACAATGAATGGCATGTTTCGCCAGTTTTACGCGGCAACAACCTTAATCTGATTCATCCTAATACTATACGTGTAATATTTTAAATTCATTCTGTTAATTGTTTAAACCATTGATTTTATAACCCTGTCCTATAAAATCAATGGTTTAAACTAAGTATTTTAAGATGATGTTCCTTTGTTATTTTATATTGTTTGTACGTAATACTGTCGAAGACTCGAGTGTATACGATCCAAAGGCACAATTGATTTAATTGTACTATACCTACATATTATATTTAATATTACTTAATGCGTAAAGATTGTACCTATATTGTTTATCTTATAATATCTAATGGAATTTTACGCCTCGTCCGCGGCCGCGGGCGGGTCTCGGTCACTTGGCTTGATCTGATCATCCAGGCTCATGTCATGTATCAGTACCTACCTACATGTTTCCTTTAGGTACATTATTTATAAATTCATGTTTGACTTATTTTCAATTTATTTACCTACTTAAATAAAAAATCGAGTTTTAATCACGCACGGAGGGTTCCGTAGATGCGCTATACCATACCTGTCAAAACACCATATCCGTCTATCTTTTGTCTGTCTGCGGTGCAAACTACCTTTGGCGCCATTTATTATTTAGTAGTGTTAATGTGTACTAATCGACTGTTAGCACGTTTCTTGTATAGGGACCCTCTTATTTTGTTTTATTATTATTATTTCCTTGCATATCCGCCATAACAACACACATTCTGTGAAAATTTTAACCGGTTACCTACCTATTACGATTCAAAGATACAGGCCTAGGACTGACAGACAGACGGCGTAGGCTCAGTCGTGAGATTTCGTGTGGATATGGAACCCTAAAAACGTGCTCATAAAATTATTTTTTTCAATTATGACAGGTTGATTCACGATTTTGCGAAAAAATGTTTAACTTATTCAATATACTTAGTTTAATTTGAAATAAAAATTTCGTCACACATTTTTTTAGAAATTTAATTTCTGGTATGGAAACCAAAGCAGCATAAAAAATGACCTAACTACGAAGTACCATTTAACTGACACAAGTTTAACACTAATTTATGTCTTGCTGACCCGCCCGACTGTGTTTCAACACTAACGTTATCCGCATGCACGTATAGACACCACAATCGGTGCCAATGCAAACAGACAAAAATATTGTGAATGAACAAGTGCAGGTTTTCTTCTATTCGAGTGCTGTTGCCTGTCGCAATATGCCTAGGTCTAATTTATTTATTGTTAAGAATAACCTCGTTAATGTCACAGTGTACCGTTGTCTGAATGACTCCATGTAAAAATAGAACGAAAATATAAATTGGTTTTATTTTATCCCAATTACCTCCTCGACGAACCAATCCTTAGGGCCGTTATAAACGACAAAAACGCAAAAACATGCAAAAAGTGCGGCAAAGAGAGTCTAAAACTGACCAATTGGCACACGTTGAGAAAATTTAAAAAATACCAACATTAAATTTAATTCCTTACCAACAATGTGGTTTGATGGTTTTTTTTATATAATAAGTAAGATTACTACTTATAAAAAAATAAATACAAATAAACAATGATGAATTTAAAAAAATCTGAGAATGTGTGTATTATTAAAATTTTGCAATACCACTGATGCAAAGGTCACAAAGCTCTGAGAAAACTGGCTTGTTGAAATTTTAATATTGTAACCACGACAGGAGATCAAAATAAAAAAAAAACAAAAAAACGCCTGCACGAAATTTATCGACGTTGCACCTATCTACCTATTTTTGCTTACGTACCTAAGTCAATAACGTTTTGACCTAAGTACCTATTTTTATTTTAGTTTTCATGGATAGTCTATTCAGAGGTTTATAAAAAGTGGTACATTAACTAAAATGAAATTGCTCAAGGTCGTTGGCGTTTGCCACGGCCTTAATGTTGGGCACTAATATCTTCACTTCAGTGTACTGCACAAAGTTAAAGTACACATAGATGTCTACCTAATAGATATGTAGGCTAACTAAGAATCAACAGCGGCGGGTGGCCGAGTGGATTGGGCATAGGCTTCTCATGCGAGAGGTCCGAGGTTCGAATCCGGTCGGCGTGTACCAATGAGTTTTTTTTTAATTTACGTACATACCTACAGCTGCTACTTCTAAAACATTCTAAAAATGCTATAAAACCCAAGTACGAAAAACGAATGAAGTTGGTTGGGCTAACTGTCTATTCCAATCCTTCTGCAAGCCTGATTACGGCATTTTCGATCAACTTTCCTTCGTTTATATTAAATAAATATAGAACTGCTGACCGTGGTTCGGATTCCACATAAAACTGTAGGTAGGTCCCTTCCTTTTTTACCTTACTAGGAGTGGTAGGGTTGGTGCAACGGCACTCAATGAAACGTCGTCGGTCGAAACGGCTATGTAAATAGTTCGTGTTTTCCGTCCAGGTTCAGACATGAAATGAAGGGAAGCACTGCCATGGTTCCTAGTTCACCCGGTATGGGCTGACATCACGGATGTTGTAGGTGATGTAGCCAACCGTGTCAGGTTCCATAAAAAAAAACAGTATGAAACGAAAATAAAATAAAAACTGCTACGAACACGTTAAAAGTTTATGAGTACTTTCTTAGTCCCACTAGACTAGTAGTGGGACTAAGAAATTACTATGTGTGACTAGTCAATCAACTGAACTGTTTCAAATATTGGCGCGTCATTAGTTTTGATATTCGCCGCTCGGAGCGCTGCGCGCTGGCGTCAAAAGAGCGATGGCGAAATAATATTTGACGTTGTTTGTTAGCGTCTGTAAACACGATATTAGTAAATCTGCTTGGAATAATTTTCTTAGTTTTTAGCAATAATTGCTTAGATTTATAAAAGCCACATAAAATATATTCATAATATTATATAAGAAGCTTTATTGACGTCTAAATGAATGAGACCTAGGGTTTGACACCTGACAGCTCTGGCGGATCCTGCGGCTCCTGCGCTCCTTTCGGAAAACTCCTCTCGGGTTGACTCGGCTCGAAAGCGAACTAACTGAATCCGATATTCGTTTGATCGGTTATGTAATTTGGTGGCTCAGTGGTATAAGAGTGTTGGGTTTTTATTTTTTCGATCTCGATCATGGGTTCGTGTCCCTTTTGTCAAAATTTGTTTTGTTTTGTTTTTTAAGCAATGTTAGGGTGTAAATTAGGTTATGGTTATTTTTTTGACGTGATAACGTCACGTCTTATAAATTGATGAACACCGGCTGCACGCATGAAAAAATGTCACGTTCCATCTGAGCCTGTGTGTGCAAGCGAGAGCACGTAACAAGCGATAGAGAGGCACAATCGGCCCAAGCCGAAAGCGAACCAAGGGAATCCGATATTCCTTTGGTCGTTTATGTGATTTCGTGGCTCAGTGGTAAGAGTGTAGGATTTGTGTTTTTTGACCATGGGTTCGAATCCCTCAATTTTTTTTTGGTTTTTTTTCTTTTTTAAGCAATGTTACGGTGTTTAAATTTTTTTAGGGTGTTTAGTTTTTTTTATAACCACCTAAGAATTACTTTCGGAAATACAAACGTAACAAAAACGACATGCGTAGTCTATGACGTTATCACGTAAAACTATCGTCCGTAAACCGACTTTACAGACAAACAATTTTTTTTTATAACTACCTAAGAAAGCTTTATTTTCGGAAATACAAACGTAACAAAAACGACATGCGCCGCCTCAACATTGCTACAACGCTACGCGACGCATCTTTTCTATATTAATCCTGGTAATGATTTTTTTAAACCATCAAAACATCACTAATACCTACATACCATACAACATCACTCATACATACCACACAGTCCTCCTTCGAGTCGAAGTTTGCCGAAAGGAGCTAAAGGAGCGGTTGTAGGATCAAGCAGGTCTTTCAAGTGGCGGACCGTTGAGACCTATACTCAAACAAAGGTAACCTTTATAAAGTTTTACTGCGCCACCTTAGAGTATCACAGATGTAGATCCAGTGCACCTTAGAGTATCTGCACAGGTGTAGATACAGATACCACCGCTGAGATGCGAGTTGACGCATCGGCCTCACTGCATCTCTACCCGTGCATGTCGTAAAAGGCGACTAAGGGATAAGGACAAGAGGCCGTGCTAAAGGGCGACAGGATCGCCACCTCTCACCTTGGCATGGTACTTCCACCGAGTCATGCAGCAGGTGGGTCTTCGTGCCTTACTTGCTGCTTGATCGATTGAATCTTGTTCGAATAATTTGCGAAACGTGGTGGTCGGTGTTGTGCTGTAATTTACCAGAGTTCTTGCAGCACAACACCGATCACTCTGCTTACCCCGATTGTCGAGATTCATCGTGTGTGATATGTATGTATGTATGTACCTAATTACTTATTACTTAGCAGGGTATTGAGAATAGACTGGACAGTATCCAGAACCCAGTCAAACATAACCTAAAAAATTAAACCTTAATTTTTTTTGTGACTTCCTCCGGAAAAAATAAATATACACCAATTTTATGAGGCTTTAACAGAACCTAATCACATTTTTTTTATTACTAGACGATGCCAAATAATGTCAACTATTTTCATGTATTATGGGAGCTCGCCATTGCTCTGTAAGCACACTGCGTTTTACAAAGAGGTTGAATGTTGTCGCTGATGCGTTGGCGTTTTAGGCAAAGAGTTTGTGTTAATTACTACCAAAAAATATAATACGATTACTACTTGGAAGTGACTTGGAAATTAATCTCAATAGGGGCATAGCAGGTCGACGAAAACGCCATCTGGTGTCATAAATACGAAGCGGCCTAGGACCTAGGCAGTAAGGTGCTATGCTAAAGAATAATCCTTACAAGGTGGGTGTCAACTGTCAAGTTGGCGGTGACAGCATTTGACAGTAAAGTACTTTACTTTATTATGTACCTTAGCAGTATAATGCGCGGGACGGATCTCGGCGTGTCGTCGCCGCAGCGGGCGACCCGCCACGCGCATACACTATACAAGTACGGTGCGGGTGCGAGGGAGAACACTGACGAGCTGCTGCGGGGGCGACACGCCGAGATCCGCCCCGCGTATTATACTGAGTACCACAAAAAACGCCATTACTAGCCTTTTTAATTAGTTACTTTATATGCCTACCAAGACTGTGCTACCAAGTGCTGCCCTCTATAGTTTCAGCTAGGTCCCTATACGGATACGGCTGTGCGCATAACAATTTCATGCATGATACATCTCTGTCTTTCATTACGAAATAGAAAAGGATACATCTTACGGAATATTTGACGTCACTAGAACGCGACGATAAGCTTAAGGCAAGCGTCCACTACGGAATGCGCCGTCCCTGAATTTATTTTCTTTCTTGATTCTATAATGTTGGGTTTGTGTATTAGCAAAAATTGGCCATAATATAAACGAGGATAAGTTTTGCGGATGCAAAGAAACAAAGCATCTACATACCATAATACCGCACGCTGCATCCCGGCAATCGGGGTAAGCAGAGTAATCGGTGTTGTGCTGCAATAACACCATTAAATTACACCGACCGCCCCGTTAGCAAAGTATTCGGACAAGATAACTATCAAGCAGCAAATATGGCACGAAGACTTACCTGCTGCATGACTCGGTGGATGTACCGCGCTAAGGTGAGAGCTTGCTAGCCTTTCGCCCTACTTTGTTTAGCACGGCATCTACGCATCTACAAGGAATCTACGTCATTTAATTCAATTGCTAGCTATTCAAAGGGGCAACGCCGCCGCCAGGGTATTGGAGAATGTGGGAGATTCGGCTGAGTTGGAGGAAATATCTCTAGCTCTTCTCTTCTTCTCTATCTTCTCTACTTCTTATAAAAGGAAACGTCTGTCTGTATGTATGTTTGAGGTAAACTCCCGAACTACGGAACAGAATTTGATGCGGTTTGCACCAATGGAAAGAGTAGTTCTTGAGGCTCAATATAGGTTATACAACATCACGCTATATAGCTTAGGGCTGAGTACTATCAAATAAAGTGTGTTATCCGCACCGCATCAAAATCTGTTTAGTGGTTCCGGAGTTTGCCTCAAACATACATACAGTCAGAAGTTTCCTATTTTAAGGCCAAGAAGAAGATGGAGATAGAGAAGAAGATACAGATAGAGGAGATCTACGTTTAAATCGAATTTGTTATTAAACCGAGTCCAGCGCGTGCGAAGCCGTGGGCAAAAGCTAGTTTTACATACTACAGCCAACCTAATCTTCTCACTCCGTCAAATTTTAATTTTAATTCTGCCCAGCTCATTCCCAAAGCACTGTTCTCATAATGGACGCCTACCTTTAGTAGCTGGAACGCGTTAGCCAGTGCATTATATTCTTTGGTTTTGACGTTCCGAAATTTGATTGACATTTGATTTTTGACGTTTAGTTTCAGTGTTGCCATGTTAGGAGATTTTCTCCTAGATTCAGGAGAATTTCAGCGGTGTTAGGAGATGTTTTTGCCTGTCAGGAGAGTAGGAGAAAATCTAGGAGAATGAAAATCATTACAGGAGAAGATTTAGGAGTGAGAAACATATATTTAGGTACTAGTAACAAACAAATATGTCGGTATGTACGGTGACAACACAATGGATGAACCTGTATGTGAATCAACCAACCTCTCAAGTCATACAATATACGATAGGATTTGTCTTTTGATAAGAGCAAGGTTCCCCTTCTTGCTCTTTAGATAGGATAATGTGACACTCTGTGAGTGTGTGCGTGCATTGATCGACCAACCAGCCGACTACCGGGCGGGCCAAACCGAACGAACACATTGTTATCAATCAATGTTATTTACATGTATTCTTTGTAATAATCAGTAGTATTACTAAGCCTACGTCGACAGTCTGTCCGTCAGTCCGCACTACTTTAACGGCTGTATCTTTTGTACCGTAATAGGTAGCTGGTTGTGATTTTCACAGATCATGTGTTATTTATTATTGGCGGACATCCTATGAAATAAAAAAATAATAATAAAAATTTAGTGTTTCCCCATACAAGAAACGTGTTTTTTTCTAAAAAAATTTTTTTTTGTTTGGGTTTGCTCTAACGTGAAAACGGTAATACGTACAAGTGTCAAACTTGGTGTGGTTAAAAACTAAAAAAAAAAACAAATAATTAAAACAGACGAATTACGTGGAGGTTAGAATGGCAATCGTGGTTATGGCGGGAGGACAAACCATTATTGGCGGAGAAGTGACAGAACAGATTGAAGGAAGGGTATGTACGTATATCTCGGTTAAATACTGCTTGGTAGACAAGGTCTCCTTAAGGAGGTCGAGGGAGGAATTCAACTGAGTAGGGCTGCCTCGGAAAAATTTAAAATTCGCCCCGAGGTCTAACCTGTATATATTATGACCAGCGCGTCCTACCGTTTATGACGTACCGGTGTGAAACGTGAGCTCTGACTATAGCTGTTGTTTTCAAAAGTTGTCCAGCGAGCGATGGAACTAGCCATGCTGGGCTGGCCTGGGAGTATAGCTAGGCGAAATGGTGCGTAATGACTAATGAATGAATAAGGCAATCCGCCGACGCACCAAAGTAATCGATATTGGAAACCAGGTGGATAAGCTAAAATGGCAGTGGGCTGGGCACGTTAGCTGAAAGGATGACGACCGTTGGAGTAACCATGTACTACATTGGCGGCCGTGGACAGGAAAATGGAGTGTGGAAGACCACCGGCCAGGTGGGACGCCGACATGAAGTATGTCGGCGGAAAGCAGTGGTCCGTACCGCTGAAGACCGAGAGACTGGAGGAAAATTGAAGGCGTATGTCCAGCAGTAGACGCTTACACGCTGACTGACTGACAGAGAACCCTCGGTGCGCGAGTTCGACTCGCACTTGACCGGTTTTCAGGGTGCAAAGGCTACAGCTCTTTACAGGTAAGACAGACAGACGGACGGGCAGACGGCCTAGGCTTAGTAAAATGGTCCCGTACGTATAAGGAACACTAAAAATGTTGTGAAATTTTTATAATTTGAATAACAGGAGAATTTCTTAGGAGGACGAAAATTTTCTAGGAGATTTTTAGGAGATTTTCGAAGTCAATCTAGGAGAATTTCAAAATTTGAGTTGGCAACACTGTTTAGTTTAGACTTTAGTTGACCGACCGACCGACCGCGGACCGAACCATCGTTCCTCGGACAAAATAACCACAAAATTGGAAATTGCTAAAGTTTTATTTTTATCACATAGTTTCCGCGGTGTCTTAACTTTGTGTCTTAAGGTGTTGTGTAGTACTTCGATACTATGAATAATCCGAGAGACAACGACATTCATCCGCCGCTAAGGCGACCTCCCGCCGGCAATGCTATGGTACCTACTTATACAAACGTTTAAAATTTTATCATTAGTAATTTTCTACACCACACCCCCTACCGCAGGCCTACACAATTTAAAAACTTGTTTAAACAGGTTCACAGAAACTTTATTTGCGAAGTGCAATAATCCGAGTGAAACATTGCACTTCTGACTTGCTTTGACTCTTCGCTACCTCACAACAATAATATCAATCGATGCACTTGCATTATGTATTGTTTGCAGTCTGCTTCTGATCAGACCTTATTTCAAACTGGAATGGAATATTTTTGTATTCATTGTTTGGTCAATATTTAGATACAGAAATGTTATCATGTGATTGCATAATAAGTAGGTTTCGGTTATAAAGGTTTCACAAAATTCTCGTTTCAAATGTTCAAAGCTTCGTTTTAAATTACGTTTTGTAGTTTTAGATTCCCTTTGTCCGCTGATGGTGGTTCAATGTCTCATTTCGCCATTGCGAGACAGACAATTTGATTACAGTTTTGTAGATAAGGTTACCAGATGGTTCAGTTAAAAAATCTGGATATTTTTAATAAAAGGGCCTTTGATTTTTCAAGTTACAAATGTTTAATAAAATATGAAGGGTTTGATTTTCAAGACTAAACGTTTCATGACTTTTACTTTTGAAAATGAATGGGAGATACAGTTATAAAGAAAAGGAAGTGCATTGATCGAACTTATTGCAAATCTAAGAATTCAATAAGATTAGTATCAAAATGAATCATTCTGTCGGTTATGTCACGAAGAAATGTAGGTGTATTATCAATCTTCTTTATTGTGGGATAGTGTCGCTATCACCACACAGTTGTATCTATCTTCATAAAATTTAATTAACCTGCATGCTCCCAACTCCTCCGTGCGAAGCAGGTATTTCGTATGGCATGAATTGTCAGCTGACATCACGGATTTTATAGGTGATGTAGCCAACCGTGTCAGTTTCCATAACAAAATGTTTACATTGCATGGTGCATTATACGTTCAATGCACCATTATGTTGCGGTATTAGATAGAACAAAATAAAACTAAAATGTTTGCCTTGTGATCACTGGCGGCCGGTCCTAAAGTGCGCTCGTGCGCCGCACTACCATACCACGAGAAGTCTTCACTTCACTCAAAATAAATAATATCTTACAATACAACACACCTCCATTAAAACCATAAAGACAGTACTCCAAATAAATACGAATGTTAATTCGACCTTATTTTATAGATCACAAGGCACGTTTTTGCGAGTAAAACCGCGCCCCGTGCGGAATCGAATAACGCACGCGGGTCTCCCATCTGAATGTATGGGGATCGGCAAAACACCGCTGGCGCGTGAGACAAAAGATACTTCATAGAAACAGTATGAGCCGAAATGGAGTTCTGCGTGCGGCGCACAAGCGCCAAACAAGGACGCTATATCGTGAATAGCCGCGCGTGCGACACGTCGCGAGCGATTCGTTTTGCACGAGTCCGTCTACCTAGAGTCAGCGCGCTGTCGTGTGATGTCACATACCCGTTAGCGCGCGAATATTTAAAATGGGATATTGTTAGGTTTTGTGCTTTCTGTCACGTGATACTGTGAATTAAGCGGTGCCGATATTTGCCTAAGAGTTGGTTAAAGGTAAGGCTTTACAAACAGGCGATCCCGGGTTCAATTCCTACTTTTCAAATGTTTTTTTTATTATACATTTTTTAAATATTTTTGGGACATTGCTATTGTTTTCTTTTTGAAAGCTGAAGCAGTGTTGTGGTCTATGGGTGTGTTCATAAAGGTACTATATTAGTTAAAAAATTTGGTTGAATTTATTTTCTTGGTTTTTGCAACTCATTGAGTGTCTTGAGAATATTCATACTAGGTACGTGCATAATACAACGCGGCGTTTAAAAAATTCGGAAGTCGCAATCTTAAAATAATATTGGGAATGTGTTGAGAAATTTGCTATTTAAGGAGGTAGGTACTTAGCGCTCTCCCGGTCACTGAAGTCACCAGCCGCCACTGCTTGTGATCACTATCAAACTAGAATTTGCCACCTTTAAACATACATCACATCATACATACATTATAAAAAACATACATTAATTATATTTGTTGTTGATTTCAGGCAAATTACCAACTTACACCAGACGAAATGCGGATTCTCAACGAGTGCAATTGGGAGAGCTTCTCCCAGCGGTCCATGCCCATTGGTACCGCCTTGGGAGTAGGTACCTACATGGCAGTACAAAGAGGTGTGTATTAATATTATTAACCCTTCTAGTGTTGGTGTCGGCGCAAGCTCCAACAACCCGCAGCGTCGGCAGTTTTGACGTCAGCGTTTCGCATTCATAGCTACAAAACTTATCCCCTAATGTGCGAGCGGCCCGATTAGCTGTCAGCCCTTCGGGTGCGCTCTGCGTTTTTGGCGATATTTCTAGACTTGTTTCTTTTAATAATTAAATTATTAAATAAAATATTAAAATTTAAATTAAATTAAAATTAAAATTAAATTAAATTAAATTAAAAATAATTAAATTACAAGGTAATGTGTTTAATACTATCATTATTAAACTGATTTAAAAAATTCAAGAATTTTCGGAATGGTTTTTACCTAGAGGGTTACAAAAATGATGATACTTTACGAATAAATAGTTCCTCAGCGCCGAGAAACTATTGTAAATGAAGATTACTTACCCTTCCATCGTTTTTCACAAAGAAAACACCAAAAAATCCACAAAAAAACCACTAAAAACACGAGGCGCACACGTCACCGTCCGCGAACACACAGAGACCGACTGAAGATCGCTTGTCAATAGTTATTTGACAGGACAAGCACATAGAAGTGTGTATTTTTAGGTAGCCTACTCTTTCATCAATTACTAGACATTCGTTAGAAGAGTTAAGAAGGATGTTGCACGTTACAATAAATTATTTGTATGAAGTCGTGCGCGCGGTCCAAATAGGGCGGCCGGCAGTTCTGGACAGGAAACGTCACCGCCCCTAGAGGGCGGATCGCACATGTTTCGCAAAATGTTTTTTTTTATGTGTAGGTATTAACACTGACAATAAATTTACCATGGGAGTAATCTTGACGAAATTTCCTAAAAAGTTTTTTTTTTTATGGAAACTGACACCTATATTTGCACACTACTATTTTAATGCCGACCATCGGCAGTGGCGCTGGCAAGCCATACTTGCCATTGCCACCGACATTTCGATCACTTTTGCCACCAGCGCATAATGTGTGTTGTGCGTACTGTATTACTGTTTGTTATTGTTTTCCTGATTCATTTTTAGGGTTCCGTAGTCAACAAGGAACCCTTATAGTTTCGTCATGTCCGTCCGTCTGTCTGTCTGTCCGCTGCTTAGCTCAGAGACCCTTAGTACTAGAAAGTTGTAAGTTGGTATGGGTATACATATTAATAACGCCGACAAAGTGGTAAAATAAAAATTTTGAAATAATTTTTTTTAGGATACCTGCCCTACACGTAAAGTGGGGATGAAATTTTTTTTCACGTCTACCCCATCGTGTGGGGTGTCGTTGGATAGGTCTTTGGAAAATATTTCAGGTTTGTAAAAAGCATTTTTCGATTTAGGGATCCCTTTGCGAATTATTAAGCTTTTAAGTGCAAATTTTTGTTAGAGTCAAGTGTCCCCACCCCCTGCCAGCTAAACGGTTGTCATTAGATATGTGAGAAAATTCACAGCAGTAGTATACATATCGAAATTAAAAGGAAAACTATCACAGCTAAGTAGGCTGTACAGGTTATGTAATAGTCGACCAACTTATAAAATGTACGGACGACAGCATCATTTCACTGTTGAAGAACTTTTTCAAATTAACATTCGTTTATTTCCCCTACATAATTTTACAAATAATCAAATAATTTATTTTGATAGGGTTCCGCAACTACGGAACCCTACACTGCGCGCGGCCCGACTCGCACTTGGCCGCTTTTTTCAATAAATATTTTAGTTTTTTGTGTGTTTCAAAAAGAAATAATAAACAATTTAAAATTATTGTATGTGCATAATTTTTTTCTGTTTTTAGCGTTCTGTACGTGACCCTATTACTAAGCCTACACCATCTATCCGTCCGTCTGTCTTCCCTTTAAAGGGCTGTATCTTTGAACCGTAATAGGTAGCCGGTTGAAATTTGAATTATTTTTTTTTGCTTTATCATAAAAACGGTAATACGTACAAGCGTCAAACTTGGTGTGATTATAGTGCATACTCTAAGGCAGTGGTTCTCAAACTTTTTTAGCTGACGGCGCCCTTAACCCGTTCAAGAAATTGTGCGGCACACCGCTTCAATATTCGGTTGGTGTCTTTCATATGCATCATATCTGAACTGTGATAAGATAAACGAAGCATGCAAATATGTAAATCAAGTAATATTTTCGAAAAGAATAAAAAACACAATTTTGCCATGCGTAAAAGTTACGCATCGAAATGTAAATGTTTCATTATTATTTCGATTAAGTATGTAGGTAGGTACATTACTTTTATACTTATTTTGAATTTAATTATTTACTACTAGTGAGTGGCTCTGTGAGCTGTAGACCTCGCGAGTCTGTTTTTGCATAGCTTAAAACTGAATAAATGTTCACCGGCGCACCTCAACCCCCATGGCTTAGCGATTTTTAAAAATTACCAAAAACTTGTTGAGAAACAGCCGGACATCCGGACATATTAACTGTCTACTTCCACTTTGCCGGTACCCGCCTCCCCCGGACCATCCCATCACTCTCGCCGCACACCCCGCTTGCCCAGTTTAGTACCGATAGCAACGCCGCGAAGTGCACACGACACGCTCGAATTTTTTTCGCCCCTAGTTTTCGGTATTACTTATCAGTCGCGTCGGTTCGGTTTATTGTTTGCTTACATAGGTGCCTACCTAATTGAGTTTTGTTTTTTGTTGGCCATAACAGTTTCATTAAAACTACAACAAAATCCTTTTATTAAAAGTAGCTTACTATACACGGTGTTGCAGTTGCCCCCGTAATATTTTTAACTGACATAAGGGGGTTATTCTATATGTGAAATTAAACAACATCTGTGAAGAAAAAAAAATTTTTGAAACAAAAAAAAAATTATTTTTTCCATACAAATTTTAATAACCTATTCTCAAAAAGTATGGAGAAAAAAATTTTTTTTTCTTCAAATAAAAAAGTCGTGGAACAAAAGTTGTTCTATTTCACGTACAGAATCACCCCCTTTCGGGTTTAACGGTTGGGGTTGCAACACCGTGTATAACACAGTAAACTTCTTGTATAACAGAGTAAACGAATGATCATGATTAACGAACGAAATGCAACGTGTTGGTCGTCGGCGTCGCTAGCTCGGGCGAGCATTGGTTTAAATTATCTCACTTCATTGTGTTCAATTCACAATTCACACTTGACTGTCATAAAACAAATTACTCTCCAACCCATTTTTATGATTTATTTGAAAGCGGAATTAAATTTTATTATTTCGCTTGATTTACTAAAGGATAAAAACAAGGAACAGGGTGGTCAGCTCCACATATTCATTGTTGTATATCAGCTTATATTAATCTTTTGTTGTTGCAAAATGTCTGGTTACTATAAAACACGGAATTTTCCCTCCAATATTCGCACTGAGACTGGTGAATATTGGACCAGGCAAGAACAAAAAAAGAAAAAAATATATATGTAGGTAGGTACTTATATATAATGAGTATGTACATAAAATGAATTAAACCTTATATACGCCTGGTTTATTCAGTCAGTCACCAGCCAGTTCTAAGCCCGCAAGCAAAAGTATGAAGGTAAGTTTATTTCCATCGAATTTTATTTCATTATATTGTCAAGATTCATTCTTCAATCCAACTGCTCACTCAAACAAACTACGTTAGAAATCAACGAAACTAACGCGTAACGTCAACTAGTTTAACCATTTCAACTGATCAACTCAAAATCAACTTTTTCTGTAAACGGTTGCGTTTGACCAACCAATGTAGACAGGTAAACAAGCTAAGGCCATAAACATCGGAGGATTCAAATAAATTAATAGTAGGCATGTATCTAGGTACCAGATTATGTGTAGACTGCGCTCCTCCTGCAGCTAGGTATATTATTATTTTGTCTGAAGTGAAAAATATTTTTTCACATTGTTCTGTCAAAACTAAATGTATTTTTTAAATTGGTGTTTTTTCATATACTTATCTACACATGTAAATACAATTTTAAAGAAACTAATCTGAATTAGCAATTACTTTTTCTAATTTAAATTACCCAAAATAATTTCTTGCGAATTTTTCGTATACCTTACCATTTTGTTCACCCTACTGACAAACCTTTTTGACGTGACGTCACGGGTGGCAAACTTGTAGTAGACAGTTAATACGTACGCATTTTGCCCAAGCTGAAATGGAGAAGCTTCGCTCGCGCTTCGCGCTCGCTCGGTCAAATAATGTCCACTTTTTCGCGGCACCCCTGGCGTAGGTTCGCGGCACCCCGGGGTGCCGCGGCACCCAGTTTGCGAATCACTGCTCTAAGGTATTAAATCCAACAAATAATAAAAAAAACCCGGCCAAGTGCGAGTCGAACTCGCGCACCGAGGGTTCCGTATCGCCATGTCATGGCTAGCGCCACTCACGCCATCTAGATGGAGCGTTATGAAATGCTTCATATCAGTTAAATGTCATGATTAGTTAAAATGCTTCATAATCTATTTATTTATACTTTTTGGTTCCTTCTATGGAAACCCCTGTGAATTTTTTACTTTTTCTTATCTTTATTATTTGTTGTTATATTGGCCATAATAACACATATTCTGTGAAAATTTCAACAGGCTACCTATTACGGTTCAAGAGATGCAGCCCTCGGACAGACAGACGGACGGACGGACGGACAGACAGACAGACAGACGGCGTAGGTTTAGTAATCGGGTCCCGTACCGGATACGGAACCCTAAAAACTGTCAAAGGATCCCGAACTGAACGAAAGAAAACACAATGTTTTTGTAAATGCATAACACAAATATATTGTGTGGTGTTACGGAACCCTCACTGCGCTAGGCGAACTCGCAATAGGCCAGTTTTTTTACACTTACTTTTACTTAGGAATTAAGAGCGAACTACAAGAGGGGAAACTCACGATAGATCTATAAAAGGTAGAGATAGATATATAAAAGGGAACGTTTGTCTATATGTATATCTGATTTAAGTAAACACCGGAACCATCGAACAGATTTTGTTGCGGTTTGCACCAATGGAAAGAGTAGTTCTTGAGGCTCACTATAGGCCATCACGCTAAATAGCCTTAGGGCTGAGCAGTATCAAAGAAAGTATAGTATGAACAGGAGAGAGAGAGAGAGAGATTGTGTTACCTATAATTTTTGCGTTTAAATCGGATTTGCTATAAAATCCAGTCTACCGCGAGCGAAGTAGGCAAAAGCTAGTTGTAATTTTATATTATTATATTTTCAGGTTTCTTCAAGCCGAGCCTTCGGTTTGGCGCTTTCCCAAAGGTTACAGTGGCTGTGATAACGGGTTATTTCATCGGCAAATTCTCTTACCACCGCCAATGTGCTGAGAAACTGATGGCTCTACCGGACAGCCGTATAGGTCAAATGCTACGCGACATCAGAGATGGAAAACAGAGGTACCTACCTACATTATGTATATAATTTTTTTTATGGAAAATGACACGGTTCGCTACGTCACCTACAACATCCGTGAACAGTCCATTTATGCTCATCTGTCAAGCCTTTGCTTTCCGGACCAGCCGATCGGCCGTCGAACTTGATTACAGTTGATTTCCTTCCGGAAAGGCCGATCGGGTTTCCAAACTGTCCGCATTATACGGGCGCATATTCTCGTCAGTCAATTTATCATATTAGAAAGAGAGAGATTGTTGGATAGAAGGTTAAATAAAACCGACAATTCCGCACTCAAACAAAAAAAAACATTCTGACATCTTGTCATTTTTGCCTAAAGGTTTCTCGTTTTTTTTTTTAAATCGTGAGATATGTTGAAATCACACTTTCATTCCGTGAGTTTTGTTTGTACGGGGGAATAGTCAAGAATTCGGAAAAAATGTCGAGCGTGTTTTATTTTTCCTGGAGTTAAAAAAGACTGCTTCTAAATAAATGAATTTTCACTTCTTTTGTCTCGTTTTGTGGGTAATTTAGCTTTATGTGCCAATAGAGTTTTTTCTATAATCAGTTTATTGATCAGATTTAATTATTTAACTATATATTTGTCAAATATTATTTGGGACGTGCGGTGCCGATACTTCGCGCGGCGAAAGTGTCATGCAGCTTATATAGGATATGAACAATATTTAATAAAGTATTTACCTATATGTATCTATCTAATAAACTTCAAACAATTTTCAGTGCGGTATCGCCGCCGACGATGCCGGCGGTGTCGATGTACGGCGCCAGGCAGGACGACATCTACTCGGACGTGGGCCCCGGCTCATCGCTCGACCTGGACACCGACCGGCCCATCTTCAGCTCAGAGGACAACACGTACAGCGGATCGGGTGTGCTCATTTGTGTTCACTATTGAACCTCACCTATGTAAAAAAAAAATGCAAATAGCAACAGCAGTGATCATCATAGACACGAACACATCAGCATATTAGGCTGGTTTCACAGCTATAGGTACGGGAGGCCCGTACCTACACACAAACGCGAGCGCATCGCTGCACATTCATCGTTTCACAGCGATGAATAGAATATAATAGAAAGAATAGAAATTTTATTGATATAGCTTCTATATAGGTCATTTAAACAATTTCAAATTATATCACACAAATGTAAAATTTTACAGATTTTCATAATAATTAAAAATAATTTACAATAATAATTACAATTTTTATCATACAAATAAAAATACATTGAATCTTAAATAAAAAGTCATTCCTTAAGGAATTCCTCGACCGAATAGTGCACCTTCTCCACCAGAAAGCGTTTCAGTCTGCCAGTAAAGCTGTTGAACGATTCAACGTTTTTAATGTCCAGGTTTATTTTGTTGTAAAACTTTGGCCCAATTGCATATACTGATCTTTCGGATCTGGCGAGTCTGTGTTCAACAGGACGGAGATTATCACGGTTTCTGGTGGAGAAGACGTGACTAGCTCCACTGGTTTCGAACAGCTGAGATTCTTTTCTAACAAACTTGGCCACCTCCGCGATGTACACACTGGGTAGCGTAAGAATTTTCATTTTTATAAATAGTTAACTGCCATCTTAAGAATACAATACTTTCCTTCTATGTGGAAAATATCGCAGATCATATTAATACACAAAGCTGGTAAGCCGCCAACTGATGTCTCATCCTACAGGCCCATAAGTTTGCTGCCAGTATTATCCAAACTCTTTGAAAAAATCTTCCTCGGTAGACTCAAACCCCTACTAAAAGAAGAGAATATCATACCGGATCATCAGTTTGGATTTCGATCAAGCCACTCAACCATAGAGCAGGTACATCGCATAGTCAGAAAGATACGACAGTCTCTCGAGAAGAAGGAATACTGCTCAGCGGTTTTCCTAGATATCCAACAGGCCTTTGATCGCGTATGGCACAAGGGACTTCTGTACAAAATAAAAAAGACATTACCAAACACTGTGTTTATGCTGATAAAATCCTATTTGGAGAACCGGCTCTTCCAAGTCAAATATAATGAAGACCAATCCACTACTCGAAAGTGTCGAGCTGGAGTTCCACAAGGCTCTGTTCTTGGCCCTGTACTGTACACCATTTTCACAGCTGATCTTCCCGAATCAGACCATATACTCGGAGCAACATACGCAGATGACACAGCTTTTCTATCGAGCAGTTCAGATCCAGCAATGGCTTCAGTAATGCTACAAAACCATATTGAGAAAGTAGACCACTGGCTGGATATCTGGCATATACAAGTTAGCGCTACCAAATCGATACATATTACATTCACGTTAAGACAAGGCGACTGTCCACCGATCAGGCTCAAAGGTAATATACTGCCGCATAAAACTAGTGTAAAGTACCTCGGATGTCACTTGGACCGACGACTGACTTGGAAGAACCACATCACAGCGAAGAAAGAGGAACTAAACCACAAATATAGAAATCTCCACTGGCTCCTGGATAGACAGTCCAAACTTTCACTTACTAATAAACTCCTTGTGTACAAAACAATCCTCAAGCCGGTGTGGACGTATGGCATCGAACTATGGGGATCTGCCAGCACATCAAACGTGGAAATTCTCCAGCGATTCCAGAACAAGGTTCTACGCGGAATCTGCGGTGCCACATGGTTCACCAAAAATAGTGAAGTCCACGAGTACCTGGAAATGGTAACAGTGAAGGAGGAAGTGAAAAATCGGCTGGAAAGTTACAAATTGCGTCTGCAGCACCATGTGAACCCGCTGGCACTACAGCTTCTAAATACAAGAGACGACATCGCCCGACTCAAAAGAAACAACCTACTCCTGTTTAAATAGGAAGATGGAAGGAATATGGAGGCTGTTGTCAATGGATGGCAGCTTCCCCGCGTCACTTAAACAATACCATCAAACCTGATAAAGGCTTATAAAGGCTGATTGCAGGTGGAAGACGAGAGAAAAAAAAAAAAAAAAAAAATTAATAGTTCACAAGCCGGAGTGTCCCAGGGGACGCCGGCAAGAATTTGCACAGCACGTATCTGCATTCTGAAAGCCCTGTCACTTTCGGCAGCATTGCACGTGGATGCGGAGCGCGTGTGCTCCGGAAGTACAGTCGAGATGAGTCTGTCTCCCGCTAGCACCCATATCGTACTGAACACTCGTTCCAGAGCACTGCGGGCGCTACCCGTACGGGTGTCCCGCATAGCTGTGAAACCAGCCTTAAGCTGCTAGTTCATTAACAAATAATAATAATAATTGAGCGTTGACGTCGGCCGAGCCGCAAGAACTACGGCGAGGGCGACGTCCACCATCGGCCAGCTTAGGGTCATCGGGACCTCGCGTCCCGTCTAGTGCCCCCGCTACCGGTGCTCCAGTGCGAACATCAGGCGACGCGCGCGCGAAGAAGAAGAAGTTTAAAACAGCTGCGCGACGACGTCGCCGCGCAGTCCGACGGATATGTAGCTATCCGAGATGGGGGTGGTGGTGGCCGACGTGTCTAGTATCACCACCCATCACTCGAAGCTAGTCTCGCGTCGTCTCGGAGAGCTCCGTAGCCACGGCCTGCACCCGCCGGCGCGATTGGAGGCTTGTCTCCCGCCGCCCGCGGTATTAAATCATATTAATATGTATATAAAATAGAAAACGAGACTTAAAGAAATAATTTATAATAATAATTTTCGGCATACCGAACACCGAACACGGGGCTGCTGAAATACCCAACACCGAACTAAACTAAAATACCGTGTAGTGTCCGCTCATACATAAACAATGATTTCAAATACAGATATGGCATTTCTTGCAATAGCTCTCGCAGTTTTATTTCAGAAAAAAAATGTTAAAATTAATTAATTGGTAAAATGGTACAAATTGAGATACGGGTTCACTCATGAGCATTTGCAGAGAACTCTTCAAGAAACTAAGCCGGATGATTATAAAAACCGGCCAAGTGCGAGTCGAACTCGTGCACCGAGGGTTCCGTATCGCCATGTCATGGTCAGCGCCACTCACGCCATCTATGGCGTGTTTTATGAAATGCTTCATATTTGTTAAAATTCATGATTAGTTAAAATGCTTCATACTGTTTTCGCTAGATGGCGCGCATACACTTTTTTGGTTTCTTCTATGGGAACCCCCGTGAATTTTTTACTTTTTCTTATTTTTATTATTGGTTGTTTTATCGGCCATAATAACACTTATTCTGTGAAAATTTTAACGGTTCAAGAGATACGGCCCTCCGACAGACGGACAGATAGGCAGACAGACAGACACACAGACGGCCTAGGCTTAGTAATAGGGTCCCGTACGACGGATACGGAACCCTAAAAATGTTCGTCGATAGGACTATAATTTTGTTTTATTGTTACATACATACATACCACACGCTGTATGAAGGTGTAGAACTAAGCTTGCGATGGCTTCACCGAACATATCCGGGCCCATCGGCAGTAGAGGAGGGTATTAATCGAGGCCGGGACTAGCGAGTGGCCACTCGAAATTTCCCGCGCATGCTTCACGTTTCTGCTCGCATCAAGCCCTCGTCAGCTAGTCTGCGTTTGCCAGGTTGATGGCCTCTCTGATGATTTGGAGGACTTTATCATGACGGTAGGAATACTGGCCTCGCTCAAGTAGTATTTTGCATCTGCATAAGAAATGTTTGGCCGTGCCTATGGACTCCTTACATGACGGGCATAGTCTATTTGTAGATTTCCCCCATCTAACTAGGTTACTCGGGTCGGGGAGAGTAAGCTGGAATGCATTTAGGTAGAACTTAAGCAGCTCAGGGGACCAGTTGTATATTATGGATTTTCACTTCAATGCAAGAGGGATGCAGAAGTCGCCCACTGTCCGGGACAATCGGGGATATATACCGAACAGTTCGGTGAAAAATCGAACACCTGGCAAGCCTAGTGCAGACCTACTGCTACCATTGGAAGACAAAATACTTTTGTCTTGTCAATGTGGGGCTTGTTGTTGTTGTTGTTTGCTGCCCAGCCTCTTGGGAAGGCGGGTGGGCCATTCTCCGCACTGAGACCTCAAGACGGTCCGTTGTACGTTGGCGCTCGGGTAGTGTTACTCCAGCCACCCGAGTTCTTTCATGAAGTGGAGCACTCTTCTTGGACGCTTCCACACTCCATGGGCAGTTCCCACGTTCCCAAGAAACTGCAGTCGTACTTCTGCCACCACCGGGCACTCCAGGAGCATGTGGGTGGCTGATTCGTCCTCCGCCATGCAGCCTCTGCACAGGGGACTGTCGGTGACACCTATTGTAAACAAGTGTCTGTTGAGTGGGCAGTGACCCGTAAGAAGTCCTACCGCCATACGCAGTTGACCTCTGTGGAACTTTAGCAGGCGCTTCCTGAGTCTCTGGTCTGGTTTGGGAATGGCTTCCCGAGATTGCCTGCAGTCCCTGGTGTTGGCCCAAAGATTTTCATGTTTAGATTTTGTAAGTTGATGTAGCCAATATTTGAACTGGCTGATTGGTAAGGGTACATAGGGTTCTGGGCCTTCTGCACTCCAGCTGGAGCCCGGTTTAGCCAGCTCGTCCGCCGCATCGTTCCTGTAGGAGCCGCTGTGCCCCCTGATCCACTGTAGGGTTACCTTGTTGTTTACCGCTATACCCTCTAGTGCAGTGGTTCTCAAACTTTTTTAGCTGACGGCGCCCTTAACCCGTTCAAGAAATTGTGCGGCACACCGCTTCAATATTCGGTTGGTGTCTTTCATAGGCATCATATCTGAACTGTGATAAACGAATCATGCAAATATGTAAATCAAGTAATATTTTCGAAAGGGATAAAAAACACAATTTTACGATGCGTAAAAGTTACGCATCGAAATGTAAATGTTTCATTATTATTTCGATTAAGTATGTAGGTAGGTACATTACTTTTATACTTATTTTGAATTTAATTATTTACTACTAGTGAGTGGCTCTGTGAGCTGTAGACCTCCCGAGTCTGTTTTTGCCGAGGTTTTTGCATAGCTTAAAACTGAATAAATGTTCACCGGCGCACCTCAACCCAAATTACCAAAAACTTGTTGAGAAACAGCCGGACATCCGGACATACGTACGCATTTTTGCCCAAGCTGAAACGGAGACGCTTCGCTCGCGCTTCGCGCTCGCTCGGTCAAATAATGTCCACTTTTTCGCGGCACCCCTGGCGTAGGTTCGCGGCACCCCGGCGTGCCGCGGCACCCAGTTTGCGAATCACTGCTCTAGTGCCTGGTGGCACTGGAGTATCAGTCCGGAGTTGATTGTCACGGTGTTTAGGGCTTGTAGCACCGATGCGCTGTCCAACAGTACTCTGATCTGGTAGCCAGTGATTTCTCTGTTGCGTACTGCCGCTCAATGTGGGGCTTAAGTAAGTACTGAACACTCCGTGGTACTGATGCTTCAATACAAAACTCGCATTGATTGCAAGCCATTTCAATATGATATTATGACCTATATAAAAAAAAAATATGGCTACATCGCTTGCTGAATCCATGATGTCAGCCCAAATCTGTGGACGGAAAATATGAACAACTTTTATAGCCGTTTCGTTCGACCAATTTTCACTCAGGCCGGTGGTGTCCATCTGGAGGAACTTAAGCCCTGCCGTTTAGTGAGGTAAGGGAAGGGAACTAGAGTCTTACCTGCGTGGTATCCGAACCACGGTCAGCCTCAACGATCATCAGTCCAAATTTTGACCGCACCCGGGTGTCCTTAATTTTACGATCGAACGTCGAGGCATAGCACCACTGAGCTACCGACAGTCTCATTCCTTTCGCTCCTTGAAAATTCTCCTGTATAAGCAGTGATTATTTTCCATTAGTGGAACATTTTTCTGACTACAATAATATTTTGTACTGTCTTTTTTTTGTCAGCGTAAGAAACTGTCCTACATAATTGTAGGGTATACCTATGGAATCCGAACCATAGATTAACTCGTATTCAAGAAATGCACTTGTTAAACTCGCAAAGAGAAAGAAAGTGACGATGCGTGCCACGGGTACCGAACTCACGACCTTTACTCTTATAATAATAATAAGCAATTTACTGTCACCTCTTAAAGCTGGAGCAATAAAAGGTTCGATTGGATATTTTATTCCTATCAAAAAACCATTAGAAGCGCCACCTCTGGACGAGTGGTCAAAACTTAATCTAGCCATAACTGCCATGCTGCCCGATAGATGGCGCTACAAGTAACAATAAGATACTTTGTATGACACTTCTAAGGCATAATTTTTTTGAAATAATTAAAGTATGTATGTATTGTCAGCCTTGGTAGCTCAGTGATGCGATCAAACGGCCACCGCTCCCGAAAGCCTGGGCGCGGTCAGAACTTCGATGGGTTGAAGCTGGCTGTGGTTCGGATTCCACGTAGGTCCTTCCGTTCTTGCCAAAAAAAGTAGATATGAATTTCATCACTGGTGGTGGTATAGGAATACCATTGTGTCATTTGACCACTGCTGAGAAATTGGAGTGCCAACTGACCACCAGTGGTAAGATTTGGTGGTCAGATGGTCCGGATAATAATATAATAAATAATTTTAAGTAATCATTAATTTGAACTAATATGACGCATTTCATAAAACACGCCATAGATGGCGTGAGTGGCGCTGACCAAGACATGGCGATACGGACCCTCGGTGCGCGAGTTCGACTCGCACTTGGCCGGTTTTTTAAGGGAAACGTGACATGGTGCACGCGGGACGTTCAGTTTTACTTGCTTTATTTATCGACATTTTAAACGACGAATATTTATATATAGCATTGTAGCCAGCCGAGTTCTTCCTCGTAGGGGAAGTCGCCTTTTGTACGCACTGTGCTACAGTTAAAGGTTGACTGGAAGAAATCACTTGCAGTGATAAGTCCGCCTTTGCGCACTCCTGTATTTATTGTTTCTATTCGTGTACTGTTCTTCTTTCCATTGTGTGCAATAAAGAGTTTCTATTATTTTTTTTATGTTATTCGGTATGGGTGACTGATTCGGAGGGGCCAAAGCACATGCTCCGACCAGCCAATATCACCTCCGAGAAGGTAGCGGTGCCATATCGGAGACTTCCCTGGATTGCTGGCTATACTGGACTAGAGGAGAACACAATCGAGGCTGCGATGCGGCCATCTTACATCCAGTACGGTGGTACCAACCCAGTCGGCTACAATTTGAGCCTACCACCTAATAAGGGGCAAAGGAAGGGACCTACAGTTTTACACCGGTTCTAATATGTATGTTCGTAGAGTGCGCGCGCACTGGAACGTGATTGTGTTTTGTTGTTTGTTTTGCTGTGTGTCAATAAAGATGGAAAACACCAACCGCATATTTATCATTGGCGACGAGAAGAACCGTAAAACCTAGAATGTCGGTGGTTGGAAAGTTAGACTCGTTCGACTGTGGCAGTCAGGAGTGGCCGGTCTATAAGGATAGACTGCGACATTGGTTCCTGGCCAACAATATTAATGAAGAGTCGGACAAGTCGGCGGAAAAGAGGAAGTCAATATTGATCAGTTCACTCACGGAAGACTCGTATAAGCTGGTACGAGACCTAGCCTTTCCGGAGAGCATCAACTCCATTACTTTTGTGCGGTTGACATCGCTGCTCGACGAACATTTCAAACCGAAGCGTTGCGGGTTCGCCGACAGATGGAACTTCTACCAGGCCGCACAGGAGGCCGGGGAGGGAATGGCAGAGTGGGCGGCGAGAGTGAGAGGCCTCGCACTGCACTGCGGATTCACATCACAACTGGATGAGACTCTCCGCGACAGGTTCGTGCTCGGCATGTTGCCGGGACCGGAACGAGAGAAGTTGTTCGAGAAGAGTATCGAAACCTTGACGCTAGCACAAGCCGTGAGTAAGGCGCAAGGCATACAGAGTGCGCGTTTCGGTGCAAAATCGGCCACTGTATTGGAGAAGAGCGTCTGCAAGATAACAGGATCTGCACCAGTTGCCCTTGGCACCAATGCCGGTGTTAAGTGCCATGTCTGCGGTTATAAGAATCACACGTCTAACAACTGTCGTTTCAAAAATTATAAATGTAATTTATGCAGGGAGGATGGTCATTTGAAGAAAATGTGCCCTCGCAAGGCTCTGAATTGTGTTGAGAATGAATGTGTTGTCGGGATTGGCGGCAATGACGGTGAGCTAGTAGTTTACAATATTCAGTGTTTGAACGGCAGGCCGATGACTCAAACAGTAAGGTTGGCTGGTATGGTGGACGTACATTTTCAAGTAGATAGCGGGTCGTACGTCACCGCGATACCAGAAAGCTTGTACCGAAAACATCTGAAGGAATTTCACCTCGCGCCTAGTAAGATAAAATTAGTAAACTATACTGGTGGAGGTATTCAAACTCTCGGAACGGTACGCCTGCCTGTGACCTATGACAATCAAACCCAAGACCTGGATATTTATGTAATTCCTAAGGCTAAGGTCTCGTTACTAGGTAGAGACTTCATATCTGCATTTAACTTGGAATTAGGTCCTATTCGGTTTTGCGAAGGTAAAAGTGGTGTGGAAAATGTGAAAAGGGAAATTAAAATATTGTACCCGGAGGTATTTTCAAAAAAATTAGGTAGGTACAATAAGGGCAAGGTACGCCTAAACGTAAAACCAAACTCCAAGCCAATTTTTTTTAGAGCTAGGACAGTAGCGTTCGCTCTTAAAGAAAAGGTGGGATGGGAGATCGACAGGTTGGTGAAAGAAGGGGTACTCGTGCCTGTACCGTACTCGGAATATGCATCGCCTGTAGTTCCTATATTAAAAGCAAATGGCGATATTCGCCTATGTGCAGATTACTCAGTGTCAATCAACAAACAGCTGGAGGTAGATCAATACCCACTACCTAAGATAGAGGAACTGTTTGCCAGGTTGAGCGGCGGGGAAGAATTCAGTAAGCTCGATTTGTCGTCTGCATACAATCAGCTTGAATTAGAAGACGAGTCACAGAATTTGACATGCATAAATACACATAAGGGACTTTTTAAGTATACGCGCCTAGTGTTCGGGCTGTCGTCTGCGCCAGCAATTTTCCAGAGGACCTTAGAAACGATTTTAGAAGGCATTACCGGTGTGCTCGTATTTTTAGATGATATCCTCATAACGGGCCGTAATAGACAAGAACACATTAAGCGCTTACACCTAGTGTTAGATAGATTAAGAGATGCCGGTCTCATATTACAATCCGAAAAATGTTTATTTTTGGAAAAGTCAGTGACGTATTTAGGGTATGTCATTGATAAGGACGGCCTACATAAATCTAAAGAAAAGGTTAAAGCAGTGTTGCAAGCTACATCACCCGGGAATGTAAGTCAGCTGAAATCTTTTCTTGGTATGGTGAATTATTACCGAAATTTTGTACCTAATGCATCGTCGGTATTGAGCCCACTTAACAATCTTTTGCGTAAAGACGTGAAGTGGAAGTGGAGCGAGGAGCACGAGCAGGCGGTCCACCGAATTAAGTTAGAGCTAGCATCGGAGAGAGTGTTAGCACATTTTAATCCTCAATTGCAATTGCAGCTCATCACTGACGCGGGTCCGAACGGAGTAAGCGCTATTTTATCGCAGATAGAAGGCGGGTTGGAGAGACCGCTAGCGTATGCATCAAGATCCCTCACTACGGCGGAAAGGAATTATAGTCAGTTGCAAAAGGAAGCGACGGCTATAATATTTGGAGTAAGGCGTTTCCATCACTATTTGTATGGCCGCAAGGAACCGTTTACTTTGAAAACAGACCACAAGCCACTTCTAGCCATTTTTGGGCCTAACAAAGGTATTCCTGAAATGACAGCAAACCGACTGCAAAGGTATGCACTTTTCCTTTCAGCGTATAACTTTAAAATAGAGTATGTTAAAGGTACAGAAAATGCAGCTGATTACCTGTCCCGTGCTTCCCTGCCTCCACTCGTAGGCAGGCACAACATGAGGGAGGGGGGTCCGGCCGACTGGTGTTCCTGTTTGGAGGACCGCGCCTCATATATAAATTTTGTATCAGACGGAGATCTGCCGGTGACGCGGGAGGACATACGACGTGAAACCAGCACCGATGAATTGCTAAGTGCTGTAGTAAGTCAAGTGCTAAACGGCTGGCCGCCAAAGAACGTGAATGACCGTCTAGCACCATATTTCCATTGTAGGCTGCAGTTGGAGTGTGAAGCGGGCTGCCTAATGCGTGGTCACAAGTTGGTCGTACCAACTATTTATAGAGATAAAATGCTAAAAGAATTACACAGGACTCATTTAGGCGTCGTTAAGACAAAGGCCGAAGCTAGATAGTGTTTTGTTGTTTGTTTTGCTGTGTGTCAATAAAGATGGAAAACACCAACCGCATATTTATCAGGTTCCGAACGGTGAAGCAGCAGGTGTAGGTATGCACGTATACATATTTTGGTCAGAAAAAACTCATTGGTACACGCCGACCGGATTCGAACCTCGGACCTCTCGCATGAGGAGCCGATGCCGAAACCACTCGGCCACCTGCCGCTTCTATATGACCGCCGCTTACTATTCTATTCTGTTCTACAGTTTCATGCAATTTGTAATGTTGTAAAATTTATTCGCAGGCAATTCGGGCCCTGAAGACTCTGTGCGGAGTAAACAAGGAATGTCCTACGACGAATTGAGAAAGAAGAACCGCGAACAGTACACAGAGTCTAGGCAGGACCCTTACAGGTGAGATTTTTGATTGGTGCTTCTTTCCTCAGATAGGTAACACTATTTTTAAGCAGTGTTTTTTTCCTACCGTACCGTTTGCGGTGCCGGGCCGATACCTACTAAAAAATAATATATATCCCCACTGCATCTCTCCCCCTGCATGTCGTAAAAGGCGACTAAGGGAAAAGGACAAGATGCCGCGCTATAAGGCGACAGGTTAGCCGCCTCTCACGTGGCCACAGTATTTCCAATGAGTCTTTATATTCCCACAATTTTTTTATATTTTTTTATTGAATCTGACACAGTTGTCTAAATCACCTACAAAAACTGATTTGTCAGCCTTATATGCCAGCCCATAACACCTTGTTGAACTAGGTGCCATGTCAGCGCTTCCCTTTTGTCATGCCGGTTACACTGAAGTGATCCGGAAAACACGAACTATTTACATAGCCGTGTCGACTGACCTTTCATTCAAGGTCCGGGCGGGAGGTCCCTCACTCTGCTATTTGGCGATCTCAGCAATCATTACCAAATGTTTAATAGATGACTTCAGAGCTCAAATGGCAAGTTCGACTTTGTAATTTTTCAAAATTTAAAAATCATGATCCCGAATAATCCCTATACATTTATGTAGCTGTCGTACATCTTACGTACTGCAGCCGGCACAACCAAAGGGAAGCCACTGACATGACATGACACCTAGTTCAACAGGGTGTTATGGGCTGACGTGACAGATGTTGTAGGTGTTGTAGCCAACTGTGTTTACATAAAAAACCAAATTCAATTACTTCATTAATTCAATTAATTCATTACTCTATATATTATGTTTCTATTTTATGTTACGTCGGATAGGTTTTCAATTTTCTTTAAAATATTATTATAGGCTGTATATTTCGATTGTAATTTTAATTATAATGAGAAATTTACCACCCCAAAATTGTATTGGAATCATTTGAGCTCCAGTTATTGTTCTGAACTTGACAGAATCTCTTCGTACCCCCCGTGCCTTCGTAAACGAAAACATCTGTACCTGTTGACGTTTTCCGTTGACGAAAAGTCGCTCCAGAACAGCACTGTACAGAAGACTGATGCCCGCGGCTATGGCAGGAAATAATATGTTGACACAAAGTCAAAATTCCGACAAATCAAAAACTAGACAAAAAACCAGCCAAGTGCGTGTCGGGACGCGCAGTGTAGGGTTCCGTAGTTGCGGAACCCTATCAAAATAAATTATTAATTGATTATTTGTATAATTTTGTAGTGGAAATAAATGAATGTTAATTTGAAAAAGTTCTTCAAGGAAGGAAGGTGTGGATCTAAGCTTGCGATGGCTTCACCGAACATATCCGGGCCCATCGGCAGTAGAGGAGGGTATTAATCGAGGCCGGGACTAGCGAGTGGCCACTCTAAATTTCCCGCGCATGCTTCACGTTTCGGCTCGCATCAAGCCCTCGTCAGCTAGTCTGCGTTGACTAGGACGCGGGGAAACCACCGGTCCCACTCTCGACCTCCCTCTCTCTACCTATCCATATTCTGTAGTGTGTGTGTGAAATGATGGCTGTCGTCCGTACATTTTATAAGTTGGTCGACTATTACTCGTCAACCTGTGCAGCCTACTTAGCTGTGATAGTTTTCCTTTTAATTTAGCCTATACCTATACTACTGCTGTGAATTTTTTCACATATCTAATAACAACCGTTAACAAATACTCTAGGTTAATGGGAAATACCCTATAGGTTTTGTTTTAATTTGAGTGAGTTTGCGAGTATCAAATTTTAATCTGACATAAATGGCCGTCTCTTTTGATTGCGTTGATTAAGGAACTAGCATTTTCTGTACCTTGAAGGAATTGCAGATCTTAGTATTTCATATTAATTTCAATTTGATAATTTCAAAGACCTTATATATGTAGCGAATTTCTATTATTCTGGTCCAATAGATTCGGAGAAAATAAATAGTGGCAGACGGACAGAGGTTCAGTTTGTTTCCTCTTTTGAGGTACAGAACCCTAAAAATGTGTTTTCTTACTGTGTTTACGCTAGACCGGCACTACAGTGTCGCAGTGAGCGTCAAATTCTGCTAATTGAGACCTACAGCGGCGCATTTCTACTGAGAAGCTATTGTAACTAATCAATCACAATCAGGCAATAGGAAACGAAGAATAAGCAAACAGTATTGCTGTGCAAAAGAATAACAAATATATTTCATTCATTCATCACTGGCCCGGGAAGAAATCTGGCAGTAGCTACGTGACAACAAGGAGGTTTATGATTTAGACAGCATAGATGTATGTATGTACTAGCTGTGAATTCGGTTTAATAGCAAAAGTTGGCGAGTTTTTTTCGAGTAAATCACACGAAAGCTAAACATATTGGTAGATTTTCAACCGACTTCAAAAGGAGGGGGTTCTCTATTCGACTGTTATGTTTTTTAGGGTTCCGTACCTCAAAAGAGGAAAAAGCGGAACCCTTATAGGATCACTTCGTTGTCCGTCTGTCTGTCTGTCAAGACCATTTTTCTTAGAAACGCTAAGAGGTATGAAGTTGAAATTAATACCAAGTACTAAGGTCTACGTTCCCTTGGAGCTGTAAAAAATTTAAACTTCTAAGTCAACGCAACCACAAGATAAGGCTATTTATGTCACATATTTTGCTACTGGGAAATGAAATCAAAACCTATATGGTACTTCCCTTGACCTAGAATGATAAAATTTGGTAAGAAGTAAGGTCTTACAGTACAAGTAAAGGAAAAAATCCGAAAATTGTAAATTTGTATTTATTTGACATAAAAAAAAAATTGTTTGTTTTGTATGTCAAGACCCTTTTTCTCAGGACCAGGTCAAGGTATCAAGTTCAAATTAATACAAAATACTTACGTCTACCATTGCTTAGAGGTGTAGGAAACTCAAGCTTCTAAATTAACACAATCAAAAGATACGGGTGTTTATGTTATATTTTGATCTCGCAAACTCACTCAAAACAAATCAAAACCTATAGGGTACTTTCCGTTAACCTAGAATCATTAAATTAAGTAAGAAGCAAGGTTTCATAACACAAATAAAGGAAAAAATCCGAAAATTGTAAATTGATAGTTATATCACATAAAAAAAAGTGTACATGTTTTGTATGTCAAGACCATTTTTCTCAGGAACGGGTCAAGGTATTAAGTTCAAATTAATACAAAATACTAACGTCTATGATTGCTTAGAGATGTAGAAAACATAAGCTTCTAAATTAACGCAATCATACGGCCATTAATGTCAGATTTGATACTCGCAAACTGACTCAAATCAAATCAAAACCTATAGGGTATTTCCCGTTAATCTAGAATCATAAAATTTGGTAAGAAGCAAGGTCTTACAGTACGAGTAAAGGAAAAAATCCGAAAATAATAAATTTGTATTTATTTGACATAAAAAAAATTTGTTTGTTTTATATGTCAAGACCCTTTTTCTCAGAATTGGATCAAGATATCATATTGAAATACTTAAAATTACACATTATCATAGGAAATACTAAAGTATGCAATATCTTCGGGGTGTAGAAAACATAAGCTTCTAAATTAACGCAATCAAAAAATACGCCTATTATAATGCCAGATTTTATATTCGCAAACTCACTCAAATCACATCAAAACCTATAGGGTTTTTCCCGTTGACCTAGCTAGAGCAATGAAATTTGGCAAGAAGCAAGGTCTCACAGCACAAGTTAAAGGAAAAATCAGAAAACTGTTTTGTAGTTGTGTCATATAATAAATATATTTTTGTATATTTAAACTGCACGAATGTCTGACAGTCAAACCACTAGTGTAGTTTTTATTTAGGCGTTTCGTGATTTTCCAAAACACAATTATTTTTGTACATACATAATACAAATAAATATTGTGTGATGATACGGAACCCTCGGTGCGCGAGTTCAACTCGCACTTGGCGGCTTTTTTATATTTGCTACGCGATTACTCCGTCAATTGTGAGACGATTTTGAAAATTATTTTTTTGTTTGGTAGGTCATACTTCACAGGTCCAACTAAAAACTATGGTTACCTTCAGCAAAACTTTTGATGTGGACTTTTTCAGCAATAAATAAAAACATAAGCATGTGCAACACGCTCAAAATATTGCAGTTTGATACATGGCGAATAATTCTGTACCTACCACTTCAACCGATTTCTATTATTCTTTTTTATGTAATATTACTAAAAAGAATTCAATTAAAACTGTTTAAAAAAAACATAAAACCGACTTCAATAAAAATTATAAAAACTAGCACTAAAAAGTATTGAATAATCTATACATATAATAAAATCGTAAAGGTAAGAAAGTCTGTACATTGAATGTATTCGGAAAAAAACTAACCAGGGTGGCTTAAAATGAGATACTGAACATGTTAGAACAGTTTTTAAAATTTTTGTTTGTTTGTTTGTCTGTACGCGCATCACGCAAAAACCACTGAACGGAATTAGACGAAACTTTGTATAGTGGCAGTTTATATCCCGGAATAACATAATAAATAAAAAAATATAATAAAAATTAAAATTATTAAAAATATTATTGCGCATTTGAAATCACGTAGTCCAAAGTAAAGGTTTCTTGATTATTTGATTCATCGATCGAATGCATAACAATTTTAAATGTCAAGTTGACAACGGAGAACTGTCATCTCGACGTGAGCTGGCCGGTGACGAATTGTTTGAGAAATAAAAAAAATATTTAAGTTGAAGTAATGTCGCTGTCATTGGTGCAATTTATATTTCTGTTGCCCGCGGCTTCGCTCGCGTGAAATTCGCATTTCAAAAAAGAAAGTAAGTAACTAAAGGCGGGGCCTGAGGCGGATCTGCGCTCACGTAAACGATATTCTTTCTCGATGAAAGTAACTAAGGGCGTGGTGGAAGGCGGAGCTGAGTTCAGGAAGAAGAAAATAATTCTTGAAGAAAGTAAGTAACTAAGGGCGAGTCCGAAGGCAAAGCTGTATTCTGGAAGACCATAAACCTTCTCGAAGAAAGTAAGTAACTATGGGCGAGGCCGCAGGCCGACCTGCGTTCAACAAGAAGATAACCCTTCTTGAAGAAAGTAAGCAACTAAGGTGAGGCCGAAGGCCGAGCTACGTTCTGATAAATATTAAACCATCTCGAAGAAAGCAAGTAACTAAGGGCGAGGCCGAAGGCCGAGCTGCGTTCAGGAAGAAGCTAAACCATCTTGAAGAAAGTAAGTAACTATGGCGAGGCCGAAGGCCGAGCTACGTTTTGATAAACGATAACCATTTCGAAGAAAGCAAGTAACTAAGGGCGAGGTCGAAGGCCGAGCTGCGTTCAAGAAGAAGCTAAACCATCTTGAAGAAAGTAGGTAACTAAGGCGAGGCCGAAGGCCGAGCTACGTTCTGATAAATGATAAACCTTCTCGAAGAAAGCAAGTAACTAAGGGCGAGGCCGAAGGCCAAGCTGCGTTCAGGAAGAAGCTAAACCATCTTGAAGAAAGTAAGTAACTAAGGTGAGGCCGATTATATTCTATCGAAGAAAGCAAGTCATTAAGGGCGAGGCCCGAAGGCGGAAGCGGGTTTATGGTTTACCTGAACGCAGCTCGGCCTTCGGCCTCGCACTTTGTTACTTCCTTTCTTCCAGAAGGTTTTACCGTATTCCTGAACGAAGCTCGGCCTACGGCCTCGCACTTAATTACTTCCTTTCTTCCAGAAGGTTTATCGTCTTCCTGAACGCAGCTCGGTCTTCTGCCTCGCCCTTAGTTACTTACATTCTTCTTTGAAATACGAATTTCACGCGAGCGAAACCGTGGGCTCTGAACGCAGCTCGGCCTTCGGCCTCGCACTTAGTTACTTCCTTTCTTTCAGAAGGTTTATCGTCTTCCTAAACGCAGCTCAGCCTTCGGCCTCGCTCTTAATTACTTACTTTCTTCGAGAAGGTTTATCGTCTTCCTGAACGCAGCTCGGCCTTCGGCCTCGCCCTTAATTACTTACTTTCTTCGAGAAGGTTTATCGTCTTCCAGGATGCAGCTGGGTCTTCGGCCTCGCCGTTAGTTGCTTACTTTATTTGAGAAGGTTTATCGTTTACCTGCGGACGCAGCTCGGCCTTCGGCCTCGCCCTTAGTTAGTTACTTTCTTAGAGAAGGTTTATCGTTTACCTGAACCCAGCTCGGCCTTCGGCCTCGCCCTTAGTTACTTACATTCTTCTTTGAAATACGAATTTCACGCGAGCGAAGCCGCGGGCAACAGCTAGTAAAAAATAAAATAATAAGCCATACAATTGGTGTTAACAAAAATATATTTCATTCTCTAAATAATATTTAGAAATTTTCTCTGTCATTGTATTGAAATATATGAATCGATATTTTGATTCATATTCGGACCCTTAAGTTGAAGGCAATACAAAAGCACATCTGAAAATTGATAGATGGACCCCTTTTTTGCTTTTATACCGCCTTTAACTCAAGGGTCCGATCCGAATATGAATCACAATTTCGATTCATATATTTCCATACAATAACAGAGAAAATTTCAAAATATTATTTAAAACTTATTATTATTTAAGAACTTGGGAATCATCATTCATGTACAAGCCAACACCCAATTCTACACACCATCACCACATACACACATACACACACATACACTCACCCTATTTAAAATTAATAATTATATATATTATATATATTGTATATTATATGTTATATTGTATATTATATTACATATTATGTATTTCTTGTTATAATTACTACCTATTTCTTTAAAAAAAAAAAAAAAAAATTATTTTATATAGTTATGAATTTTGAAAAATGTGAAACTTTTTTACTGGCTGAGCAGTTTGTTATTTTTAGTTCTAGTTGTAAATATATATGTATAGCTGTTAAGTTTCCAAATAAATAAAATAAAATAAAAAAATAAAATAAAATAAAATATAAAAATATGGAACCTAGGCGCGCATCATACCCCGGGATTAAATATCGTTCATTAAAAAAAAAAAAAAAACCATATCAACCACTCATATGTCATAAATATCAACACCATACATAATATGTTATATTTTTCACTGATGACAACACAGTCGAAATATCTGTATTGTGTAATTTTATAAATAATATTAATATATAAAAATTCATCAAACAAACATTTTGTAAATATAAATAATTTATTGTCAATAAAATATTATTTAATACCTTTTAGTTCTAGTTTTTTTTTTAAGTCTGTTTTATGTTTTTTTTTTAATAGTTTTTTTCGACAACGTTGACATTCGACCCCACTGCTCAGCGCATATGCATAATGGCGTGATGCTGTAGTCTACATATCCTGGCGGAGATATATCGCATCACAGTGGCAAAACCGAAAGTAAAGAGGTTGAACCATTCCTGAGTTATAAGCGAACATATACCTATTATAATTTGTCACTCAGCGAGCTATAGAAAGAGCCAATGCTCGGCATTTCTTTGATCGATAAAATCCGTAATGACGAAACACGACAAAGAACAGTACTAAGGTAGTCGACACTGCTATTAAAATTAGCAAGCTGAAGTGGCAGTGGACTGGGCACATCTGTCGCGGACCAGAAAAGGCTGGGGTAGACGGGTGTTCGAATGGAGGCCACTTACAAGAGAACGTAGCGTTTCACATACTTACATACGTACAGACATACAGACGACAGACATTGGATCTTATAATATGTTTAAGATAGGGATGTATGTGTGTGTGTGTGTGTGTGTTCAACTGTTGTTTCGCAGAGCCTTTATTTTATGTAAACCAACATGGGTGACTGTGTCGAGGGACCAATGGTGCAGTCGACAGAGCCAAAAACACCTCTCCTCGCGAATCCACGCTCAGTGAGGCGCCATGACAGCAGATTTGCGCGGACTGTTACTTAAAAGCCCCGACCCTTAAAAAAGTCAAAAATAATTTGCGTTTAATTACTTAAAGGTGTCGGGGGACCGCTAAGTAAATAAAATATAAAAACTCAGAGCTGCACGAAAATTTACTTAGCGGTCCACCGACTCCTTTAACTAAGTAAACCGTAGACGGAATGATCGAAGAAGTAAACGCATATTATTGTTGACTTTAGGGTCGGGTTTTTTTAAATTTGTAATTTAACTTTTTAACTGTATTTAATTGACTTCGCAGGGTGGATGTATCTGGCGATGCGAGCCGCGCGCCGCCCCCCGCGACCAGCGGCACCCCCCGCCCCGCCCGCCCCAACACCAACAAGTATGGCGACATCACGGACTAGCAAACCGCTCACCCTCAAACTACATAGCATTTCATTATAATTTTTTTATAGACTTAGGCAACTCTTTAAGAAATACATAAGGAAAACATATTACTGTGAAATGTTGTTTTGTTGGTGGTTACGATCCCAATAAATGAATAGAAAATGATGCAAGTGTTTCATTGGTACTCTCCTATGTCACGTCATTGGTACTCTCCTGTCACTTCATTGGTACTCCCCTATGTCACTTCATTGGTAGAGAGCGTTTCAACTAAATCTTCCCTTCGCCGTTATGTTGGCTCCACTCTCTATCTGTCAAAACAGCGTTGAGGGTTGTTATGTGTACAGATTTACCCGTAATTATCGGTATGTAGCGTATATATTATACAGTAAATACCGATTACATTATTATGTAATATAATCTTCACAATCTGGCAACACGAATTTAAGCACTGACAGTGACATTAACAGTGGATCCAACATAACGGCGAAGGGAAGATTTAGTTGAAACGCTCTCTACTCTACTATTTCACTTTTTTTTCATTGAAACTGACACAGTTGGCTACATCACCTACAACATCCGTGATGCATCAGCCCATAACACCGGGTGAACTAGGTGCCATGTAAGTGCTTCCCTTCGGTCGTGCCGGCTACACTGAACTGGACGGAAAACACAACTATTTACATAGCCGTTTCGACCGACGTTTCATTCTGTGCGGTGGTACCAACCCGTCCGGGTTGAACCCTACCACCTAGTAAGGTAAGAAGGGAAGGGACCTACAGTTTAACGTGGAATCCGAACCGCGGTCAGCCTCCAACGGTCGAGCGGTCACCCATTCAAGTACTGACCGCGCTCAGCATTGCTTAAGAACCAGTCGACTGACCGCACCACTGAGCTACCGAGGCTGACGAATTTCCTTATCCCTTAGTCGACTTTTACGACACGCGTCGGGGAGAGATGCAGTGGGACCGAAGGGAAGCACTGACGTGGCACCAAGTTCATCCGGTGTTATGGGCTGACATCACGGATGTTGTAGGTGATGTAGCCAACCGTGTCAGTTTCCATAAAAAAAAATTTTTTAAAGTACCGGCCCCACACGGTACAATACGGTGCTTCCTGATACATACATATTTTATTTCGCTGGTCAGGTTACATACAATTTTTTTAAGTAAACCAGCCTGGGTGGCTTTGCCGAGAGACCAATTGGTGCAGTCGACATAGCCAAAATCACCTCGTCTCGGGAAACCACGCTCAGTTAGGTGCCATGCCAGCTGATTTGCGAACTGTTGCTAGGCTGTCTAGCCCGTTAATACGACGCTTGAAGACACCCAGGTTAAAGGATTCAGGAAATACACTCGCCGGAAGACAGTTCCACACTCTAGCGGTGCGACAAAGAAACGATTTAGAGAACCGATGGGTTCTCAAAAGCCCAATGTCAACAACAAAAGGGTGCTGGGTCTCTCTGCGACGAGTCATGCGGAGATAGGACGGGTGGCACTGTAACGTGCACCGGTTGGATCTCGCCGCCGCCGTTTCGCCTGCGTCCGGTCGCGATGCTGCATGACGTGGCACGTGGTGAGTGGGTGGTGGTCCACACAACGCCTACTTATCTCTAGAGCGATGCCGCAACACCCATCGATATCTATTTTATAGATTGACCCATCCCATACCTACATCACTCCCGAAAAAATATGTTCTCGACGAGACCTGCATATAGTGCAGATTTCACGGACAGCCGCTTCATACGGCGTGTGCGGCGCGTGTTGAACGTACGCAAGTCTGTATCGAGTCGGTGACGCGTGTGTGCAGCATGCCCGGTTGCTGTTATAAAGAGTGACAGTGACAAACGTTGTTGTTTGTTTCGCCTGAGTATGTTATGGCGTGTTAAGAAGCCATGCTGTAACGGATAGGATCGTGTGACGGTGCGGTGGTATCGCGTTCTCGTTCTCGCTTGCCTGATGGTGATGGGAGTGGGCGGAAAGACGGCAAGCGCGCCGCATGACGTCTTTCTCGCTCGTTCTTGTCATCTGTGGGCGGGTGGGGGCGAGCGCGCGATAGCATCGTCGTAGGGATCGTGTCACGTATCACAATACTGCGTGTGCGTGCACGCACACTTGTACCGACGTCTAGCACAAGTTGCATCGTACGACGTCCGATCTATAAAATAGATATCGATGGCAACACCTGATGCCACGATTGACAGTGTATGCTTCTAAATGAAATTGTTTGCAGTTTATTACGGTTTATTAGGAGCGAACTGAAATAGGTAATAAAAAAAACTTCAATAAAGAGAACGTTTCGAACTATTTGTAATAATAATAAGCATTTTCTTACAATAAATTATTTATTTTATTTACAAAATAAACCACCTATAAAGAATTTTCAATAAATTCAAAAATTACCGACATATTTCTTACACGATAAAACTGGAGATTTATTATAACTACGTTCTGTTTGTTGTATGTGTGTAAGTAGTTTAATGTAAAATCGACAACAACAGGCATAAACTATTCTGGAATTGAATTAAAACATTGTCCCAGAGCTCAAATGTCTAGACTAAAGATCGTCCTACAAAGCTTAGAATAACAATAAACACAATTCCTTGCAGTAGGTACATCCTCGTCTGAAACCTATGTGCCTACTTATTCAATTGGTATGTAGTATTGTATATCGAACAACAAAGTTGCCCAAACTGATTCCTAGTAGCGGTTTAATGGTTTAATCAATCTCCATTTTAATTCTTATCTAAGTACTGACTATTTCCTGTTGTAACGACGACAGCCAATTAAGTGTCTGCATGCAAGTTCGTAATATTGTATACATTGATTTTGAAACCATTTCTTCATCTTTGGCTTTCATTGATGGTGCAACCAATTTTACAGTAGATAATTTACATAATATTGTTTAGATATATTATAAATTTATCGAGTGCAATAAATATTATTGTTAAATAATTTTACAATAAATACAACAAACTATAGTTACATTTAATATATTCCAACTAATAACACACAAGTAGGTATACGTAGGTAGGGCGGTATGCACACGCCTCTAACTTTACTGAACATACAATATCTTTATATACCTACGTACAAATACATATTTCCCCCAAGTGAGAGGCGTGAATAGGCACCTGTCTGTCAGGCCGGCATGGCATTCGCAACCCCCGAGTGCGACCGAATGTCCATAGGATGTCCATGGGCGTCGTTGGGTTGCTCGTCGCCACGTCATGCCGCCCTTTTTTATACCGGTGAACAAAAAACCTGTCGAACACCCGAAGGTAGGAAGTACAGTTTCAGATACTGAATCGGACAGGCTAGTTTTTTTTTCTAAATTTATATGAAAATATGCCCTTTTTCAATTATTCCTAAAGTATCAAGATGTCTTTAAATAACCTAAATTATGTCTGCATGCCATCATAACAGTGAGGTGAAGTTAAACCCTACTACCATATGTCTTAAACATGTGATAGCAGTTTTCTAGGTACGTACCTTCCTAGGTTAGGTAATATTGTAAAACCTATTAGGTATACAAAATAATAGTTTTTTTGCACAGGCGGGGCGGCGGCGGCGGCGGCGGACGCTTTGTGTCGCGCGCGCGCGCGCGCCTCTGCCTAGAGTAAATAATTTTGCATTAGAAGTAAAAGGTCGTGATAGGTACTAATTTTATTTTTAAATTGAAAAATTTTGTCCGAATAAAAAAAAAACTAGCCTATCCGATTCAGTATCGGAAACTGTTCTTGCTGCCTTCGGATGTTCGACCATCCGGTTGTAGAGCGCCGTCCCTGTCGCGACAGGGACGACGCTCTACAACCGGATTGTCTCTTTCTAAAGCTCGACGCGCACTATTTGCTGCCGGCAACTGTACCAACCTACCTATACATACATATTACAAAATGTATCGTCTATCGGTTCGCTTAATATTATTAGAACGGCTCAGCCGATTTGCATTTTTGTACAAGTTTTTTCTTACTACATTTGACCTACTATTGAAAAAAGTACTATCGAAAGTGAAAGTGTGTCTATTAAAATGTAATCCAAAGGCACCTACACTTATACTAGTTTGCATTATCCCACTGTTGGGCATTAGCCTCCCTCGCCAAATCGCCAATGACAAGGACACAGTAGTAAGTCGTTACATTAAAAAATTATGTAGGTACCTACTTTAAAGAAGTTGAGTTGGCAAAAGCTATAAAAAAAAACTAAACTAGAATACAGGCAAAGTGCTTGCTAGCTTGGCTAGGTAGACAAATTATTCCCGTAGTAGATAACAGATTTTGAAAATGCTTCCTGAAAGTGCCTGTTTAAAATTTGTGTAGCGTAAGTAATGCTAAAATTCGATTATTAAAATTAAATACAGTATAAGTACTATGTATGTACAATTTCTCCATAGTTATGATAAATAATAAATTATTTACAACTTAACAACATAAATGATCATTCGTGCTGATTCTCTAGTTTCACATTACACAATAAGGTAATCAATTGGAATGACCTCGACTTTACACAACACTGGTCCACAAAAGAAAAAAAAAACACAATTTCATCAGCAAATTTTGATCGGCTGCAATGAATGCAGGTCTGTAAGTAGGTACAGTCCGCGCGCGAGCTCCGAGGAATCGGTATTTCTGGAAATTAATTTATTATAGAATTTGTATAGAATTTTAATATTATACATTTGTATAATATTACTCGCCTAGTATAGTATAGGTAATCATCACAAAATGTGAATCTCCATAAAAATTCTATACAAATTCTATAATAAATTAATTTCCACAAATACCGATTCCTCGGAGCTCGCGCGCGGACTGTATGTACGAGTATCTAACCTGCATTATGGCACCTACGTAAAATTACGTAAGTAGTGTAATGCAAATTCCGTGTTTCACCTGCCTACCTAACTCACATAATCATTTTCCTATTGTCCAATTGACTCGTTGTCAGTACAGAATTTAAACGCTTTTACGATATGATATTGTCACACAATATTTTCATGTATTACCTACATACAGATTTTGTTTTTAAATTCTTTCTATACAATTATCTTCCTTCCCGACATAATCGACAAATGCGCGCACACAACTTGCTTGAGCGGATGAGTAGGTATACGGTTTTCACTGTTACATTCTGTTGTTTCTCAAGATGGTTTTAGGCTCTAAACGCTACGTTATCGGCGGCCTGAGCTGTGAGCAAGAAGTCACGTGAAGCGAAGCCGCGCCGCTGGCAAAAGCGATATTATATAAAAACCGGCCAAGTGCGAGTCGAACTCGCGCACCGAAGGTTCCGTATCGTCATGCATGTCACGGTCAGCGCTGCTTTATACTGTTTTCGGTAGATGGCGCGCATACACTTTTTAGTTTCTTGTATGGGGACCCGTGAATTTTTTACTTTTTCTTATCATTTGTTGGTATATAGATATATATCGGGCATAATAAATAATACATATTCTGTGAAAAGCCCTCGAACAGACGGACAGACAGACATACAGACGGGGTAGGCTTAGTAATAGGGTCCCGTACGACGGATACGGAACCCTAATAACACTCAACGTCTGCCTTCTGTCTGTGTGTATGTATGTATGTTCGCATATAACTCAATAACGACTCAACCTATTTACTTACAGTTATTTCCTGTGTAATGCTACATAATGTCCGCCAGGTTATAGGCTATACAGCATCACGCCATTATTCATATGAGCCGAGCAGTGGAGTCGGAAGTGAACGCAGCCGGAAAAAAGTCGGCCAATTCGGCGGCAGCGGGTAAAAGCTATACAGAAGCGTTCATTTCTTCTATTAAGCCGACTTTACCGCGAGCGGAGCCGCGGGCACAGCTTAAACTCAAACTCAAAGGTTTTATTCATTTAGCTATAATTCATAATTGTGTTTTTCTTCACACAATATATAGCAATGACTTCACCTGCTCGACGAATGCCTATTCTATCCTTTCAATGATTTTCAGGTCAACGTTTAAAGTAACAAGCCACTGAAATGACGTTCACAAAATGAAAAATGATAAGAAAAAAAAAACAAATTATCACAGTTTGTCAGCCCCGGTAGCTCAGTGGTGCGGTCGGTCGACTGTTGTTAAGCAACCCTGAACGCGGTCAGTACTTGGATGAGTGACCGCTCGACCTTTAGAGGCTGACCGTGGTTCGGACTCCACGTAAAACTGTAGGTCACTTCCCTTCTTACCTTACTATGTGGTAGGGTTTATCCCGCCCGGTTTGATACCACCGCACTGAATGAAACGTCGTCGGTCGAAACGGCTATGTAAATATTAGTTAGTGTTTTTCGTCTGCAGTTCAGTGTAGCCGATATGAAATTAAGGGAAGTACTGACATGGCACCTAGTTCACCCGGTGTTATGGGCTGTCGTCACGGATGTTGTAGGTGATGTAGCCAACGGTACCGTGCCAGTTTCCATAAAAAAAGTCATAAGTACCTAATCATTTAGCTTTCTGCTACACAGGTTTCATAATGGGCAAAGCACTATTTATTTTCAATGAGATGCTTAAGCATTAAATTACTCATCAATACTATTAATAAATCTGTAAGCGATGATACTAAAACTAAAGTGACGATTTTTAGCTTTACTGTATGTATGTTTTTTCCTCCATAACTCTTAAACCGATAATCCAAATTCGACGAAACTTAGTACAAGCACATTTAATTATACACGACACAGGTTAGGCTAAATAAAATTCAGTTCCGATTACGCTAAGATGTGGCTCATACAATGCAAACGTATGGTAGTGGGTTTACTTACTTTCTTCTTTTTAAATCGGTTTTCACGCGAGCGAAGCCGCGGGAAAAAGCTAGTTATACAATATTTTCGAAGTAATTATTAATTACCATGTAGAGATTCAAATATTCAATGGTATTTACTACTATATGCCTAAGCTCGCTGTATAAAAATTAATAAATTGGATGACCTTAAAATGTGAATCTCACTGCATGCTGTGCTCCTAGGCTTCCATTCTAACGTAATTTGCTTCAAAATTGTTTGGCATACGTCAAAGACACCTAATAAATTTTAATCTATTTGGCATACGTTAAAGATTTTAATTGTTTTTTTTTATCCTATACGAAAGATTGCAGAAGCGCATGCCCAGCATTAGACGCATACACGCCGTCTGGAAATTTTCCTCCAGTACCCCCGGCCTTCAGCGGTGCGGAACCACAGCTTTCCGCCGACGTACTTGATGCCGTCGCCCCATCGATACTAACGTAATCGAACGATTAATGCAAAATTCATTGGCGGCGGGTGGCCGAGTGGTTTGGGCATCGGCTTCTCATGCGAGAGGTCCGAGGTTCGAATCCGGTCGGCGTGTACCAATGAGTTTTTTCTGACGAAAAAATTTACGCGCATACCTACACCTGCTGCTTCACCGTTCGGAACCGGTGTAAAACTGTAGGTCCCTTCCCTTGCCCCTTACTAGGTGGTAGGCTCAAATTGTAGCCGACTGGGTTGATACCACCCACCGTACTGGATTTCAGATGGCCGCATAGCAGCATCGGTTGTGCTCTCCTCTAGTCCAGTATAGCCAGCAATCCAGGGAAGTCTCCGGTACGGTATGGCACCTACCTTCTCGGAGATGATATTGGCTGGTCGGAGCATGCGCTTTGGCCCCTCCGACTCAGCCACCCATACCGGATTACATAAAAAAAAAAGTAATTTGGCATAGGTTAGAAAATGTTACTCTGTATGTACTCAACTCTTCTACTAAAGACTGACTGACTGGTATGGGAACCGGCTCCAGCTAGCCGCGGTGTAACTATAGCTTGTAGCAGGCTCATATAATCGACATTTTAAGCTCATCCAATTATGAATTCTTATACAGAGAGATTTTGTAGTTATCTTACATTTTAATAAGTAAATAAGTGCAAAGTTTTTGTTTTTGTAATCACATTAATTAATTTGAAAATTAATCTTTACTTTAACAAGCTAATTTTAACGTTACTTTAGCAAATAATTGATTTAAACAATCAATTAATCTCAAACAACTATGTCTAATATTTTCTTGTAGGACTTTTTTTTATTTCAAACGTATGATGTTAATGATGTCTAAACTGATTACAGCGTTGGTGAATTGCATTTTATGATATTAGAAATAATAAAATAGAAAAAAACATTGTATTATGTGCAAGACGTGATGTAGAAATGTTTTATGTATTACATTACCTATGTATTCATTAGGTTATTAAAAGTACATTATAGAAATTCTAAACATGCTTGGATAACATATGGTGGCTAGTCTAAGGTGTTCATTATAGTTATTAGGAATATCTACATAAATGCTGATATGTCGCATTATATCGTCGTGATATTTGATTGTTCGACTGTCGGTAAGTACCTATCTAGTATTATCATAAGACAAAACTAATTTTATATAAGGACATCCATACCGACTGCATACGGCGCTGTCTTTTTCTTATTGACAATAATACAGGCTGTTCGGCACATCGACCGACGAAATTTTTTTGTAGGTAAGTGGGGTACAAGGGTATAAAACTGGGATTTTGGTAATTTAAAAAAATAAAGAAGAAAAATTGTATCTCGATACCACGTGACATCCGACAAAAGGTATCATGGGTCAAAACGTTGCAAATGACCCCACTTACCTACAAACAAATTTTGTCGGCCGATGTGCCGAACACCCGTATATTTTTTTATTCGCAATACGTGATAGCGAAATTAACAATCCACCCAGTAGGTACCATAGAAATAACCTCTGTACCTAGTTTAACGCACATCGATTACTTGATTAGTCATCTGTCGTCTCAATGTATTCCGAACATCTATCTATAGTATTAAATGAGCCCTTCTCATAATAGCACTCCCAAAAATTATGTCACCTAATAAATCAGCTTATAATCTGAGTTCACAATGACTGATCCTTGTGTGCTCCCCTTATCGTCTCATGTTCGCAAATACGCGAGTGATGTGCGTCAGCGCACTCATAGCACGAGATGGCTTTTAATGCAATCATTTGAATGGGTTTGTGATAACAATTTGAATGTTGAAGGCACGCACATAGTATTTTGTTTACCGACAGTTATTATTGTTCATTGCGCTTTGTCTTTTAGTATTTAGTTCGGTGAATTATGGACATTAAATGTAAATGATACTGTCATTAGATTTCTTTGTCCACATCTACATAGTACATAATGTTTCACTAAATGATATATTTTATTGGCACGCATTTCTTCTTGTCTACATCCATAAATTGAAGTGTTTAGCAAGAAACTAACAGATTTCTGGTTCAATCTGTATTTTTTTTATTATATTGATACTTAATTTGTGTCATTATTACGTATAGAGTGATTATTTTATTACCGCCAAAATTAATTCCAGTATAGCTTTAGGAAAATTATACTATACAGGGTGTTACAGTTCGACCGAATTCGCTTACCACCACGGGATTCCTAGTTCATAAAAGGTCAGTAAAATGTTTATTCTAGTACTCTTATTTTTTAGCGATAATTGCAATTAAAATCTCAGTTTCCGATTTTGCACATAGTTTTGGTTTGGCGACCCTTTCCTAACGCATAAAACGATTATCTCGAAAAATTGTAGGAAAAATTCTAACGGAGCTTTTATGAAGCTTATTAGTATTACATAAGAAATCCTGTGATGGTAAGCATATCCGCCCGAACTGAGACATCTGTATATATTTGTACGTTATATTATATAAGGTCTTTCTTTAGTAGGTAATAGTACGCTAAGGGGAGTATGTGTATCAGATACCGATCACGTTCCCCATAGGTATCTATTTTTTTTTCGGATATCAAATACCTACTAATCCTACTAAAATAATAGTTTATTGAACAATTATTTCATAGCATGGGTAGGTATTTCATATCGGAAAAAAATTATAGGTAGGTATCTGGAACGTGATCAGTATCTGATACACATACTCGCTTAGCGTACTATTACCTACTAATGAAAGACCTTATATAGATATAAATATAACGTACAGATATTCTATCTCACGAAGTCCGTTTGGCTATGAATGTTGTCAAGCGTGCACATGCACATTGTTTTAGTGTGCGTAACCTCGAGAGCGCTCAGTCGCGATCGCGACGCGGTTCACGCACACAACTCACACACAACACACACGTCACTACTACAACCAGAGCCAAACGGACTTCGTGAGATAGAATATAATAGTGTTCAACAGGTATATAATAGTGTTCAATTTGTCGAAAAGTACATATAATAATTTGTTATACAGGGTAGTTTCAGGATAGGCTTGAGAAACTTCAGGAATAGAAAGTACTCATCATTAGAAGAAAAAAAATCTTATCACTCAAATCGAAATTCCGTACTTTTTTTTCATACAAAAATTGGCAATTGTTATAAAAACTCGATGGACAGTGAGTAAGGGGAGGTGCTGTCTAGGTCTGAGTCCAGTCCCCTGTTTCTTTTGATATCATTTAATTTTAATTGTTTGGAATTAGTAAGTGATATCAATTAATTTTAACAGTTCAATTCTACTAGTTAAAAATTGCAATTTGGTAATTTTATTTTTATTTAATAAAGACGAATGTTAACCGTCCACCAAATCTCGATGAAACGATATTCACCAAAAAGTACTATAAAATGACCGAATCTGGGAAAAAGTTTCAGAGCTTTTCATTTTCAAATATGGACCCTTTTCGAACCCTGAATTTACGAAACCCTATCCTGAAACACCCTGTAGATTAACATCATGTATGATTGTGTAAAGTCATAAGATATCCTAGTCTGGATTATGAAGCTGAGACGTGTCGGTGCAGGGCAGGTGGCTGGAACTGTGAGTGCTTTCCGCCCGCCTAAGCTCGGGCGGAGAATTCTGTGTGGGCGGATGCGGTGTGGCGTCGGGGGCCGGAGGCGGAGACGGTGCGCCCTACACCTCGCTCTGCATGCAGTGGATCGAGGAATCTTCAGAAAGCTCATCCATTGATGAGTCCGTGAATGACGTGCCATCTGAAAATAGAGTTATTTTATATGAATATCATTTTATTCAAAACTTCTTGAAGAGGCTTGGCCCTCTGCTGGTGGACGCCAGTTGCACGCGCAACTGGCGTCCCGCAATCAAGAGCCTACTTTATTGCTATCCAACGGGGTAATGCCGCAAGTAAGAACATAATTTAATAGATTTTTTTAACCTATTTGGTTAAAAAAAAAAAAAATTATTAATTTTAATTTTAATTTAATTTTTTTTAACCTATTTTATTTAACCTACATATATCATTGGTCCGGGGTTGTTCTTTTATATATATAGATTAACGAAATCACTCTGTATATACGATACAGCTATTCCTATTATTTGGAAAATAAAGATGATCAATATTTAAATGTACTTGGCCGCAAGCGTCCTAGGACATTTCCAAAATACCCCTTTTGATAATAAATAGGTACATTACCAATCGTGTCCAACAAATACACGATATCGCGGGTACAGCATAGTTACAATTTTCATGTATTTTTTAAATGTATAAAGCACCTGTAATATAGCTCTATGTATCTGTATGTGCCTGACCAATTTTGATTTTGATTTGATTTATTGTTATATGAAGTTATGTTCATATTTGTAAGTGTGGTTTTTAGTTTTATAGTTATTTGCGTCGCCGTTTAAGTTATTTCAAATTCTCTAATATATAAATAAAATAAAATAAAATAAAATAAAATAAAATAAAATAAAATAAATAACGTTAATTATTTACTAATAAACACATTGTAACGGTTAAATTGTGCAGGTGCAGTTTTAAATAGGTAAATTAAAGAAATTTTTCATTACTGATGTGATCGCTCAGTCAAGATTGCAATTGCAATGCTGATTAAGGGTGATTTTTACTGAAGAAAAATAAAATATTAACAGCACACGAGTCATACATAACATAACTCATACAGCGCGCGTTCTCGCCGAGATAAGAACGAGATCAATGACGTAGCTGGTCTGTGATTTAGGATAGGTATATTGACATTCTTTTTTATGCTATTTATTGTAGATAGATAGATAGAAATTCTTTATTGCTCCAGAAAACATTTTACAGAAACAAACGATAGGTAAGTATTTTACATGAGGGGCAAAGGCGGACTTATCCCTTACAGGGATTTCTCCCAGTCAACCATTGGATGTTTGAAAGTCGTATGTTGTGAGATATAAGTAGGTAGTAGCAAAAGACTTGAGTGTGGGAATGTAAAATATAATATAAGGAAAATAACTATGATATACTATAATATTGTACCATGTTTTAAATATTTCATTGACAAGTTTATTGACGCTATATTAAATAATTAACTCTAAATTGGTTTCGCGAGGAATGGTGTTATTGGCTGTGTCTGATCTTCCGTTGAAGTATTGGGCACAGACACCCGCGCCGGCTGTCTATAAAAAAAAAATTAAGTAGATAGTAGTAGTATTAGTAAAGTAGTAGTAGTAGTCTATAAGCATAAGATAGCTTAATTTTTTTTTTGTCTTGGTTTTGTATAGTACTTGTTAATGTTTTCATTGTTTTTCATTGTTGTTGCATTTCATAATATAGTTGCCATTCGAAAGATAACGAATTCAAATGCAAAATGTATTTGCCTACGAATGATAATAATAAAACAAAAAAAAACTAAAATAATGGTCGGATAAGAGCATACGTACGATGAGTCGTCCAATACGGTGTTGTTATAACCTGTAGTTAGCTATCAATTCGATCAATGAAACGAAAACAAGCGTCTTACCTATCGGGGCGAAGGGCGGCTTGTTCTGAAATGAGTATGTGAGGTGGAGGTTGATGTGTCTGCCGAAGCCGACCGGGTCGCCGTCCCTGATCACTGCAACAAGAGATACGCATTGCTTACCTCCACTCCTATTGACGTCACACACACACACAACACTCACCGATATCAACCGTAAACTTTAGACTGAAGTTTCACGACATTCGTCGGTTTAATACCGACCTTCGATCAGTGACCGACGACGGTCACATATACGAAATATGGAAGGATTGAAAAACCTTTTCATGCACACACAGATCTGAATGCTCATGGATCAGGTACATTTTTAGCCCCCGACGCAAAAAGAATAAGTTTAACGTGTGTGTTTATGTGCGTATGTGATGTGTTTATGGGTCTGTCGGTCTGTGGCCTCATAGCTCCCAAACGGGATGGACTGACTTGGATGCGGTTTTTTTATTAGAAAGCTGGTTTATTCGGGATGGTTCTTAACTATGTTTGTAATCAAGTAATTATGTAATCAACAAAATTATTTATCTCAAAAAGTGGACCAATTTACCTGCGGTTTTTTTAAAGCTTGAAATAAAAGTAAAATAAAAAAAAACTCCGACTCAAAGTAAACAATAATTTCCGTTTACTTACTCAAAGGAGTCGGGGAACCGCTAAGCACCGCATGTCAACAGCTGTCAATCGTGCTAGATTTCCGTGGCTAGATGTTACACATCTTTGGCGACGACTCTAAGACTCGTTTTTTTTATGCAAATACCTATACATATATTATATTGTTTTATGAAAACACGCTCAGAGAGGCACCGTGCCGTGTTAATATGACGTTTGAAGATGCCCAGGGAAACACAGTTACCGCAAGACAGTTCCACACCCCAGCGGTGCGGCGAACAAACGATTTTGAGAAACGTTCGATACTCATAGCCCAATGTCAACAACTAAAGGGTGCAGAATCTTTATGTATTCTGATTCAATCGCTCACAAATTTCTGCCTAGAGTATTGCAGTACCTATCTAACTAGTCGATATAGATATTATTTGTAGACAAATTTTAGACGTAAGTAGGTACATATATAAAACAATCGCACAGCAAAAACATTCGCGTTAAGCACATTACATTTTGAAATCGTTATAAATACATTTTGGTATCGCCAGCAACTGTTCACTTTAAAACTAAAATAAAATTACTATATTACTTTAGTACCTACATACCTAAGTATAAGGACCTATTTTAATTTAGTACTTAAATGACACTATGGAACATGGAAATGTACAGTAACTAAGAAATTATTTCAAGATCATGGTATAAGAGGTTCCGCCTGTGTACTCACTCTGGCTTTGTTTTCCCTTCCCCGTGTGCTGGTGTTTCTTCTGCCTGGCGCGCGAGTTCTGGAACCACACCTGAGTGACGCGCTTACTCAGGCCGGTGACCTGGGCGATCCTCTCCAGGTCCTGCCCGTCCGGGTTCGAGTCCAGCTGGAAGTTCGCCTGCAGCACCTGCAGCTGCTCCTCCGTGAAGGTGGTGCGCACGCGCTTGGCTTTGCTCTTGTGGTAGCCCTCCGAGTCGCAGCCGTCTGGAATCAGAGCCGCCTGATATTTGTATGGCACCGTGGGCGGCTCCTGCAATCGACCCGTCTCGCCGATACAAATTAACAATGCACTTGCTGTTAGGTGATACCAATGATATTATATAAGTGATGATACCTACTAATTTTGAAATGTTTTTACGAAAGAGCTCGTCAGCCTCGGTAGCTCAGTAATGCCATCGAGGGTACTTGGATGGGTGACCGCTCGACCGTTGGAGGCTGACCGCGGTTCGGATTCCACGTTAAACTGTGGGTCTCTCTCTCTCTTCCCTTCTTACCTTACTAGGTGGTAGTTTTTATCCCGGCCGGGTCGAAACGGCTATGTAAATAGTTCGTGTTTTCCGTCCAGTTCAGTGTGGCCGACATGAAATGAAGGGAAGCACTGACATGGCGCTTAGTTCACCCGGTATTATGGGCTGACATCACGGATGTTGTAGGTGATGTAGCCAACCGTGTCAGTTTCCATAAAAAAAAGCTATTGAAGAATTTGTGAAAAGATATTTTAAAAATTCTGGAATGCAATGGAAGCGTAAAAAGGCATCTGTCATGCCGGCACGGCATTCGCAGCCCCCGCTCGAAACCGAATTCGTCGAATTTCAAAAATGCTGAATTTTATTTCCACACATTTGTTAGAGCATTAACAAGTAAAAGTAAGTAAAGACCAACTCGATAATGTTTCGGGCTATTGAAGAATCAGTGCAAATACTATTTATTTACACATTGGTCCCTATTGCGCCCTATGTGTCATATAGGAAAGAATGTTTCTAAATTCCACCCTTAAAGGGTGGCGGACTTTCGCAAAATCCTTTAGGGGCGGACTTTCGCAAAATCCTTTGATGACACCTTTTTTTTTTGTGGAGGAATATACTACGAAAGGTATATTCTCCGTACGTATCAAGTTTAGATGAAAACTAAAATGGACAAAAGCCAGCTTAGCCAATTGTTGTTTTATTGATAGCGCGACATGTGGTATAGTTTCACCTACAAGTAGGTGTCTAACGATTACAATTTAAGGCAAGCTTAGCTGGAATCAATAACAGTGATTCTGTTGGTGGTCCAATATCCGTTCAATATTTTGCACTAGTCAATAAGTTAAACAAAGACTTTTTGTTGGGTCGGAAATATTATATTCGGCTGTAGATTAGGTATTTAGTATTAATTATTGATTATTAGTTGACTGGAAGTAATCTCTGTGTGTTTCTGTTCTATAATAAGTTCACCATTGCACCTCACCTAAGCGGCGGGTGGCCGAGTGGTTTGGGCATCGGCTTCTCATGCGAGAGGTCCGAGGTTCGAAACCGGTCGGGCGTGTACCAACGAGTTTTTTCTGACGAAAAAATTTACGTGCGTACCAAGTAATACCAACACCTGCCGCTTCACCGTTCGGAACCGGTGTAAAACTGTAGGTCCCTTCCCTTGCCCCTTACTAGCTGGTAGGCTCAAATTGTAGCCGAATGGGTTGGTACCACCGTACTGGATGTAAGATGGCCGCATAGCAGCCTCGGTTGTGTTCTCCTCTAGTCCAGTATACCCAGCAATCGAGGGAAGTCTCCGGTATGGCACCCACCTTCTCGGAGGTGATACTGACGGATCGGAGCATGCGCTTTGGTCCCTCCGACTCAGCCACCCATACCGGATTACATAAAAAAAAATGTAAATGTTATATTGTGCTTATTGCTGTAAAATGTTTCTTTGGAGTAATAAAGTATTTTGGAGTTAAGTTATACGAAATTATTGATAGGTATGGGAACGTAGTACATAGTACTTAGTAGGTATCTAATGCAGTGTGAACTACTATTACTAGTTATTCAGTCTACGTTAAAGTAATAGTAAGAGGAGGTTTAGTAAAATGTCGCAGTAAACATAATGCATAATTTTCCAACATAATTAATTACCTAACGTATTTAATTAAGATTCAAATTACGTATTAAAATTTGAAAAAGACTCTTTACACCTGACCTGATACACTTAATTAATAATAAGTCTTTGTAGTTAGAACTCTCAGTAAAATATTTAATCTTGCTTTCAAGCTGTGTTTTCGATAGAATGTAGGTGATGTCATTATTCACTAAAGTACTTGTAATAATATGTATGAAAAAAAAATCCCTGCGAAGTTTCTGGCGGGCTCTTCTTGGTGGGTGTAATTGAACCGGATAGAACAGATTGTGACCAGCTCAAGTGTAGTTTTATCGCCCATATGAATGATCAATAAATAAAAAATAAACAACACAGCCTCGGCTGTGTTCAGTATAGCCGGCAATCCAAAGGGAAGTCTCCGGTATGAAACCTACATACATTCTCGGAGGTGATATTGCCTTTTCGGAGCATGTGCTTTGGCCCCTCTGACTCAACCACCCATACCGCATTAAATTAAAAAAAAAATCTCGTTTAGAATATCTGAGGTTCATAAAACCAAAAAGTTACAACAGCGGTAGCTGAACGGTTATACGAGTAGTTATATACAAAATTTAGTTGTTGCAAGAATATTGCAGTGGCTGAATAATTTGCAGCCTCGGTAGCTCAGCGGTGCGGTCGGTCGACTGTTGTTGAGCAACCCTGAGCGCGGTCAGTACTTGGATGGGTGACCGCTGGTCCGATGGAGGCTGACCGTGGTTCGGATTGCACCCTTAAAACTGTAAGGTCCCTTCCCTTCTTACCTTACTAGGTGGTAAGGTTTATCCCGCCCGGGTTGATACCACCGCACTGAATGAAACGTCGGTCGAAACGGCTATGCAAATAGTTCGTGTTTTCCGTCCAGTTCAGTGTGTACCCGACATGAAATGAAGGGAAACACTGACACGGCACCTAGTCCACCCGGTGTGATGGGCTGACATCGCGGATGTTGTAGGTGATGTAGCCAACCGTGAAAGAAAGTCAGTAAAGAAGGTCGCTGCTGATGTGGTAGCGCGGAAGGCAACATTTCACTGTGCTTGGTGGTTCTTTGGAGTGGTGACTTCACGGTGGTGATTGGACTTTCAAGACCAATACGGAACGGCAGGCTGGAGCAGCCTGACAGCGGATCTGGTCGACCAGGAGCGGCTGGTGAAAGGTGGACCCTCGCTTTTGGGTGACTTTAAACTTTATCCATTAGATGTTTTGGTCGGGCAGTTCCATGAACACCTTCTATTAAAATACAGTCCACTTTATCGGAGACATACTTTTAAAAATAAAAAAATAATAATTGCATTGTTACCATCAGAGGAGATGGAGCCCCCGTCGAGGGTCTCCAGATAGTGCGGCTTGCAGAGGACTCGATCCTCATGCAGCGCGAACTGTTCGCCGGTGGAGAGCTGGCGGCCGCAGGCGTCGCAAGCGAAGCACGCCAGGTGGTACACCTGCTCCCTCGCCTTGCGCACCCAGTCCGAGGACGAGATGCCGCGGCAGCACTTGGAGCACTTGGCGCCGAAACTCCTGGGGGCGCAACTGCGGTCAGATTCCACTTCTCTCGTAAATTTTAGAATAGAATAAGAATAGAGAATAAAATATTTTAATTTACACACAAAATTGTTTTTTTTTTACACCATTTTAATAGCTAACTTATCAATAAGCGAATGTGTTAACAGGCAGAGGCCCAGCATTAGCCCAGCTAGGATTACTCCCAGCTGATGCTGTTTTTCAGTCGCAGCCTGTCAATATTATTAAAAAAAAGTGATTAGACAAAAAGCCAGTATAAAAAGGTAATTAAACAAAATTTTTAAAACAAATAGAACTAATTATGCATCAACATACTTATAAAGTTAAAACATAGAAACACTGATAGATAACTTAAAAATAGACAGAGAATACACAGTAAAAAAATACTATTAAGTTTAGTTTCATAGTAGTACACAGTAGTCGCTCAATATATTCTCAGTTGCTTAATATACATATACAAAAATCTAACTGAATAGGTACCCCTGTAACTCAGATATTCATTCGTATCCTACAAGGAACAAAGCAAACTTACAACCCATACACTGGCGTTTGGCACGACCACGAAGCAAGCGGCATACCGACAGCGAAAAAATTAAATTATACAACAGTTTCAAATTAGAGACACGCAAACTATAGAGCGTTCCAACTAAAAGTTCCCTTCGCCGTTATGTTGGCTCCACTGTCAGTGTCACTGTCAGTGCTTAAATTCGTGCTGCCAGATTGTGAAGATTATATTACCTAATAATGTAATCGGTATTTACCTCAGAGTAAAAATTATTACTCTGAGGTATTTACCGTATAATAAATACGGTAAATACTGATAATTACGGGTAAATCTGTATACATAGCAACCCTCAACGCTGTTTTGACAGATAGATAGTGGAGCCAACATAACGGCGAAGGGAAGATTTATATGGAACGCTCTATACCACCTAAATTATTAAAAAATTGTGTAAAAAGAATATTGATCAAAAACCCCTGTACAATATGTATAAGTAAGTGAATTTTATAACATTGGTTCTTAAAACATTTAGCAATTTTGACATTTTGGAGCTTATAAACTTAAAAATATAAGTATTCTGACTGTACTAATGTACTAAAAGTGTTTTAATTTTATTTAAAACTGAATACATTATGATAATTAGCGCGTTAAAATAAATTTAATTTGGAATATGTTTGACTGTACTTTTGTACTAAATCTGATTTAGTTTTTTCACTAATAGGAATTTATAGTCGGTTAAGTTAAATTTTATTTGAAACATTTGTATTATGATAATTTATTATGTTTTGATTTTTGTTATATTAAATTTTATTTGTATTACTTAATAATAATTTTATTATTTTTGACTTTTCCTATAGTAGAATAATTTTATAAGAAATTTTAAAATTGTACGAAAAATGACATTGGAAATAAATGATTTGACTTTGACATATAATATAATAATCAATAATCGATATCACATACGTCACCATACGTCACCTAAAGCACATACGTCACCAGAGCTTCGACTTAATATACCTATAACGCACGCTGTATGCCGACAATCGGGGTAAGCAGAGTAATCGGTGTTGTGCTACAGTGGCTCTTGTAAATTGTGTAGCACAACACGACCACCACGTCTAGCAAAGTATTCGGACAAGATAGCTATCGAGCAGCCAGTAAGGCACGAACACTCAACTGCCGCATGGCTCGGTGATAGGACCGTGCCAAGGTGAGATGTGGCTAACCTGTCGCCCTTTAGTACGGCATCGATTTCGTTAGTTAGCGGTCCTCTGGAGATATTTAATTCTGTGTTAGCGCAATCGTCTCTTATTCTGTTGATTTTATGGTACCGAACATGGTTCGCTATATCACATACTAGGTACACCCATAATGAGATTAGCCCATATTATCTTGGTGAACTAGGTGCCATATCAGTGATTCCCTTTGGCTGTGCCGACTACACGAGCTGGATGGAAACCACGAACTATTTACATAGCCGCTTCGATGGACCTTTCATTCAGTGGAGTGCACTCCCGTCCCAGATTGGTACCATGGTACCAATCTGGGACGGGTTAACCCCTACCGCCTAGTTATTTTATCCTCTTGCTGTCTGCTCTGCTTTCGTTGTTGTCGAGTGTTGGTGAAGCTGTATGAACTATGATTCAACTATGAAAACCAACTTATACATACCTACGAGTATACCATGCTAAGGCTAATGGTCCCTACGGACGATTATTTTTATTTATAGTTAGAGTTATTTTTATTGTTAATTTAGTTATTTTTAGGTTTAGATATAATTATTTTTAAGTATTTTTTTTTTTATATTAAGTATTATATGTTTTTTTTATTATGAGGTATTAAAAGGTTATGTAGTCTGTGTATTAAATAATATATACACGGTGTAATATTATTAGGTAGTACCCGAGGATGAAAGGGGATGATTTTACATCTGGAACAGAACAACTTTTTTCGGCGCCTTAAATTTTTAGACTTTTTTTTTACTTTTCTCTTTAATAAAAAGTATCTAAGTACTTAACGAATTTTACATATAAAAAAAAATTGTAGAAAAAAAATGTTTTTACGTGCAGATTAAGTTTTCGGCGAAATCCAGAACCACACGATTACCCGACAATAAAATTGCGAGTAGAGATTTGAGCAAAATATAGTTATTGTTGCACTATAATATATTATATATATATTATATTATAGGTTATTGTGAAAAGGTTCTGTTTTCGTACATTTAAAAGCGACCGTAAGCTACACAGTTTATTATTGAAAGCATAGCGGTTTTTTTGTCTTAATAACATTTTAAAAGTTATCACAACGAGAGCGTTTATTTGCTTAATAAATTACGTTCTGTAGTTATTCGCTATTGTAGTTCAATGTAGTGGCCTGAGTCAGAGAATAAGGAATAGTTAACGCTGAGTGTGTATGTATATAATAAATGGGTCTAGCTTGCTCACATATTGCACATTGAATAAAAGAAAAAGGTACCTCTGCTAACGGTAAGTAAAAGAGGTATATGTTCTAACGTTAAATAAAAGAGGTCTCTCGGTTAACGTTAAATAAAAGAAGTACCTCTTATAACGCTAAATAAAAAAGGTAGGTACCTCTTCTAACGTTAAATAAAATAGACCGAAGTACCTCAAGCGTTGTAAGGATAGGTAATTCGCATTTGCATCGCATCACGCAGATTAGAAGAACTAAATATTTATTTATCAAAACAAATCCCTAGTTAAACTGATTTATTAATGATTTGCCTACCATATACGTTATTATGAGTATGTATTTATTATACATACATATGTATAGGTACGAACAGAAGTTACATTATATCAACATGTTAATGGAACACGCATACATAGACAACTTTTTACATAGGCGCTTATATATGTCGCAGTAATATTGTAAGTTCAGTAAAATTATAATTTATTTATTTATTTTATTTTTTTATTTTTTTATTTCTTCATCATCTGTAGGTACACAAGATACACTTAGGTTCGTCATTTAAGTTTTAAGCAAAAAATCCTTCGTATTATTACTTATGTATGAGTCAAAGCAAAAATTCACAATCTTACTGGTTAATTTTTAACCCCCGACGAAAAAAGAGGGGTGTTATAATAAGTTTAACGTGTGTGTGTGTGTGTAAGGGTACGTCTGTCTGTGACATCGTAGCTCCCAAACGGATGGACCGATTTAGATGCGGTTTTTTTATTAGAAAGCTGGTTCGAGATTGTTGTTAGCTAGGTTGGTAATCAAATAATCAAGTAATCAAGTAAGCGACATAATATACATATACCTATGTATAATTGTATGCATTTACACCACACGCTATTAACCGACCATGGGGTAAGCGGAGTAATCGGAGTTGTGCTGCAAGACCTGTTAAATACAGCTCAAACCGACCACCACGTCCAGTAAAGCATTCCGACAAGATAACTATCAAGCAGCAAGTAAGGCACGAAGACCTACCTGCTGCATCACTCGGTGGAAGGGCCGCGCCAAGCTGAGAGGTGAACAGCCTGTCGCCATTTAGCACGGCATGTCCTTATCCATTAGTCGCCGTTTACGACATGCACGGGGGGAGATGCAGTATATATGCGTGTTCCATAGCCATTCATATTGATATGTACCTAAATTCTGTAGTTACCTATTCTTCAAAAGACATGTTAATAAATTAGACAACGACCTCTCTGTCCTCCTTGTAGCTGGCATGGCACCTCTCTGAGCGTGGTTTAGCCAGGAATGGAGACATACCGTGTGGGGCCGGTACTAGAATAGCCCCACTGCATCTCTCCCCGTGTATGTCTTAAAAGGCGGACTAATATAAGGGATATGACTCCCTTCTTATATTACTAGGTGGTAGGGTTTAACCCGCCCGGGTTGGTACCACCGTACTGAATGAAAGGTCGGTCGAAACGGCTATGTAAATAGTTTGTGTTTTCCGACCGAAGGGCTGACATCACGGATGTTGTAGGTGATGTAGCCAACCGTGTCAGTTTCCATAAGAAAAAAACACATTGGCTGTGTCTAATCTAAACTTTTGGGCACAGCCACCGGTGCTGGTTGTCCATGAAAAAAAAACATAATATGTATGTATAATAAGTTTGCTAATCATAAAATACATTCCATTGTAATATGAATTGCATAATATCTATAAACAATAGCAACATTAGACTAACCGAAAAATAGCCCCAGTTGTTTCTCAGAAATTTCTCGTTTGTGTTGCGCTAAGCATTGATAAGAACATGGTATAAAGAAAAATGTACCTAAATATACACAGCGCGTGAGTGATTCAAAGTCCTATAGATCGCACACTTGCACCCATGATAGTGTTGCCAATTGTATTCCCATAATTTTAAGGTAATTAATTGCCAATTTTTTTTCATGGAAACTGACACTGTTGACTACATCACCTACTACATCCGTGATGTCAGCCCATAACACCTTGGTTAACTAGGCTCCATGACAGTGCTTCCCTTAGTCGTGCCGGCTACACTGAACTGGACGGAAAACACCAACTATTTACATAGCCGTTTCGACCGACGTTTCGCTCAGTGCGGTGGTACCAACCCGGGCGGGATAAACCCTAACACCTAGTAAGGTAAGAAGGGAAGGGACCTATAGTTTAACGTGGAATCCGAACCACGGAATAATAATAATAATAATACCTATTTAGATATCAATTTATTTATACTAATAGGAAACACGGGCAGAAATTAAACATGTTTGCCAAATTCAGGCAAGAATTGGAAACAAAACAGAAGTTCGCTGTCCAGCGATTATTGCTGGCAGCAGATATACAAAACACACAAGATTTATCAATATTCTCTCAAGACAAGATTGCAATTAATGACTTATTAACCGAACAAAAATATTATAAAAGCCTGTACAAATATACAGGTTGTATCAGGATAGGTTTGAGAAACTTCAGGAATAGAAAGTACTCATTATTAGAAGAAAAAAATCCTTTTCACTCAAATCGAAATTCCGTTGTTTTTTTTGTCATACAAAAGTTGGAAATTGTAATAAAAACTCGATGGGCAGTGAGACTGGAGAGTGCAGTGAACTAATTCAGTCCTCTTTTTCTTTTGAGGTCATTGAACTTTCAGTGTTTGGAATTTACCTACACGTAGTTCAATTGTACTAGTTATGTATGCAACCTACCCATTTTTATTCATGAGTTAGAATTTATTTTTTAAAGGCGGACGTTAGCCATCCACCAAATCTTGAAGAATAGATTTTCACCAAAAAGTACTGTAAAATGATCGAATCTGGGAAAAAGTTCAGAGCTTTTCGTCTTCAAATATGGGCCCCTTTCGAACCCTGGAGTTTCGAAAACCTATCCTGATACACCCTGTATAATAAATAGAGTAGAAAATATATAAAGAAAAGAAAATTTACCCGGCATCCAAGCCAATAAATAATAAAAAAATAAATAAAAAATAAACCTGTAGGTAGTTGGGTATTATGGAAATGTTTCTAGCAATACTATGCCCCTTCCACACGGCCATTTCAGTCTAGCTAGCCCTGCCTGCCGGCGGCCCTGTCTTGCTTCAGTGGTCATAGTGCACATAGGCGTTACGTTGCTCAGTGTTCGTCGCTACTCGCTCCCGACACGCCCAGTGCTGGCTGGCCTTGGGCGTGCGCAGTGCCTCCTCACCATCTAAGAGAAAGGTCAGTTTACCAATTTTCTTTTAAATGCACCTTTATTAAAAACTAGCTGAGCCTGCGGCTCCGCTCGCGTGAAATTCGTATTCCAAAGAAGAATGTAAGTAACTAAGGCTTAAGGCTTACCCTTTGAATGAAGTACATAAGCCCTTGAACACCAGTTGCGTCAACCAGCTCAAGCCTCTTTTGGCTTCACTGCTCCACGGACCGAGGGTTTCAACCGCAAACGCAACAAATTCGAAATCTTGAATTATATTTCTATATTTGCTGCGTTTGAGGCTCTCCGCCCCAGCCTCGGCCGCGCCAGCCGCTCTTGAAGATGTCCTAACGTGACTTGGAGCCAATGTGAGAACAAAAGTGGCGTCCTACATCAAAGAACTACCCTTAGTCCATGGCACTAAAGTGATAGCATCGGGCGTCTTTCCATCCAGCCGGGAATAACCGCGAGGTTCTAGGATGCACGGTATATTTGCCGTTAGAAGCGTGGACTTTATAATAAAATTTAAATTAAATTAACTCAATCTTAATATTAATTAACTTTATTCGAGATGGTTTAGCTTCTTCCTGAACGCAGCTCGGCCTTCGGCCTCGCCCTTAGTTACTTGCTTTCTTCGAGATTGTTTATCATTTGTCAGAACGTAGCTCGGCCTTCGGCCTCGCCTTAGTTGCTTACTTTCTTCAAGATGGTTTAGCTTCTTCCTGAACGCAGCTCGGCCTTCGGCCTCGCCCTTAGTTACTTGCTTTCTTCGAGATGGTTTTTCAATTATCCGAACGTAGCTCGGCCTTCGGCCTCGCCTTAGTTACTTACTTTCTTCAAGATGGTTTAGCTTCTTCCTGAACGCAGCTCGGCCTACGGCCTCGCCCATAGTTACTTACTTTCTTCGAGAAGGTTTATGGTCTTCCAGAATAGAGCTCGGCCTTCGGCCTCGCCCTTAGTTACTTACTTTCTTCAAGAATGTTTTTCTTCTTCCTGAACTCAGCTCCGCCTTCCGCCTCGCCCTTAGTTACTTTCATCGAGAAAGAATATCGTTTACGTGAGCGCAGATCAGCCTTCGGGCCCGCCTTTAGTTACTTACTTTCTTTTTTTTAAATACGAATTTCACGCGAGCGAAGCCGCGGGCAACAGATATATAAATTTTATTGCACCAATGACAGCGACATAACTTCGACTTTCAATTATTATTTTTATTTATCAAACAATTTGTCACCGGCCAGCTCACGTCGAGATGACAGTTCTCCGTTGTCAACATGACATTTAAAATAGTTTTTTACCTTTACTTTGGATTACGTGATTTTTATTATATTTTTTAATTATTATGTTCATCCGGGATATACACTGTCACTATAAAAAGTTTCGTCAAATTCCGTTCAGTGGTTTTTGCGAGATGCGCGTACAAATAGACATTTTTGCATTTACGATTTTATGATATGTATAGAAAGAATAGATATGTATAGACTATTGTGTTCAAGTTATAAAAAAGAAGAACTGTCATTTTCGTTGTATCTACTTATTTTTAAATTTCGAATGAATATTTTATTCAAATTGTATTTGCTGACAGTTCTCAAGATATAATTATGCACTTTGGACTACGTGATTTTAAACGCGCAATAATGTTTATAATTGTTAATTTTTTTTTATTTTTGTTATTTTTTTTTACGTATTATGTTAACCCGGCATATAAACTGCCACTATACAAAGTTTCGTCTAATTCCGTTCAGTGGTTTTTGCGTGATGCGCGTACAGACAAACAAACAAACAAACAAAAATTTTAAAAACTGTTCTAACATGTTCAGTATCTCATTTTAAGCCACCCTGGTTAGTTTTTTTCCGAATACATTCAATGTACAGACTTTCTTACCTCTACGATTTTATTATATGTATAGATGTATAGATAATAAGTCATAATAACTTCGGGTAAAATATATAACTACATAATTTTTAACTGACATAAGGGGGTTATTCTATATGTGAAACTAATTTTGGAATTGTGGGGAATTTTTTTTTTAAACAAAAAAATAATAATTTTATCCATACAAATTTTAAATAGCTATTCTCTAAATGTATGGAGAAAAAAAATTTGTTTTTCTTCAAATAAAAAAGGCGTAGATCAAAATTAGTTTTATTTCACGTACAAAATCACCCCCTTTCGGGTTTTACGGTTGGGGTTGCAACACCGAACTATGTATCTGTACCGTGTGGGTCCGGTACTTTAAAAGAATAGCCCCACTGCATCTCTCCCCGTGTATGTCGTAGAAGGCGACTAAGGGATATGACTCCCTTCTTATATTACTAGGTGGTAGGGTTTAACCCGCCCGGGTTGGTACCACCGGACTGAATGAAAGGTCGGTCGAAACGGCTATGTAAATAGTTTGTGTTTTCCGTCCAGTTCAGTGTAGCCGGCACGACCGAAGGGAAGCACTGACAAGGGTGGCACCAAGTTGACCCGGTGTCATCACAAATGCTGTAGGTATCAACCGTGTCAGTTTCCATAAAAAAAAAGATTTACTAAAATATTAATTGAAAACTTGATATATTAAGGTATCAAAAATGTTTTTATTTTTACATTTTAGTACAATGTGGTACGGAAATTACTAATAGACATGATTTGCTACAATAATGTGTATGAAAAATTTCTGGCAGAGGCTCTATACACCTGATTTTATTTTTACTGTTACTTTTACTTTTGATTTTATGTGGTCAAAATTATCACGCTTTTAAATTATAGTTATTTTAGATTTCAAACTGTATTTTACACTGTAACCGGTGTCTATTGTGTAGCTAGTCACAAAGTACCTATTGTAATCGAAGACGTTAAAAAACCCTGCGAAGTTTCTTGTCGGCTCTTATTTGTGGGTGTAAATTACACGATTAATCGAACCGGATTGTAAAAATAACAACACTGGACAAATTCAAGCGTAGTGTAACCATACGAATGATGAATAAATAATAAAGAATGCCGCACTGCAAAGGTGTGGAACGGGCTCCCGGGGAATATCTTTCCCCACTCCTACAATCCAGGGATCTTCAAAGCGACATTAGTCCACCTCCAAGCCGGACTGGCACCTCCTCGGGGGTGAAATTGGCTGCGCCTGAGGCTGCGACCTCGGGCACAGCAACCCAGTTCCGAAGCAATAAAAAAAATTGGTTGTCTGTAAAGTCGGTTTACGGACGATAGTTCTACGTGATAACTTCATAAAGAAACACAGCTATAAGAATTACCGTATTTTTTCGTACGGCACCCGTATCGCTGCCGTACGCCGTACATTTGTCGATTTATAGCCTCGATTACCGTACGATACGGCAATTACCGTACGTTTGGCAACACTGCCGCTTGGGCCGATTGTGCCTCTCTATCGCTTGTTACGCGCTCTCGCTTGCACACACAGGCTCAGATGGAACGTGACACTTTTTCGTGCGTGCAGCCGGTGTTCATCAATTTATAAGACGTTATCACGTCAAAAAATTAAGAATGAAGAATTAAGAATAAATCATAAAGAATAAAGAATTTGTAGGTAAATTTTAATTAGTAAATAACATTTTAATTTTGTGAATAAATAAATAAGCTTCAGCCGATTTAAAGTATGTTTTGTCCCCAGGTTCTAATAATTTGTGGTGTCATCAAGTGCCGCGTCGTCGGCAGTTCACATAATATTATGTGGACCAAGCATACGCCACCAAATAAACCCGGCAAACGTGAGTTGAAATTATTAGTTACCTACTTAACGTCTTTAGTATTTGCACATGCAATTCCTTTTTTTATAGCACCAACAGGCATCGTCAGTGGCTAGATCACCAATGAAATTTAAAAAAAAATTGTTTTACTGTAGTTACTTCCGTCTAAACTAACCTCAGTTGAGTAAAGGGTAACTAACCTACGCGGTTGTCATAAAGACGGTTGCTTTTACATAACTGGTAGTCTTTTTTTATAGTAAGCGCGACATGTGGCAGGTACCGTACCGTGTAGGTACCGTCTAGGTTTGTACCGTGTGGGGACGGTACTTAAAAAGAATAGCCCCACTGCATCTCTCCCCGTCGCATGTCGTAAAAGTCGACTAAGGGATAAGAAAATTCGTCAGCCTCGGTAGCTCAGTGGCGCGGTTGGTTAGTCAACTGTTATTAAGCAACGCTGAGCGCGGTCAGTGATTGGATGGGTGACCGCTCGACCGTTGGAGGCTGACCGTGGTTCGGATTCCACGTTAAACTGTAGGTCCCTTCCCTTCTTACCTTACTAGGTGGTAGGGTTATCCCGGCCGGGTTGGTACCACCGCACTGAACGAAACGTCGTCGGTCGAAACGGCTATGTAAATAGTTCGTGTTTTCCGTCCAGTTTAGTGTAGCCGACATGAAATGAAGGGAAGCACTGACATGGCACCTAGTTCACTCTGTGTTATGGGCTGACATCACGGATGTTGTAGGTGATGTAGCCAAGCGTGTCAGGTTCCAAAAAAAAAAAAAAAATGTGGCGCCGATCCACCCATAAGTTGTCTAGCGACGGCCATGGACATTCGGTTGCATGCGGGGGCTGCGAATGCCATGCCGGCCTGACAGATGCCCATTCACGCCTCTCTTGAAGGACCCCAGACTGTACTTGGGGGGGGGGGGGAAATATGTGATCAACAATGGGAAGAAGAGCTGTTGAGAGGATGGAAATAGAGTTGACTGAGTTTGTTGATGTGACGATGTGAGTCTGCATTATTATTTTGAAACTTCGAGAAATAAATAAATGGGCTTTATAATTTTTTTTTTAATGTAATAGAATGCTATGAGATATTAATTGACTCTCAAACATCCAAATGTTGATTGGAATAAATCTCTGTAAGGGATATGTCCGCCATTGAACCTCATGTAAATGCTATATTGTGTAATATTTTTTCCATCTTTCCAACATTAGGTGAGAGATAAGTGTAACAGCATACCTACTCTGTCCGCAGCCTCATATGGTACCGCCGCCTGCGGGCCCTGCGGCGGCCCCGCCAGCCTCAATCACCCGCGCTACCGACGACCCCAGCAGCAACCGTCCGTAAGTCAAATCTATTAACTACTTATCGTCGTTAATATTGTTGCATACATTGTTGTCTGTCTGTCCGTCCGTCTGTGTGTCCGTCTGCCCCACCATTAAAGGGCTGTATCTTTTGGGCCGTAATAGTTAAAACAGTTGAAAATTTTCACAGAACATATTATGTTATTATGGAGGATATAGGTACCTACTAATAAATAATAATATTAAAAAAAAATACAAATGAAAAAATTAAGGGTAATTAGTCCCATACAAGAAAAAGTATGTGTTTATTCAACGTTTTCTTGTAAGACTGTAATACCAAAAACGGTAATACTTACTAGCCAGCACGTACCCAGGATTTCTTTTCGGATTTCCAGCCACGGTGAAACCTTCATTAATTATCATTTTATTTTAGGTTCTCCTGTAAGCTATAAGAGAGGCTCTATATTCCAATTTTTTTTTATTGACCACTCATTAATTTCGGACATAATTGAATGCTCGATTCTCCTATATTTTCTTATCTTTTAAAATATGCATTTTAAAATTATACAAATATATTTGAATTTCTTATAACGAACCCTTTCCATCCAAGCTTTTCATTGATATTGTCACATGATGCTCTCACGTTTCAAAATTACTGGCACGTTGTAAAATTCAAATTTAGAATGTTGAATAACTTTTATTACTTCTTATCAAAGAGTTTTTATTACGTCGCTGCGAAACTCTTTGCTTCTTATATTACTAGGTGGTAGGGTTTAACCCGCCCGGGCTGGTGCCACCGCGCTGAATGAAAGGTCGGTCGAAACGGCTATGTAAATAGTTTGTGCTTTCCGTCCAGTTCAGTGTAGCCGACACGACCGAAGGGAAGCACTGACGTGGCACCAAGTTCACCCGGTGTTATGGGCTGACATCTCGGTGATGTAGCCAACCATGTCAGTTTCCATGAAAAAAAAATTAAAAAAAACAAAATTGATAGAAAATAGTTCAGTGAGTGCAGATGGAATTTTGTTTCTTCGCGAGAGACACAAAATGGCTGCCTTGCTGGAAAGTGGGTGAACAACAATAAAATTCTGGTGGTTCGTTAGTGTTTTTGTTTTTAGAGCCTACACATAATTTATTATAGACTTCATAATTTTACCGTGAAAATTTCAACTTGAACTCTTCACTGGTTCGACGCCTACTTGGCTGATTTTATTGTGTATATCTTGTTGTTATACTTAAGAGTTTGCTCTATAATCACACCAAGTTTGACGCTTTATGTAAACTAGTATCAAGGACGTACCCAGGTGGGGTACAGGGGGTAACCACCCGCGCGTTCAGGAAGACGATAAACCATATCGAAGAAAGTAACTAATGGCAAGGCTAAAGACCGAGTTTCGTTCAGGTAAAAAATATCCTTTCTCGATGAATGTTACTAATTAATTAAGAGCGAGACCGAAGGCCGAGCTTCATTCATGTAAACGATAAACCTTCTTCCGCCCTCGGGCCTCACCCTTAAGACTTGCTTTTTTTGATAAAATATATTATCGTTTACGCGAACGAAGGGCCTTCTCGATCTCACTCTTAGTTAGGTACTTACTTTCTTCGAGAAGGTTTATTGTTTACCTGAACATAGCTCGGCCTTCGGACCTGCTCTTGGTTACTTTATTTGAGAAAGTAGGTATATGGTTTAGCTATACGCAGCTCCGCCTTCAGCGTCGCCATTAGTTTCTATCGTAAATATTATCGTTTAACTGAAAGGAGCTCGGTCTCCAGCCTCGCCCTTAGTAACTTAGTTTCTTCGAGATAGTTTATTGTTTATTTAAACGTAGCTCGGCCTTCGGCCTCGCCTTAGTTACTTTCTTTAATAAAGTTAACCTATTTCCTGAATGCAGCTCGGCCTTCGGCCTCGCTCTTAGTTACTTACTTTCTTCGAGAAGGTTTATCGTCTTCCTGAACCTCGGCCTTCGACCTCGCCGATAGTTACTGACTTTCTCTTTTTTATGGATATAGCGACATGTGGCATCTTTTCACCTACAAGTAGGTGTCTAAAGATGTCCATGGACATTATGTGATGCACTGGGATTGCAAATACCATGCCGGCCTGACAGGAGCCTTTCAACGCCGCTTTTGGAAAGGTTATTAAAGAAGGTTTATCGTCTTTTAGAAGGTTTATGTTCTTCCTGAAAGCAGCTCGGCCTTCGGCCCCGCCCTTAATTACTTACTCTCTTCGAGAAGGTTTATGTTCTTCCTGAAAGCAGCTCGGCCTTCGGCCCCGCCCTTAATTACTTACTCTCTTCGAGAAGGTTTATGTTCTTCCTGAAAGCAGCTCGGCCTTCGGCCTCGCCTTTAGTTACTTACTTTCTTCTTTTGAAATACGAATTTCACGCGAGCGAAGCCGCGGGCAACAGCTAGTTATACAATAAGCACAATGGAATGGAAAAGATATGGAATAGAAAAAAGTCGATCTCGCTCGACTGGCGATGGTCGACGACGGTAGAGCCGCCTTTGTAGGTTCACGTTTATAGGTTGTATGTATTGTAGTTTGGCAGCACGAACCCGTCGTCAAAGTACATACTTTATGTCGTAAACTTTCTGGAATTCCCCCCTTGTTGCGAAGCGTAAAGCCGCGCCTCCTGCGAATGTTTTTTACGAAACATTACACAGAACATCGAAACATTGGGGCGTGGCGATCCACATTTGTATGAAAACCATAGAGAAGTGATGTTTTTGTTTCATGTTTCGAAAAGACATGCGCAGGAGACGCGGCTTAAGACGTTCATCGAATTCAAGTCAGAACACTTTATTTCCAGAATTTTCAAATTTTCCTGGCAACTTTTCCAATTTGTTTTCCTTAAAAACCTTATTCGGACTATTACGAACATAAAAAAAATGCTAAATCTGTCCAGCCGTCCTCAAGTGATGCGCTTACCAACGAACACCATTTCATTTTTATTTATATAGAAGATATCAACCAGGGATGTTGCGGATATTCGCATCCGCATCCGTAAATGCGGAGCATCCGCATTGATTTTGACATCCGCATCTGCATTCGCATCCGCATTAAATCGATGCGGAACTCATGCGGATGCGGATGTAGTGCAGGTTGAGACTTGAATGAAATTGGGCAGAGTCCGCGAGTGGCGCGCGCTGCAATTGACCTGTGAATAGGAAGGGAATATGCTGTGTGACGGTGCAGTGCAGTGCTGACGACTTTGTTTTCCATTATTATTGCGTCATTTCATTCGGTCACGTTTCGTGTATGCATGCGTGTCTAAACACGCGCGACTGTCTGTCTGAAAAGGCAGCCAAGTTACTTTTCATTAAATACAATAGCCCAATCTTGAAATTTTCTTACTAAATGATTGATCAATAAAAGATATTAAAAGCATAATCTCTTTTCTTCTAGGACTTAAACTAACCGGCTCTTCAAGCAATCTTGTTAACATCCACATCCGCATCCGCGGATGTGAGCGTCCAAAAATCCGCATCTGCATCCGTATCCGCGGATGTCAAATAAATCGCATCCGCAACATCCCTGATATCAACATGTATCGTTGGTGGTTACATCACTTTTTACCCGACTACAGCGAAGCCAACAGGAGGGTAATGTGTTTAGCCTGAATGTTTTATGTATGTATGAGGGTTATTAGGTGCAATATATCAACCGATATACCAAGCAACTGCCAGATTTCGATGCCCTCCATTATCGAAAACTATTTTTGAAAAGATGTCGGTCGCCCATTTCAACCGGGTAATCCTTACCGTAGGATTAATACGGACCTATAAAAAGTTGAAGGTAAGCAGATAATGTTCTAGTTTTTCAATATAGTAAGGATCATCAAGAAAATTGACGTAACTTTTGTGAAATACAAATTTTTCAACTTCGAACGATATAAAAACAAAATCTAGACATACCTACCAGCCTTTTCTATTAAACGTATCTACTCGGTAAATAATTTATGTAAATATTGTTTTATGATTTTTCTTTAAATATAATTTTATATTATTCAGGAAGCCCAACTCAAAGAAAGTCATAAATTTTAAATGTTTCATAATAATCAAAATAAAAGCGATTCGCGTCAAATCGCAAAGCAACCCGCGTCTTCATCGTTTTGTCATAAGCGCCATGAGACGATTCCATCCCGTTTGTACTAGGTATAATCCTTGCTTTTAATTAATTAATTTAAATAATTTTGTAATTAAATAATTAATTTTGGCTTCGCCGTAATCGAATAAAAATAGAAAACTTGCTCGTGCTCTCTTTGTCTCCTGGCTCCCCTGTCCCCACTCAACCATTCCGCTGAGGGCATATGTTCATTATGGACGGTATCCCCTTAATGGATGCACCTACACATCATTATGTGAGACATACGTGTAACACCGACTTCCGATCAACATAGAATTCCGACTCTCTGAGATTATTTTAACGTATGTACATCGGTCGCCCATTCATTCCTTTTCTTAACGGATACGCACGACATGCCTCAAATGCAAGCAGGGCCATCAGGTATAGCGACGGTGAGTCGAATTGTTAGATAGCTATCGTCGTTAGTATTATCGCATACACCGTGCTCTTTGGTGACTACATCAATTTATAGATGCAATATAATATCAACCAATAGACCAAGCAGCTTCAGAAACTAAATTCCGACTCTCTAAGATTATTTTAACGTACATATGTACATCGGTCGGCCATTTCATTCCTTTTCTTAACGGAAACCCACTCTGTCCGCAGCCTCTAGAAATGCCAGCGCCGCCGTCAGGCCCGCGTCTGTATGCGTACACGCACCTGCCGCCAATGCAGGCAGGGTCATCAGGTACAGCGACGGTGAGTCCAATTGTTAGATAGATACATACATATCACACACGCTGAATCCCGACAATCGGGGTAAGCAGAGTAATCGGCGTTGTGCTGCAACAACTCTGGTAAATTACAGCACAACACCGACCACCACGTTTCGCAAAGTATTGGAACAAGATTCAATCGATCAAGCAGCAAGTAAGGCACGAAGACCCACCCACCGGCTGCATGACTCGGTGGAAGTACCGTGCCAAGGTGAGAGGTGGCGAGCCTGTCGCCCTTTAGCACGGCATCTTGTTCTTATCCCTTAGTCGCCTTTTACGACATGCACGGGGAGAGATGCAGTGGAGCTATTCTTTTTAAGTACCGGCCCCACACGATGCATGTCGTCGATGTCGGTAGATGTTGTCCTTAGTATTGTCGCATGCACCATGTTCTTTGGTGGTTACATCACTTTCTAGCCTTGACGCAATATAATATCAACCAATAGACAAAGCTGCTTCAGAAACTAAATTCCGACTCTCTAAAATTCGGTCGCCCATTTGATTCCTTTTCTTATAGGAAATACCGGAGCCTCTAGATTTGGCGGCGCCGCCGCCGCCAACGCAGTCATACGCACCACCAACAAGTGCAGAAACCGTGAGCTCAATAAAATTGTTATTTAACGATTTTAGTGTAAAGTTTTTTTTTTCTGTGCATTCACCCACGTGCCGTCAATTTATGCGGCGGCGTCAATACTTCAAGCAACGGTAAATGAAATTGTCGAAGTCGTCAGTATTGTCGCATTGATTTCCTCTTTTTTACACCAACATGCATCGTTGATGGCTACATAATTTTCTAATTTCAGTATGACCTTAATGAATACACTCATCCATAATTTTGTGAGACATAAGTGTGACATCACATTCTGTCCGCAGCCTCAAAGGATGCCGAAGTCGATAGTTCCATGGCAGCCCTATGCACTCACCCACGTGCCGTCAACATACGCGGCGGCGTCAATACTTCAAGCAACGGTAAATGAAACTGTCGAAGTCGTCAGTATTGTCGCATTGATTTCCTCTTTTTAGAGTTCCGTATCCGGTAAGGGACCTTATTACTAAGCCTACGCCGTCTGTCTGTCTGTCTGTCCGTCCGTCCGTCTGTCTGTCTGTCCGAACGTCCGTCTGTCCGAGGGCTGTATCTCTTGAACCGTAATAGGTAGCCCGTTGAATTCTTTACAGAATATGTGTTATTTATTATGGCCGACATAACGACAAATAAAAAAAATAAGAAAAAGTAAAAATTTTACGGGGGTTGCCATAGAAGAAACCTAAAAGTGTATGCGTGCGCACCATCTACCGAATAGATTATGAAGCATTTTCAAACTAATCATGACATTTAACTAATATGAAGCATATCATAACACGCCATCTAGATGGCGTGAGTGGCGCTAGCCACGACATCGCGATACGGGACCCTCGGTGCGCGAGTTCGACTTGCACTTGGCCGGTTTTTTTTACACCAAAATGCATCGTTGATGGCTACATAATTTTCTAATTTCAGTATGCTCTTAATGAATACACTCATCCAGATTTTTGTGAGACCTAACATAAGTGTGACATCACATTCTGTCCGCAGCCTCAAAGGATGCCAGAGTCGACAGTTCCACGGCAGCCCTATGCATTCACCCACGTGCGGCCAATTTACGCGGCGGCGGCGTCAATACTTCCAGCAACGGTAAATGCATTTTTTTATGTAATCCGCTATGGGTGGCTGAGTTAGACGGGCTAAAGTGCATGCTCCGACCAGCCAATATCACCTCCGAGAAGGTAGGTGCCATACCGGAGATTTCCCTGGATTGCTGGCTATACTGGACTAGAGGAGAACACAACCGAGGCTGCTATGCGGCCATCTCACATCCAGTACGGTGGTACCAACCCAGTCGGCTACAATTTAAGCCTACGAATTGTCGAAGTCGTCAGTATTCTCGCATTGATTTCCTCTTTTTTACACCAACATGCATCGTTGATGACTACATAATTTTCGAATTTTGAGCATGATATTAATAAATACACTCATCCAGAATTCGGTGAGACATAAGGTGTGACATCACATTCTGTCCGCAGCCTCAAAGGATGCCGGAGACGACAGCGCCGCAGCACCCTTATGCATCCACCCACATCCCGCAATTCTACGCGCCGTTAATACGTTCACAAACGGGGAATCGAATTTTAGTCAGTATTGTTGCAAATTTCCTCTTTTTTACGCCAACATGTAACATCTTTGGTGGCCATCAATTTCTAGTTTCATTGTGCGATTAACGGTAGCAACCGTTAGTCGAATTATTACAAGGCCTTTAGATTTACACACACAATTACTTATTGTAACAACAATATGAATCGTTGGCGGCTAGTTCATTTTCTAATTTCAGTATAGTCGTTTAGCGGCGGGTGGCCGAGTGGTTTAGGCAGCAGCTTCTCTTGCGAGAGATCCAAGGTTCGAATCCGGCATTTTTTGACGGAAAAATTCACGTGCATACCTAAATTCGATAAGCTCAAATTGTAGCCGACTGGATTGGTACCACCGTACATTAAGATGGCCGCATAGCAGTATCGGCTGTGTTCTCCTGTAGTCCAGTATAGCCAGCAATACAAAAGGAAGTCTCCTGTATGTTACCTACCTACCTTCTCGGCCGGAGGTGAAAATGGCTGGTCGGAACATGTGCTTTGGCCTCTGACTCAAGCACCCGGACTGGACTAAAAAAACCGGCCAAGTGCGAGTCGAACTCAAGCACCGAGGGTTACTTATCGCCATGCCATGGTTAGCGCCACTCACGCCATCTATGGCGTGTTATGAAATGCTTCACACTCTATTCGGTAATGGCGCGCGCTCATACACTTTTTGGTTTCTTCTATGGGAACCCGCGTGAATTTTTCACTTTTTCTTATTTTTATTATTTGTAGTTATATCGGCCATAATAACACATATTCTGTGAAAATTTCAACGGGCTACCTATTACGGTTCAAGAGATACAGCCCTCGGACAGACAGACGGACGGACGGACAGACAGACAGACAGACGGCGTAGGCTTAGTAATAGGGTCCCGTCCCGGATACGGAACCCTAAAAACATAAAAAATATCTTAACAAATATATCCATCATTTGGTGAGAAATAATTGTAACAGCAGACTCTGTCCGCAGGCTCTAATGCCGTATGTGCTACCGCACATGCCGCCAACGTACGCGGTGCCAACAACTGTAGTAACCGTTAGTCGGATTGTTAGACTTTAGTATGTACGCATCCAATTCATTTCAACCGACTTAAAAAAAAAGGAGGAGGTTCTCAATTCGACTATATTTTTTTTTTGTTACCTCAGAACTTTCGACTGGGTGAACCGATTTTGAAAATTCTTTTTTTATTTGCAAGCTACTGCTTCCCGTGTGGTCCCATTTCAATTTAGTCAAGATCGGATTGGAAAGCGAGGCGGAATCGTGAGGCCGAAGGCCGGGCGATTCCGCCGAGTACAATAGCAAAAAATTCCAAAAAAGAAACTGTGAAATAAAAAACTATTTAAAAAAATATAAAAACCGCCTTCAAAAATGTACGAAATAAAAAAAAAATATTTATTTATTTTCATTTTTTTTTATTTATTTGTTTATTTATTTATTGGCACAAACAACATAAATATGAAATGTTTTTTTTTTATTTTTTTTTTTATGGAAACTGACATGGTTGGCTACATCACCTACAACATCCGTGATGTCAGCCCATAACACCGGGTGAACTTGGTGCCACGTCAGTGCTTCCCTTCGGTCGTGCCGGCTACACTGAACTGGACGGAAAACACAAACTATTTACATAGCCGTTTCGACCGACCTTTCATTCAGTGCGGTGGTACCAACCCGGGCGGATTAAACCCTACCACCTAGTAATATAAGAAGGGAGTCATATCCCTTAGTCGTCTTTTACGACATACACGGGGAGAGATGCAGTGGGGCTATTCTTTTAAAGTACCGGCCCCACACGGTACATAATATGTTGAAAGAAAAATTACACAAGATATAATTTACCGACATACCTAGTTCCTAAACGTTTGTACACTACTACTTGCTTAATTTAGTTAGAGCAGTAACAAAACAAAAGAAAATAGAACAATAATTAGGTGAGACATGAGTGCTTCCCACAGATCTGGTGTTTCCGCTATATTCCGTCCGCAGGCTCTAATGGAGCCAGGCGCCCCCGCCGCCGCCTGCAGTCGGGCGAACTTTCTCGATACAAAATCGTCTTTCAGCATTTATGTTTTTGGCCTTATCCCATTTTTACAATTTTTTTACTTGTCATAAGGACAGTCCAATCTACGTTCTTGTCTTTGTCGTTTTTGTTTAGATGAATTATACAACACCGGAGCTAAAAAAAATTAATTCGACCGAAAAAAAAAATTTTTTTTTTTATTTTTCGGTGTCGTGAAATTCTTTAAGCTTTATTGAGTTATCTATCACTTTAGATATTCAAAAAATAAAAAGAGAGAAACGTAGATTCGATTCTGTCCATATTACAACATAAAAAGAATTGTAAAAATCGGATACATACATAGCGTCACGCCTGTTTCCCGGTGGGGTAGGCAGAGAAAACGGATCTCCACGTGCCACGATCCTGACACACCTCTACCGCCTCTTCCACTCCCATAATGTTCTTCATGCATGCTCGTCGGTTACGGGTACTACGATTAGGGGTGTAAAAAACATAAACCCCGAAAGACGATTTTGGAGAAAGTTAACTTCCGTCTCGTCTTTTCTATTTGGTTCGTATTTCGTTGTCGGGTTCAGTATTTTGGATTGTTCATATTGCGTATTGGTCAAAATGCGTCGGAACGGGGTTTTATACATTTTTTAACACTAATATAGGTATTTGGGGGCTGCATCACTTTCTTTATGCAATTGCCTGCCTGTTTTCTATTACTATTATGAAAAAAATTGCGCTAGCAGCAGCTCTATCTCACTAGACGCATGGAAAAGCCCGTTGTAGCGAGTGAGACGCATCATGAGAAATTGGTAGTATAAGGTAATAGCCCCACAGAGAATAAATACACCATGCTGCCAGAATCATTTGTCCTTTAGTCACGAAGTTCCTCTTTGAAGTCGCCATCGGTCGATCATGCGATCCATTATTGATTTTTTTTTTATTTGTTTAAAAATATTTCGTGGGCAACACACATTGCACTACTTAAATTCGCTAAATTATGTACTTCAGCCTCGATTGAATGTTAAGCAACGCTGGGTGCGGTCATAACTTGGATGGGTGACCGCTGACCGTTGGAGGCTGACCGAGATTCCGATTCCCCGTAAAACTGTAGGTCCCTTCCCTCCTAATCTCACTTGGTGGTAGGGTTTAACCCGCCCGGGTTGATACCACCGCACTGAATGAAACGTCGGTCGGAACGGCTCTGTAAATAGTTTGTGTTTTCCGACCAGTTCAGTGTAGCCCGTACGATCAAAGGGGGAAGCACTGACATGGCACCTAATTCACCCGGTGTTATGGACTGACATCACGGACGTTGTAGGTGATGTAGCCAACCGTGTCAATCATGTCCAAATTCACAAGTTTATGGGCATTCACTCTCGTTTGCAGGCACAAATGACGTTCACCAGTCCAACGTATACAGCGCCAACTTATGCGGTACCGTCTCTAACCGTGCGGACAACCCCGAGAAGTGAATTACCGGTGAATCGTACTGAAATTGTATTATATTTATTTGGGGCTTATTAACATTTTATTTAATGTACATAAAAGCGGAGCGGTAACAAAACACGAACATACAGACACACATACAAAGACTGCAAACTAATAACCGTTTATTGCCCGTGGTCCACCTTCGTAGTCCACCCAGGTGGTCCATGGAAAATAATTTTTTTCATTAGTCCACCCAGGTGGACCAGAGAAATATATTTTTTCCCGTAGTCCATCTAGGTGCACGATAGGAATTTTTTTTTCCAGTAGTCCACCCAGGTATATACATGGAGGTATCACCCCCATGGGTATACCATGAGAAATTAACGCCCCTCTTTTGCGTGGGGGGTTAAGTTCAAATTGTGCAAATAAAAACCAGCAGCGCACTCGAAGAATCTTACAGAAGGGGGCGTTATTGTTGTTGTTTGAAATAAAACATAAAAACTTTGCAATCTTTTCGCTTTAAAATTTTTTTTTTTGCGCTTTTATTTGCACAATTTTTCGTTTATACCCCGCGTTTCGGTTGACGTGGGTGGCGCTAGGAGCGCAAGTATTTGTTTGTATTTTAGCGGTGAGCCGCTAGGGGGCGCTGCTGGGTAGAAGGGCGGGAGGACCCGAGCTGCGCCGACGAAGACGTCGACGTCGTTCATGTTCGAAGAGAGTTCAGAAAGCTCTCCGTGGTGCGGCGTTTGATAAAGCATGATAGAGAGATAATTCTAATGGTTGCGGAGAAGTTGTATCCGCAGAGCTTCGGTACCGCGCCGAAGTCGCTGGCACGGAAATGGGATTGGTGTGGAAGTCGCTCGCGCCAGATGTCGCGGGATAGTAGGCTGGGGTCTGGGGATCCGCTTTGGAGGTGCCCCTAGTTGGTGTGTGGCAATTGTGTTTGGAAGCCTAAAACTGGTAGAGTCTCATGCCATTGTGTGTTGTTCGTTGAGACTTAGCGACAGCGACACCTGAAAGTGGAATCTATAGGTTCTCCAGGTAATGGGGAGAGCCCTCCTCTCGCCGCGTTGCCGCTCATGCAGCACTGCATGGCCCGTTGTTTAGTGAAGTTTAATTTGGCTGCGAATAAAAGAAATATATAAACCTACCTACACACATATGATCAATCATCAATATATCAATATATATATATATATATATATATATATATATATATACTAATAATAAATCTGTAAGAGATGGTCATGGAGTAAGTTACTTTGTTTTATGAGACACTGCGTCTGAAGATTCTATGTATGATACTAAAACTAAATTTACGATTTTTAGAAATCTTTTCTGTACGTATGTATTTATGTTCCTTCATAGCTCTTAAACCGATCACCCGAATTCGATGAAACTTAGTTCAAGCACATTTGATCATACGGGACACAGGAAATAAAATTTAGTTCCGGTTCCGCTAAGATGTGGCTCTCATACAACCTGGATTGTTCCGCGCGTCAAAATAAAGGTACTACGGTAGCGGGCTTACTTACTTTCTTCTTTTTAAATACAAATTTCACGCGAGCGAAGCCGTAGGCAAAAGCTAGTAGAAAACAAAACAAAATAAGTAACGAAACACGTTACAAAAAACTTGCAGGTTGGCGGATTAGAATCGTTACTTCAGACTGCCGAGAGGCTGGCAGCCGCTTATACATTATTGGAGCTCTCACTCTCAGGGACTGCAACAAACTCCAATGTAAGTGGCCTTAATACGTTTAAGTAAATGAAGACGTGAGTGGACGAAGGTACTATGTAAATTTTTTTTAGGAAATGCATTTTTTACCCTATATGAAGGTGTTTGTGCCGAGTAATCAAGTGGCACTGACAGAAAATCCGAAATCAAGACGGAAATAGGAGTTATTCAAGTGGTGAAGGTATTATGTACACGAAATTGTAGGTTTTTCCGTGGAAAAAGGAGTCATGGTAATATAACACCTTATTCCAGTTTGATCATCTCCAAAGATCATTTCATAAATTGAATTTTTTGTGCATGATGAAAGAGTATGTGTACAAAACACCTTCATCCACAAAGCAAAAAAAAACATAATGCATGGTTTTGTACGCTTTTCATGTTCATACAAAGTAAACTTAGTTAGTTAATAGGAATAGAAAAAAAATCAATTCAAAAGTCCTAAATTTAAAATGTTATGAGCCATAAACTTTGACCTCATTTTTCTCAGCTTTTTCTTTTTGTTACAAAGCACCTTTGTCACCTGATGTCTTCAAATGCTCTTTCCCCAGATACATTAGTTCAGCACCATGTCAATAGACTTCTGCAGTGATATGACCATTAATATCTTCTTTTTCTCTATCTCTATCTTCTGTATCTGTACTTCTTATAAAAGGGAACATGTCTGTACGTATCTTTAAGGTAAACTCCTGAACCACTCAACATATTTAGATTCGGTCTGCACCAATAAAAAGAGTGGTTCTTGAGGCTCACTATAGGCTATATACCATCACGCTAAATAGTCTTAGGGCTGAGCAGTATCAAATAAAGTATGAACGGAATTTAGTGTCGAAACGGAGTGTAGGCGGCGGACGGAGAGGGGAGGGCTGGGAGGGAAGGAGACGATGGAGAAAAGGAGGGGATGGAGGGAGGGAGGGGCAGGAAGTGGGAAGGAAGGAGACGAGGGATGGAAGAAGGGGAGGGAAGGAGGGGAGGGAGAGGGAGTATATAAGAGAAGCGATCGTTTATTATCATATTTGCGTTTAAATCGAAATTGCTATTCACGAGCCAAGCCGCGGGCAAAAGTTATTTATGTTTATACATTAGTTAATTATTTAATAGCCTTCTAGCATGGCGCGGAGGTGAGGTGATTTTGGCTCTGTCGACTCCACCATTGGTCCCTCGGTACAGACAACCATGTTGCTTTACCTACATGAATAAAAGGCTGTTCATTGAGAACGTCCTTCACACACAGAGGGTTCCGTAGCCATGTATTGAGTCTTTCATGTCCTTCACGCCGTCTTTTATTGTTTAATGTATAATTTCATCCATAGGTATGTAACCTACGCTTGGACATGTCGAATCTATCGGTGACCGTTCATACTTTTGCAGTTATAGTTAAAATGTTAGTTAAATGATCATTCGGTCGACGGCGCTCTTGCGCACAGGTATTATGATAACTGTATGGGAGTTTTAAAATATCTGCTAACCCTATTAAAATCAAAATTTTGGCGTTAGAACCTAGAGCAGTTCTCCCTGAACGGTATTTTTTTGCACATTTTTTAGCTATATGATTGAGGCTACTGAATTAAATTGTAAAATGTATATTTGAAATTCTTAAAGATAGCTCTTTCAATGACAATAACAATGTTTATTGGTACCAAACAGATCCTCCATATTCCTTTGTTGTCCGTGGTCCTACTGCGTAGTCCTACTGGTAGAACCAAGGGAAATGTTTTTTGTCTGTGGTTCTACCAGTAGGACTACGGGCAAGTAGCATTGTCAGTAGTTCGACTAGGAGTAATAAGATTTATTTTTATCCTGATTCTACTGTACCTAATTCCTTAGTTTCGAGTTCTAACATTTTATTATTAAAAAATCCCATTTTCTAATAATATTTGCAAAATTAAACCATTTACTCGTGTCCAACCTTTAGATTTTCTGTCAATTGTACCAAGGTAATAATTTTTGCACATAATTCCAACGAGTCCTCACTACTACCCATCTAGGGGGCCTGTTTCAGGAATGGTATAAGACTAGTAATCAGTCCAACGGCTGTTAAATACCGTTTCTGAAAAATCATTAATAATATTCACGGTGACTGTACTACCCGATCAGTAGGTACAATGCCCATACAACATTAATAATCATTTTCTTGCTACAGTCCTACAGGTAGAGTACCACGGACAAAAAACATTGCCCTTGGTTCTACCAGTAGGACTACGCAGTAAGACTACGTGCAACAAAGGTTCATATTTATCTAAAATAAAAGATAATAATTGTTGATTCGTCACTAAATTGATATAATACGTGCGTACGTACGTACATTGTACCGTGTGGGGCCGGTACTTTAAAAGAATAGCCCCACTGCATCTCTCCCCGTGTATGTCGTAAAAGGCGACTAAGGGATATGACTCCCTTCTTATACCTATTACTACGTGGTAGGGTTTATCCCGCCCGGGTTGGTACCACCGCACTGAATGAAAGGTCGGTCGAAACGGCAATGTAAATAGTTTGTGTTTTCCGTCCAGTTCAGTGTAGCCGGCACGACCGAAGGGAAGCACTGACGTGGCACAAACTTCACCCGATGTTATGGGCTGACATCACGGATGTTGTAGGTGATGTAGCCAACCGTGTCAGTTTCCATAAAAGTAAAGTATATGGCCGGTGTACATGGCTTGTTTAACGGTACATCCAATTGGCAGGTTCAAAACGTTTCGAGACCTCCGCCAGCGTCTGCGGATGCGGCTCGGTGGCAGAAGATGCTCCCACGTCTGGCTGTCTCAACGCCGACACAGGTGTCCTTTGCGCCGCGACGGCCGCGACTGAGTTTCGGCCCACCTCAGCACAGTGTTATACAGGTCGAGCTTTGCATGTACAATAAGGACCAAATATAACTTTATCTAGCTCTCGCGTTGAAGGCTAGCTTGCTTGGCTGGCTTGATGCGTGGATAAGCATGGATATTCATTATTGTATTCATTATTATTCATTATTATCCATTATTATTAACCTAACCTAAGAATTGGATATATTATCTGTAAATAGGAGGTTTTTGAGTAAATAAATAAATAAACAGAGCAACAGCTGTGAGAATACGCCTGATGAGTAAGGATACGTATATGCGTGGTGTTAGGAGTATGTATGTATGTATGTATGTATGTATATATTCTTTATGGAACACCAATTTATAAAAATTAGTTACAACAGGCGAGCTTAATGCCGCGAGGCATTCTATTCTAACTTAACTTTGGGATGTGGGAGAAGTACATGCAGGCGAGCAAGAATAGTTTGTGGCAATGTGTTAGACTGTAAAGAAATATGTATGATAAACTACGTAGGAATACTACATAAATATTTTAATAAGCATAATATATAGCAGCAGCAGGATCATTAAGTGTGCGGAAGAGAAGAGAGAGGGCGTGAGAGTTCCTGCGACCACGAACATCGAGCCACTGAAGGCGAGCTCGATATTCAGATATATGGTCATACTTGCGCAATCCGAAAATATAGCGAATGCACAAGTTAAGAATAGTATTTGTATGTCCTAAAGAAGATATAGTGATAAGGATTTTGAAAGGCTTAAAAGAAAGGAAAGCTTCGGTGGTTCGGTCATGTTGGAAGAAAGCATAAATTAAAGTTTATAAAAAGCATTAATTTTTTTGGGTTCCATACCCGTACGTACCTAAGCCTGTTACTATGCCTACAACGTCTGTCTGCCCGTGTCTCTCTGTCTGTCCGTCCGCCCGCCCATCCGTCCGTCCGCCCGATGGCTGTATCTTTGAACCGTAATAGCTAGCCGGTAGAATTTTTTATAGAATGTGTTATTTCGGCGGATATAACAGCAAATCATAAAACAATTAAAAAAGTGAAAAATTAAGGGCAGAAATTAGTTTTTTAAATGATTTTTAGGGTTCCTTATCCGGTACGGGACCCTATTACTAAGGCTACGCCGTCTGTCCGTCCGTCCGTCTGTCTGTCCGAGGGCTGTATCTCTTGAACCGCAATAGGTAGCCCGTTGAAATTTTCACAGTATATGTGTTATTATTATGGCCGATATAACAACAAATAATAAAAATAAGAAAAAGTAAAAAATTCCCGGGGGTTCCCATAGAAGAATCCAAAAAGTGTATGCGCGCGCGCCATCTACCGAATAGATTATGAAGCATTTGAACTAATCATGACATTATTTAACTAATATGAAGCATTTCATAACCCGCCATCTAGATGGCGTGAGTGGCGCTAGCCATGACATGGCGATACGGAACCCTCGGTGCGCGAGTTCGACTCGCAATTGGCCGGTTTTTTGTTGTCGTGTGGAAACCTCGGCGCGTGAGTTCGACTCCCATTCGGCCGGTTTTTATGTAATCCTGTATGCGTTGCTGAGTCAGAGGGGCCAAAACACATGCTCTAACCAGCCAATATCACCACCGAGAAGGCAGGTGCCATACCCGAGACTACCCTTAGATTGCTGACTAATGAGGAGAACACAGCCGAGGCTACTATGCGGCCATCTTACATCCAATATGGTGGTATCAACCCAGCTGACTACAATTGAGGCTACCAACTAGGACAAGGGTCAAAATATATCTTTATCTGTACATACAATATAATAAAATCGTAAATGCAAAAAAGTCTGTACATTGAATATATTCGAAAAAAAAACCAACCAAGACGAGTTAAAATCAGAATTCGAACAATTGTTCTGTATGCGATTATTTTCAATGTTGCCTTTTGGTTCATTTCAGCCTCACCCCATGGAAAACGAACTTGGTCCTGCGCGCCGATCGTGGCGTTCCATCAACACGGTGTGAGTAACACCATGTACATGCTTTACCTACATAATATATTTTTTTAATGTAATCCGGTATGGGTGGCTGAGTCGGAGGGGCCAAAGCGCATGCTCCGATCAGCCAATATCACCTCTGAGAAGGTACGTGCCATACCGGAGACTTCCCTGGATTGCTGGCTATACTGAACTAGAGGAGAACACAACCGATGCTGCTATGCGGCCATCTTACATCCAGTAAGGTGGTACCAACCCAGTCGGCTACAATTTGAGCCTACCACCTAGTAAGGGGCAAGGGAAGGGACCTACAGTTTTACACCGGGTCCGAACGGTGAAGCAGTAGGTGTAGGTATGCACGTAAATTTTTTTCGTCAGAAAAAACTCATTGGTACACGCCGACCGGATTCGAACCGCAGACCTCTCGCATGAGAAGCCGATGCCCAAACCATTCGGCCACCCGCAGCTTAACCTTTTGCCGTTGGAGCGGCCGATATCGGCCTCTTTATACATTATTGTAATTCCTGAAGAATATTTCCATAGGCCATCCAAGGTAATTGGCAAAGAGTTTGTATTACGTCGCAGCGACGTAATACAAACTCTTTGGTAATTGGATACACTCGCTGACAGTTATCTATACAATAGATAATCTATATACTTTGTACGCCTTTCTCGCTCTCGATTTAGGGGTGAACTGACTCTTAAATTTCTTGAATGTAAGGTCACATTCTTTTACCCGGCCAACCTGGAAAAGTCATAAATGGGTACATTTATGACTTTTCCAAAATAAATAAATTTCAAAATAAAAAAAGGAACACACAGTACGAGGTAATAAATAATAAACATCGAGCTCTAGAAAGAGACAATCAATCCGGTTGCAGAGCGTCGTCACTGTCGCACAGAGACGTGCGCGAGTTGGTGCGACAGGGACGACGCTCTACAACCTGATTGTCTATTTCTTCAGCTCTGTGTTCATTATTTAATTCCGCGTACAGTAGTAGGTACATAATTGTAAAGATTGACATGTATTTGGATGAGGCAGTATCCATCAGCAGTACACGTCCAACGAGCGAGCCAGCTTGCGCTCCGTGCGCCGCCGCCAGCGGCGGCGTAGGCGAGAAAGACAGCGGCTGGGAAGTCAGGTACCTATGCCCCATAATAAGTGAAGTCATTGTCAGCCTTCGGTAACTCAGTGGTGCGGTCGGTCGACTGTTGTTAAGCAACCCTGAGCGCGGTCAGTACTTGGATGGGTGACCGCTCGACCGTTGTAGGCTGACCGTGGTTCGGGTTCCTTCCCTTCTTACCTTACTAGGTGGTAGGGTTTATCCCGCCCGGGTTGGCACCACCGCACTGAATGAAACGTGTCGGTCGAAAACGGCTATGTACATAGTTCGTGTTTTCCGTCCAGTTCAGTGTAGTCGACATGAAATGAAGGAAAGCACTGACACGGCACCTAGGTCAGGTAAAAAAACGTACTGCAAATACGAGTATAAACCGTATTATGTATCTGGGAGGTACCCCCTACCACCCTAAGTTCAGATGTGTCATAGGTAGGTAACCTCGTAGAATACGATTCAAGAGATACAGCCCTCGGACAGACAGACGGACGAACAGACGGACGGACGGACAGACAAACACACAGACGGCGTAGGCTTAGTAATAGGCTTCCGTACGGGATACGGAAATCTAAAAAGGAGGTCATCAATTCGACCCGTATGTATGTAATAGTTGGAATTTCACAATATTCCTCTATGTTAGTCTATGTTTCAGTTCATTCGTACCGGATACGGAACCCTAAAAACAAATAGAACTTAAAAGTGTTAAATAATATTTTGATTTATGTTCGAACCCTTGAGTTGAAGTACCGCCTTCAACTCAAAGCACACCTGAAAATTTCAGATGTACCCCTTTTGTGGGGGGCGGACTCGTGGTCACACCGATTTTTCACACTAGTGTGACCACGAGGAATTAATTTGTGCTTTAATTGTATTTTTGGGGCCCCCATTAAATTCTAGTTGAGGGCGCTCCACGGGCTTGACGCTTTCTACCACCATATTTTAATCGACTTAAAAAAAGGCTATAGTTGACCTGATTATTTTATTCTCATCATTATTGTAATGTTGTTCAACGTTGTGTCTTCAGGGATCAGCTAGCAGCAGTGATTGGGCTCCACCAGCACCGCATCATCCAGGATCGGGTGACAATGCTGATCACGGCCAAATCATAATGTATCGTAGATCGTAGATGAGGTCAGTTAGAACCAAAATTCTAGAACCAAACAATTGTGGATTTGTAGGATTGTGTCAAAAAGTTAATAAGTAAGTTCGAACTATCTTATCTCATAAGGCATAGATGTAGGTAGCCATGTAGGTATTATTACAGGGTAGGTATTATTATAATTACAGGGTGTTTCAGGATAAGCTTGAGAAACTTCAGGAATAGAAAGTACTCTTTCTTTTTATTATTAGAAGAAAACAATCCCTATCTCTCAAATCGAAATTCCTTTTGTTTTTTCATACAAAAATTTAAAATTGTAATGAAAACTCGATGGATAGTGAGTACGGGGAGATTTGGCTATGGTGATGTCTAGGTCTAGGCAGTGCCCTAGTCCAGTCCCCTTTTCCTTTGGACTTTTGTTTTTTTTTACCTACATGCAGTTCAATTCTACTAGTTAAGCATGTAAGCTAGTCATTTTATTTGTATTTAATAACGGCGGCCGTTAACCTATTTTTACCAAAAAGTACTATAAAATGACCGAATCTGGGAAAGAGTTACAGAGCTTTTCGTCTTCAAATATGGACCCCTTTCGAACCCTGAAGTTACGAAACCATATCCTGGAACACCCTGTATACCTGTGTGCGTATATTTAAGAATGTAATTTAGTATTAACAAAACAAAGTGATACATAGATACTAGGACTATACATAGTTAGCTACACGAACGAAAATGTCAAGTGTGTCAAGTGGCCTTGCCGACAATCTCTCAATGTCTCTTATATATAACAAATAATGTTAAGTTTGTGTTTTTCACATAGAAATAACCTTTTCAAGACTCTGTGTTCAGTCAGAGTTGCTTTTTTTTTAATTCACCACATATGACCATGAAGCTTTACTGACTTGATAATGAAAAAATAATTATATTCAAATCAATTCAAATCATTGACTTACTCAAATATTATATTAAATTTATTAAAGGTAAGGATTAGTGTAGAAAATATTATAATTTACTTTAGAATTGTAGTTTTATGTTTTTTTTTATGTAATTAGGTATGGGTGACTGAGTCGGAGGGGCCAAAGCATATGCTCCGACCAGCCAATATCACCTCCGAGAAGGTACGTGCCATACCGGAGACTTTCCTGGATTGCTGGCTATACTGTGCTGGCTATACTGCTGGCTAAACACAACCCAGGTTGCTATGCAGCCATCTTACATCCAGTACGGTGGTACTTGTCGGCCTCGATAGCTCAGTGGTGCAGAGAGTCAACTATCGCTATTGAATGTTAAGCAACGCTGGGTGCGGTCAGTACTTGGATGGGTGACCGCTGACCGTTGGAGGCTGACCGAGGTTCGGATTCCTCGTAAAACTGTAGGTCCCTTCCCTCCTAATCTTACTTGGTGGTAGGGCTTAACCCGCCCGGGTTGATACCACCGCACTGAATGAAACGTCGGTCTAAAAACCGGCTATGTAAATAGTTTGTGTTTTCCGACCAGTTCAGTGTAGCCGGCACGATCAAAGGGGGAAGCACTGACACGGCACCTAGTTCACCCGGTGTGTATCACAGTTCATTGTAACCAACCGTGTCAGTTTCCATAAAATAAAAAAACTAACCCAGTCGGCTACAATTTGAGCCTACCACCTAGTAAGGGGTAAGGGAAGAGACCTACAGTTTTACACCGGTTCCGAACGGTGAAACAGCAGGTGTAGGTATGCACGTAAATTTTTTCGCCAGAAATTTCAATTTGATAGGTAGTTTTAGTTTGTATTTTATTTTGTTATTAAATTTAGTTGATCTTAGGTAACCGTATAACCATTATAATTATAATTTGCAAAAAATATTTTAATTCTTTATACTGATTTAAATTAAACCTTGTTTCCTTAACTTAGAATTGTAAAAGATAATAAAGTTAAAGACCGAGAAGAGCTGTTTACGTTTTCCTACCACATCCCGCACTTGAAAAAAGATCCGAGAACATCCATAATCTCTAAAATTAGGAAAAACATTAATGATTTCAATATCTATAATATTATACCTGTTCAGTTCGATATTCAACATTCAGCGATATTCGAGAGAGAGAGAGAGAAGAAAGTCGAGAATAAAGTATGCGATATGGTGACGTACGAGCCGTTGTGAGACTGTTCACATCCTCCGTATCCATAGCCGCCCAACATCAAGATATAAGATATATATAAGGATCGCTTTGCAACTGAAGCACCCCAGACCTTTACGAATTATGAAATTCCCTGATCCACCAGAAGAACCCGTAGATCAAGAGTGTAAACGAAATATTAATTTAAGAAATGCTCTTATCAAAGTTTTAAGGACGAACCGATTAAATTTATTTTTTGCTATCAAGCATTCGGAGATCCCCTAATGGAAAAATGCAAAATATTGACTTTTTTATATATTTTTTTATGGAAACTTAGGTGCCATTCCAGTCACTGGATATTCCGATACAACCTTTCAGTGCAGTGGTATCAACCCGGAAAGAATTTAAAGCTCTACGTAGAAGTAAGGGAGGGACGGAATCTATAATTTGACATCAAGTACAAGCTGCCGCCGCGCCGCTAAGTAACGGATTAACGTCATACAATTACAGGGATTTTGCGGTCAATGTTGATATTTTAGTTGAGAACGAACAAGTTTAATTTGCTGCTATCGAAGGGACTAAATGTTTAACTATACCTTCTTTCTTAATCTTTTAACCCTTTCGGCGCCAGGACCGCTAGGACCCAGTCATGCGCCCAGGCCATGGCTTTACGAAACTTCCACCGTACTACTACTACAATTAAACCTATTTTTGAAAGCACTTTTCTAAATCACATATGTCTGCGCCTGGCCTCACAAAATTACTATAGCCGCGCACAAATATATGCGACTGGCGCCACCTATTTATATGAAAACACTTTTTCTAAATCACATATGTGTGCGCCTGGCCTCACAAAATGACTATAGGCGCACACAATAATAGGATACTCTGGAGGAGAGACTATATCTTAGACTTAAAAAAAATTTCGGCAAGTTACAGGTCCCTTATTCCTTGCCATCCAACCTATCTCAGCAGCATTCGTCGCAGAGAAACTGAACACCCCTTTTGTTGTTGACATTGGGATCTTGAGGACTCATCGTTTCTCAAAATAGTTACTCTGTCGCACTGTTCACCTCTGTTCCTCAATATCGATATTTTCGAAGCTATACTTACCTTACTAAAGTAATACTTAATGCTAATATGCTCCAACTCAAATCGTTTCAATAATGATCAAAACACCCCGTAATATTCGAAATTTTTTTTTTTTTTGGAAACCGATGATACACGCATTGAAAATCCAATTTCCTCGATTTTTAGGGGTTCGTACCTCAAAAGAGGAAAAAAACGGAACCCTTATTTATAGGATCTTTCGTTGTTCGTCTGTCTGTCTGTAAAGTCCGTGTTCGGAAAATTCGTTCCGTTTTTTTTCCTTTTTTGAGATACGGAACCCTAAATACTAAATACCTTTACAATGAAAACGGAAGTCCTTGTTTTAAGAGTACATTCAGAGGAAAAGTGTTTAGGCATTACTTGAATCCCACGCCACGGACCACCACAGTTCATCAGCTCGCGGAGCCTAAAGTGCCGTCAACGTATTAATCTAAAGTCGATAAAATTTGATACTGAATAAAAAATACGGTTGCACTAAGCTCATAAAATATGGAGGCGGTTCCGGTGAATAAATTTCGAAAGATTTATTATTCACTGCATGAAGGCTTCTCGGGTGCCGGGCAATTCGTACATTGTTGGATAGTCGTAAATTTTTTTCGGTGACAAGATCCCTCTCTCTGTTAGATCGTGGACCGAGTAGAAGTCCTGGAATGTTTCGCATAACAACAACAATATAATGGGAATCACAGCTACAGTATTTCCTTTTGTTCAATAGGGAGATAAGTTTTCTACCAATTATATCCCGTTTCCTCCTTCTTTCCATCCTACACTTAATTCGTTTTAATATGTTCTTCATTAGGTTAATTTAATTTTAATTAGTTTTATTTTTGTTTTGCTTGAATGTAACTGTAAATAAAATTTCCATTCACCGGAGATAATATCTAGGTATCATTTCAAATTTTAAATTTCTTTTACAATTTAAGAATTATTGGCACATAATTCTTATTTACAATGCCTTGCTATTTTGTTTGCCGTTTTAAATGTCATAATTTATTAATAATTTTAGAAAATTTAGGAATAAAATCCTATACGAGAAACAATATGCATCGCATCATCTTTCGAACATACTCAATACAAACCGGGTGAAACTATATACATACCGGCATACTCCTATATCTTTTGGGTCATACAGAAAACCATTTCCGTAACATTACCAAAGATTTACTATAACAAATACAGCACACATCACATTATCAATCAATCATCAATACTAATAATAAATTTGTAAGGGTTGGTCATGGAGTAAGTTACTTTGTTTTAAGAGATATTGCGTTTGTGGACTCTATGTATGATACTAAAACTAAATTGACGATTTTTAGAAATCTTTATGTATGTATGTATGTATGTATGTTACTCCATAACTCTTAAACCGATCATCCGAATTGGATGAAACCTAGCACAAGCACATTTGATTATACGGGACACAGGATAGGCTTAATCAAATTCAGTTCCGGTTACGCTAACATGTGGCTCTCTTATAAAAAAACCGAATTGTTCCGCGCGCCAAAATAAAGGTACGGTAGCGGACTTACTTACTTTCTTCTTTTTAAATACGAATTTCACGCGAGCGAAGCTGCGGGTAAAAGCTAGTTTACCTATAAATCTGTAAGTTTGTATGTAATGAATTCATTTATTTGTATGTAAAAGATATAAGTACATTATTCTTATTTATTTTATATAATTTATTTTCATTAAATTTCCGGTATATTAGAAAATTTACATAAGGTGCCAAGGCGGACTTATCCCTTACAAAGATTTCTTACAGTCAACCTTTGAATGTTTGAGATTCGATTAATAAAGTTGATGTACGTACATGCTATTTTTTTTATGGAAACTGACACGGTTGGCTTCATCAACTACAACATCCGTGATGTCAGCCAATAACACCGTGTGAACTAGGTGCCATGTCAGTGCTTCCCTTCATTTCATGCTAGTTAAATAAAAGCCATACTTGGTTTAATACATATAAATTACTAAATATCTTCTATACATATAATAATCTATTATCTATATATCTATCTATACATATATAAAATCGTAAAGGTAAGAAAGTCTGTACATTGAATGTATTCGGAAAAAAACTAACCATAAAAAAATGAGATACTGAACATGTTAGAACAGTTTTTAAAATTTTTGTTTGTTTGTTTGTCTGTACGCGCATCACGCAAAAACCACTGAACTGAATTAGACGAAACTTTGTATAGTGGCAGTTTATATCCCGGAATAACATAATAAATAAAAAAAATAATAAAAATTAAAATGATTAAAAATATTATTGCGCATTTGAAATCACGTAGTACAAAGTAAAGGTTTCTTGGTTATTTGATTCATCTCGTGGATTCATCGAATGCAAAACAATTTTAAATGTCAAGTTGACAACGTAGAACTGTCATCTCGACGTGAGCTGGCCGGTGACGAATTGTTTGAGAAATAAAACAAAATTTAAGTTGAAGTAATGTCGCTGTCATTGGTGCAATTTATATTTCTGTTGCCCGCGGCTTCGCTCGCGTGAAATTCGTATTTCAAAAAAGAAAGTAAGTAACTAAAGGCGGGGCCGAAGGCGGATCTGCGCTCACGTAAACGATATTCTTTCTCAATGGAAGTAACTAAGGGCGAGGCGGAAGGCGGAGCTGAGTTCAGGAAGAAGAAAATCATTCTTGAAGAAAGTATGTAACTAAGGGCGAGTCCGAAGGCAAAGCTGTATTCTGGAAGACCATAAAACTTCTCGAAGAAAGTAAGTAACTATGGGCGAGGCCGCAGGCCGAACTGCGTTCAGGAAGAAGATAAACCTTCTTGAAGAAAGTAAGCAACTAAGGTGAGGCCGAAGGCCGAGCTACGTTCTGATAAATAATAAACCATCTCGAAGAAAGCAAGTAACTAAGGGCGAGGCCGAAGGCCGAGCTACGTTCTGATAAACAACCATTTCGAAGAAAGCAAGTAACTAAGGGCGAGGCCGAAGGCCGAGCTGCGTTCAGGAAGAAGCTTAACCATCTTGAAGAAAGTAGGTAACTAAGGCGAGGCCGAAGGCCGAGCTACGTTCTGATAAATGATAAACCTTCTCGAAGAAAGCAAGTAACTAAGGGCGAGGCCGAAGGCCAAGCTGCGTTCAGGAAGAAGCTAAACCATCTTGAAGAAAGTAAGTAACTAAGGTGAGGCCGATTATATTCTATCGAAGAAAGCAAGTCATTAAGGGCGAGGCCCGAAGGCGGAAGCGGGTTTATGGTTTACCTGAACGCAGCTCGGCCTTCGGCCTCGCACTTTGTTACTTCCTTTCTTCCAGAAGGTTTATCGTCTTCCTGAACGCAGCTCGGCCTACGGCCTCGCACTTAATTACTTCCTTTCTTCCAGAAGGTTTATCGTCTTCCTGAACGCAGCTCGGTCTTCTGCCTCGCCCTTAGTTACTTACGTTCTTCTTTGAAATACGAATTTCACGCGAGCGAAACCGCGAACTCAGAACGCAGCTCGGCCTTCGGCCTCGCACTTAGTTACTTCCTTTCTTTCAGAAGGTTTATCGTCTTCCTAAACGCAGCTCAGCCTTCGGCCTCGCCCTTAATTACTTACTTTCTTCGAGAAGGTTTATCGTCTTCCTGAACGCAGCTCGGCCTTCGGCCTCGCCCTTATTTACTTACTTTCTTCGAGAAGGTTTATCGTCTTCCAGGATGCAGCTGGGTCTTCGGCCTCGCCGTTAGTTGCTTACTTTATTTGAGAAGGTTTATCGTTTACCTGAACGCAGCTCGGCCTTCGGCCTCGCTCTGAGTTAGTCACTTTCTTAGAGAAGGTTTATCGTTTGCCTGAACCCAGCTTCGGCCTCGCCCTTAGTTACTTACATTCTTCTTTGAAATACGAATTTCACGCGAGCGAAGCCGCGGGCAACAGCTAGTAGAGAATAAAATAAGTATACAAATAAATATACATACATACTTTCCAATCAAGATGTGAAACAAAAGGGTTGTTATTTATTGATTTTATTCGTTACGCCAACAGGGAGTGCCACAATTACACATACCGAATGTAACTGTGTTTATACCATTGATTTTATTTATACACAAGCAGGTATTTGTTTTCTACAATAAACTTTAATATTTCACCGCCGACTTCCTGTGGTCTACACTCTTTCTCTCTCTCTCTCTCTGCGCCTCCATATTATCTCAAGAAGAGTTTTCTTATCAATTTAATATGATAATAGCGGCTGTATAGCTCCTGCGCCGCGCCTCACTACAAGACGTCTTCATTACCTTGCAGAGTGTTAAAACGTGTTAAAGTGTCACTTGCTTAATTATGCGAGTGTCCTATACGCACGAGTAACACTTATATGCGACATTTTGTATCACAAGGCGCCCCCAGGGCTTTCGTAATCAGTCTTATTTTCTTAGCATTAAAGCTCATTTTTGTTAATTTGCATTGTTAAATAATTATAATTGAATCAAAAGTTCGGGCGTAACAGAAGACCAAGATTGCGAACGATCGAAGTTTGATCGTATGTAAGAAGAGCTTTGTTTGTTTCCATTGTAAATAATTTTAAAAATAAATTAATATGAAATTACTTGAACATAAATGACCGTTGAGTGAACCTATTACTGAAGTTGTTCTTCAAATTAGAAATGGAAAATACGAATAATAATTTGAGATAGCTTAAATTAATATTGAATTTTTTTAGAGCTAAGTAAATATATATTATTCCAATTACATCATTACCTCAGGGTATGAGGGGCACGAGATTATTAGCTAAAGATTTGAAATTGTTTAAGGCCCCGACGAAAACTGAATAATACTCGTATTAATCTTACGCTTTGACTGCATCTAAAACAAATAATTCCAACGAGCAAGAACCGCACCTAAAATGAATGAATACAGATCTGAATGAATATTAAAATGAGAGGAGCGCTATACACGAGGCAACCGCGCGCTACGAAATCCAATCAACGAGTGATAGATTTATGTGAAGATGCCGGAGGGTGTTTGTCGAGAGGCGCACGCGCAGCCCGGTGACGTCACCTCAGTCATATCAACACAACGTATCGTGGGGGTCCGCCCGCTAGAAACCGGTGTCCTGTAGATACTATGAACCTCCTCTAGAACTAGTTTTATTTTAATCTATTCAGATATACTGTAATATTTATTTATTTATTTATGTACCTATATTTATGTATGTATAGTTTATAACGTAAAAGAAATGTATAATTACGAGTACCTGTAAACTAATGTAATTAATGTAAGAGTAACTGTAATCTAAGCCATAAATAATAGATTAAAAAAAGTTTCAAATTGTTTTGTTTTTTTTTCCTACAAAAAAAAACTGTACGTTCACGGATTGCGCTCTCCAACCTCTGTCGCGAGTACTAGAACAGTCTTCTACTAAATTAAGTAAGGAAGAATCTTGTTTAATTATTACTTTGACTAAAACAATACGTACACGTATAATTGGAATGCATACAATTATAATTTAATCAAATATTTCACAAGCTATGAAAGCCCGTCTGACCCTATAGGCCATAAAAACTAAGTCAGTCGATGGCGGTGAGCAACGAAATGTAAAAATAACGCCAAAGAGCCTTCGGGAACGTCTCAGCTAACGGGATATAAATCGATCTAAGTCTTGCTTTATTTTTTTTATTTACTTATTTATTATACAGTTAGTGATCAATTAAAGGGAAACAGGGACACGCTGCGATTTACATACAACACGGCCGACGCATTTGCGGCCGCCGCGTGTGGGAGGCGTCCCCCCGCCCGCGCCCGGCGCCCCCCGCCCCGTCGGCGCCTGCGCCGCCACTCACACTATCCTATACAGCATGATCCGCTTGCTTTCTTGATCCGTTTGTCAATGTTGGCGCGGTCATTTTTCGAATTCCGCACAAAACGGCTCCTTGCTATATCTTACTTACTATCTAATAGAGTCGAATGGGCACCTGTCAGGCCGGCATGGTATTCGCGACCCCCGCATGCGAGCGAATGTCCGTGGGCATCGTTAGACACCTTACGGGTGGCTCGGCGCCGCATGTCGCACTTAGTATTTAAAAAAAAGAAACAAACAAAGAATATTATTACCAACTGGATTAAGATCGGTTAAAACGGTTCGCTCGGTTCGCTTGTGGTTGGACAAGAAAGCAAATGAACACACGTACTGGTACGCAATTTAAGCAGGAACACGTTTGCATGTTTATAGGAACATCGAAACGGTTTCAGTTTAAGCTCTTTTCATAATTATGTCAATTCCCGCATTTATTATTCCGGCGTCTTCGCTTCGCGGCAAATTTTTTTTTATGGAAACTGACACGGTTGGCTACATCACCTACAACATCCGTAATGTCAGCCCATAACACCGGGTGAACTAGACGCCATGTCAGTGCTTCCCTTCATTTCGCGCCGGCTGCACTGAACTGGACGGAAATCACGAACTATTTACATAGCCGTTTCGACCGACGTTTCGCTCAGTGCGGTGGTACCAACCCGGCCGGGATAAACCCTACCACCTAGTAAGGTAAGAAGGGAAGGCACCTACAGTTTAAATATCCGGTAACTATCCTTAGATGTCTCAGAAAACGTCAGTTATTGAGTAGTTCTCGAATGATAAATAAGCTGTTTTAATATTATGAGCTACAAGCTGTGCCCGCGGCTCCGCCCGCTCTCATATTTCACTTCACTGCTAACCTCATAAGCCATTTAGCGTGATAGTAAGTAGCCTATAGTTGATGGGAAGAATCAAGCTATCCGTAGAATTTGGTTTTATTAAAATCGGTGCAGTGGTTCTCGAGTTATAAGCGGACAGAAAGACATACACTCAGACACTCAGACACTCAGACACTCAGACAGAAAGCAGACGTTGGATTTTATTATAGGTAAGGATATTTGATAGAAATTTTAATAATGGCGCAAAGAATAATGTTGTAGAATGGCTCATAGACCGAGATCATTTTTTATCTTCCTGAGACGCTTAGAAGGTCGGTATGTCTACATCGGATAGTTGGATAAAATAAGACTAAAAATACATAAAAAAAATTTTATTAAATTACAGCACAACACCGACCACCACGTTTCGCAAAGTATTCGGACAAGATAACTATCAAGTTAGGCACGAAGACCCATCCATACTCATATCACATTTTATGGTTTAATTATTTGTCATTTTGTATCTATAAGTATGCATATAAAATAATTTATTAATATATGCCCATTTATTTATTTACACTTTAATATATGTGTAAGTTTATTTTTCTAGTTGATATGGGTGTTTGTTAAAATGTCTTTTTTTAATATTGTTTTGAACAATGATTTGCATTTGATTTCTAACTAGTTTATTTGATTGCGTTTCGCTTGTCGAAGAAACAAGAGCCTTCTTCAATATGAGTCTTTGATATAGTGAAGAGGTCCTCGAACAAACCTTAACTTACATATATGTTGTTAAATTTTGGTTCTACAAAAATTTAATTTGAAACCAATTTATTATCAATATTAATAAAAACGTTATCTCTGTCTTTAGTTTTGCGGACTATTGAAGCGCTATCCAACTTTTTAATATCACGTTTGACTTGAAGTTTGACAGTATCAATACGCAAAGAGTAATCAATCGATATTAACTTTCTTTCTATGTATGTGTAGTCTGTCTGTCTGTTTGTTACTGTTAATAGTGTACTGAGCATCATCCAGTGCATTTTTACTTGTTTAAGTAGTTCGTTGAGTGTTTTTGATATTTGAAATGTGCCGCATTTCCTGCATGGTTTATAAAAGCTGATTACATGAGATTAGATTACATGGTTTGAAAAGTTCACAGATGGTTCCGGCTCTCCCGGCTTCTCTTGCTAATCTGGAAGAGGAGCGCAACAAGTAGGAGAAACCAACTAGAAGCCACCAGGTCCTAGTGTTACAGCATTATTTAATTCACCGCTGAATTTGAAAATCTTACTAGAATACTCATGACGTGTCAACTTACCGAATAGGCTACAATAATTACACGAAAGTTTAGATTTTATACATCTGAAACATCATCCATCAAAATATGTATTATGAGTAAATACAATTATTTCAAGTTACAGAATTTCACGCAAGCGAAGCCACGGTCCAAATTGGTCAGTTATATTTCATCACTTGAACAAATTTAGAAATTAATACTTAAAAAATTTCCATTTTGACTTCCGGTAACAATTTTCAAAAGTTCTCATTGTCGCCGCACTGACACTTCACTTCGTACAAGAGACATCAACGCAACGCGCTGCGTCGGGGTTTTCTTTGGTTGCCAAGTTTTTTTTTTAACTAATCCGTAAATGGTGACTGAGTCAGAGCGGCCAAAGCACATGCTTCGACCAGCTAATTTCACGTCCGAGAAGGTAGGTGCCATAATTTCATGCGGAGACTTAATTTTGGCTTGCTGATTGCTTAATTATGGCTACATATAGGAGAACACAGCCGAGGCTGCTATGCGGCCATCTTACATCTAGTACTGTGGTACCAACTCGGCTACAATTTGAGCCTACCTACCACCTAGTAAGGTGCCAATTTTTGTAAAAGCATGTTTTAAGATCTTTTTATTTCGTCAATTTCTTTCAAATATGCTCACCTTAATTGCAATTAAATTAAACCGAATTGTTGGCATATTCTAATTTTTAACTCTTTGTTCTCTGACGATGACTTATATCTAAGTCAAAATATAAGATGTATAATATATGTGTTTTTTATTTATTGTGTACAAAATATATATAAAAATCTGAAACCAAGTATGAATAAAAATATTTAATTAATGGCACAAATAGCTACTCATGAAAAAAAATCTTATTTTGAGAGTCGATCGAATTTCTGATCTCGTGGTGATGTCATGGAAGTAGTGTTCTTGTAGCGTCGCTGTCAGTGAGGTAGTCATGTCAAGTCTGCAAATGTATTACGCATGCCCCGTGAACGTACTAATTACATAACTTCATCTTAGGTCAGTAGTTAATTTTAATTAATAAATAGTACATTTTAATTAATATACATTGTTAATTTGAACTAAATCTCTCCCCGTGCATGTCTTAAAAGGCGACTTAGGGATAAGGACAAGATGCTGCTAAAGGTCGACAAGATAGCCACCTCTTACCTTGGCGCGGTACTTCCACCGAGTCGTGCCATACTTGCTGCTTGATAGTTATCTTGCCCTAATACCTACTTTGCTAAACGGGATGGTCGGTGTTGGGCTCTAATTTACAAGAGAACTTGCTGCATAACACGGATTACTCTCCTTATCCAGATTTTCGGGATACAGCGTGTGGTATATATGTATGGTATGTTATGGGTTGAAATGACGGATGTTGTTATACAAGTGGTGTAGCCAAGCCAACCGTGTCAGGAAGTAAAATGAATTTTTTTCCATAGATAAAATGCATTTTCCTTATCCTCTTTAGCTTCCTCATAGGAGCAGCCTGTAGGGTGCCACCATATGAATGGTAATAATGTGTGGTTTGCTTCAGGGAAGTGTCGGTAAGGTCATATCGAAGTAATTTACTGCTGGCTTCCGAACCAGTTAAATAAACAATGAAGAGATAATATTTTTAAACAAAAGTAATTATCTTACTATGTCGCCCGGAGCGCACTTCTCCTTACTAAGTTAGTATGGACGGACATAGTTTATTCAAATTAGTAACTTGCTTACATTATTGTACAGGTTGATAAATAGTAAAATACTTTATTATACCAAAAAAGTTTTACAGAAATAAAAGCATGCAAGCATGTATTGAAGGAACACGGACGTGTGTTTTACGTGCATGTAAACATTATTTCAATATAATTAATTTCTTTACGTTCTTATATTCGTAATCATTTAAATGAACCAGCGCACTCATAAGTGGTATTCGTACGAAAATAATGGTATACAGCATAACATTTACATGAGGTGCAAGGGCGGCCTTATCCCTTACAGAGATTTCTTCCAGTCAAACTTTGGACGTTTCAGAGTCGATTCATATAGTGAAATCTAGCAGCAAAGGACTTTGAATGTGAGAATTGAAGATAAAATAGTACATACACACATACATACCACACGCTGTATCCCGACAATCGGGGAAAGCAGAGTAATCGCTTTTCTAAGTACTCTTTTAAATTACAGCACAATACCGACCACCACGTTTATCAATGTATTAAGACAATTATAGAATAGTACACGCTAGTTAAATACAAAACTATTCATACTGATTCAGTGACGGCCAAATTTTAAGGGAAGGTACTAAAGCTCGAGTGAATAAAACTTTAGCATTGCAATGTTTTTTTTGTGCGTAGTACCCGTAACCGACGAGCATGCATGAAGAACATTATGGGAGTGGAATAGGCGGCAGAGGTGTGTCGGGATCGTGGCAGTAGTAGTAATCTGCATCTGTAAAAAGGTATTAGTCATACAACTTTTACACCGTTACCGGTCTTTTTGCGCGTTTTCCGCGCGAGGCCTGCCGTCACTTTGTCCGCTCTATATAAAATAGTGCGGTCGCCGTGGCCGGCTGGCTGGCGTTATAATGGTCGGTCACTTTGTCCTCCCTAAGTTAGGGGGGTCGCCGCGACCGACTGCTGGCTAGGGGCGAGCGGCATCGAAGCCGCTACTGCTGCTGGCACGTTCTGCAGTCTCTCGACTGCTGCAGCTGCCTGTGGCGAGGAGAACAGCGAATGAATCGGCGATTGTCGGTTGGCCTCCTCGCTCGACATCGCCACCGGCGGCTGCCGGGGCGATGGTGCTAGAAGGAAAGACATGTCCGCCAGTTCGATTATCACAGTGACTTCTTCACTGTGATACTGGCAAAGAAACTTCACTGGTCGCGGCCTGAACGACGGCAGCTGCGCGGCGTGGAGGCTCTGGACCTGCGAAGTTAAAAGGATGTGTTAGTATCGACAGAGGGCGCCTGGTCGATGGATCCCGCAGTCGGTAGTCGCAAGCGCTAGCGATCAGCGGGTTGTCGTGTCGGTACGCCCCCTTGAAGAAACCTGTGGACAGCTGCTGGAGATGTTCTTCCAGCGGTGCTATACCCAGGTCTCTGGCACGTGGAGATCCGTTGTCTCTGTCTACCCCACCGGGAAACAGGCATGACGCTATGTATGTATGTATGTATGTATGTTTTTTTTTTCAAAATTTAAAAAAATCACGATAATTACATATACTCGTATATTTGTGACGCTAAACTAAAGCAACGTATGAGAGTGAAGAACTTTCTTTTAGATTTTGAAAAAATTACGGAGGCCAAAGTTGTTAATTTAAACAGTAGAATCACATCATTGTAAAAAGACGAAAATGCTGTCGATTGACAGCATTTTCATCTTTTTACAATCGGCCTAAATATCCTTAAATCTTCACTGAAAATTCAGCAGATTCTGGCAATCTGAGAGCAGAGTTTTTAGAGATTTAGTAAAAGTTAGGTTAACTATTATAGACATAACACAGGCGCAGCAACAGACCCACCGCTTATTACCCACTCAAAATTCACTTCTATGGATCTGCTGTTGATGTTTGCTTGAAAATAATAAAGTAATGCAATATAATATCGAAACTTTTTCAGAATCGTAGTTATTTATGTTTTGTAAATATTTTGAAATGAAAATACAACTGACAACTATGACAGCTCTTCTTCTTTATAAATTATTTCCTTTTATCACAGACTATATATGGATACTAGCGTCCTTTTATTATTGTGAATGTTTAATTTTTTTAAATAGTCAAATGTTAATTGTAATGGATTTAATTACTTTAATTGAGTTATTCATTTGGTGCTAGCGTTTTTATTTTTAAATGTTTAAAATCATGTATCTACATTAGTAGATATTTAGTTTAATCGTAATCGTTTTTTTTTTAAGATTTCTCGTTTTCTAGATAAGGAATTGGGTTGATACTTTACAGTTTTATAAAGAAAAATATAACCATTTTTTTTAACCATACCTCATTTTATTACAATCGGGCCCAAAACTCCCCGTCTCCTTTCTAGCTATCACCCCTTCAAGTGTTGGTAGTATAGCTATTGCTTGAATCACCCTGTACAGTGAAAATAATTAGCTTCACAATTTAGTTGAAGTTTAAGAATAAAGTAAAATGGGGCATAAATAATGGTAGTACCGATTATTGGTGGTTTTATATTATTAACGATCGGCTTTGTTCGCACCAGCGCCGGGCGAACCAAGTTTTCTCGGACTTGTGAAATATGTGAAAAATTACGCTAAAATAACTCGTTTTTGAGTATAATGCAATGTTAAAATTTGTTAAAAGTATATTAATTTACTTCATAAATTTTATATCTATATATACCTATTTATTAATTGAATAATTATTTTAATTAATAAGGAAACAGGTATCGAAATAAATCATTTTAATTCTAATTTAAAAGAGGAGAGAGGTTGTTTAAGGAGAGCCGGCCAGAGGTGCGGCGTATTTCATGCCTACATACTTAGGTGCTATGGGTGGCTATGCACCGGCGTTCGACCGGGTGCGGTCGTACTTAGGATGATCGTACGACCGTTGAGGCTCTCCGTGGATCATATTACATATAAAATTGTAGGTTCCATCCCTAATATTACTATAGGTAGGGTTTCGTCCGAATTGAAACCAACGCACTGATTGAAGGTTAGGTTAGATTAGGTTAGGATGGTTGGGCCATAACGCCGACCTTGACGATCTAGGTGCCATGCTTCCTTTCGGTCGTACCGGCTACACAGATTTTTTGACGTGAATTTGATGAAACGTCTTTGGGATCGAGTAAGGGGGTGCCACTAAAAAAAATTAAGACTTGTTTTGTACTTTGCGAGTACCAGACTACGTACAACAATTCTAAATATGTCGGATGAAAGATACATCTGATGACTTTAAATACGTAATACATTCTTATTTTGTCATTCCATCCCTTCTGGCCCAAATCAGCCCTTCAAGTTGGCATGTTTTTAAAAATGAGAAAAGGCGCAAACAAACTTCAAACACCTCTCGCGCTTTAGTCGTTAACGCTGCATAATCAAGAAAAACTTTAACGAACAGAAAAAAATTTTAACTTTAAAACCTTGTATGAAGCCTAGGTGGGGCAATATGGGCTAACAAAGTTGAAAAATTTTCTTACGAAAAAATTGTTTCAAACTGCGCAGTTTCAAACATCAAACTCACGGTTTGACGGCTGCATGTGTACATGCAGACTCCCTCGATTTTTTTATAGAAAGCGCGACATTTGGAGTCGAGCCACCCATAAGGTGTCTAACGACGCCCATAGACATTCGGTCGTATGCGGGGGTTGCGAATGCCATGCCGGCCTGACAAGTGCTATTCACGCCTCTCTTGAAGGACCCGAGACTGAACATGGGGGGAATACGTCGCCAGGAACGAAAAACATTAACTAGCCGCTTCTAATGGTATTCAAAATGGTCTTCTTGTCTGTTTTTTTTTTGTCGCAGTTATATGATGATGATACGATGTTTTTGCAATAGCGAAAGGAAATAACATAAATTGTCTTTATTAATTTGTTTTTATTTATTTATTTATTTATTTATTTATCTCTTTGAGATCTGATACTGATCGGGTAGTGACCTTGGCCATATCCTAATCCAGTTTGCGTAAGTTGGATTAGTATCACGGTGCAAGCCAACCTCACGAGGGCGGGATGCCGCCAGCCTACATACGAGTGATATCTGAGCTAGGTACCTACTATGTACGTATGATAGAGCTGTGGCGGCGGGGGTGGAGGCGGTGCGTGGAGACGGGAGCGGACGCCTGACGGCGGCGTGATGGAGCGAAGACGAGCCGAGCTCTGCACCGGCCACTATTTATTATTGATAAGATAACCAATAAATAAGGCGGTATATGAGCTCGAACGATGCTGCGAGCGGCGGACAAAGAGCGGCGCGCGGGAGATCAGGCACACTCATCCGTGTCACGGCCTCTCGCTCGCTCCAGCCTCCGACAGAGAAGAGGCCGGAGACGCGATCTGCAGCGGAGGCGCGTGCTGTGCTGTCTTCTTCAAAAAGGAATATTGAAAGATATTTTCTTTATTATTTAAATAATTAATTTATGTATTTATTTTTGTTTATTTAATTATTTATGTATTGATTTATATATTTATTATTTATTTATTTATTTATATATTTGGAAACTTTCAGCTACGATAATGACAAGTTACAATATAAACTAGGATAAATTTGTGAAGACAATTGTATTACAAAGTTCAGATTTCTGCAAAATTTTATCCTAAGCTACAAATAAAGTAATTAATTACAGTCATAGGTGAGCCGAACTGATTAACTAACATGGGGAGCGTGTAAGAGTATGATAGTGTGTGTGTGTGCGTGTGTGTTCGTGTTGGTGTGTGTGTGTGTGCTAATTGTGGGTTTGAGAGAGGTTACTAATGAGCGTGTGAACGAACGTATATCTAGTATATGTCACGTTGTATGCATTCTGCATGATGTGTATTTGTCGTGGGTACGTGTGCAATGTGCATGTATGTGTGTGTGTATGTGTTTAAATTAATTGGTCAATGGTTTGGTTAATTTATTGCAAAATGCACGTTTCGAACTGATGTTGAATAAATCAAGTGTGCTAAAAGATTCGTTGCACCTATGTAGCCATGCGCATGTTGATTACAGAGTTTTTGGCGTAATTAGTATACCGTTTAGATATGAAGCAGAGGCGGATTACGAATTCGAACTGGCGGCACAGGTTATACCATTGACTTATATTTTATATTTATATGTTAGTACCCGCGTTATATTTCTTCATGAGATAGATGCAAAACCGCAAATGAAGAGAATAAATACTACTCGACCAGGATTCGAACTTGGTACTCCGGCTTGCGGAGAAATGGTAACGCGCTGGCAGCCCAAGCCGGAGTTCCAGGTTCGAATCCTAGTATTGACTTATATATTATATTACTATAGAGAGTCCATTATTATAGAGTAAGGAACAAAAATTATTATAGATTAAGGAACTCAATAAATCTCCTCACTAAAGTGGTGGCGTCTACCACTTTATTGCCAACGCTCAATAGATGGCGCTCTTGTTTATCGGCGCCGCATAGGACGATTATGTCCGGCCATGACTTTACTTCTGCACCCAGTGAAGGTTATACCTATTTAGAAAGAGAACTATTTTATTCTAATTTTGTTATGAAACCGGACCGTGTTATTTTTTCTATGAATATTACAATTTTTCTCCGTCGCCCTTGCACGACAAAAACACTTTATTATTTTCTATTAGAATTTTTTATTTAATTAATTAATTAATTTTTTTGTTTTTTTTTTAAGATTTAATAAAATTATCGAATTTATTCAATTTCATAACCTGACATCAATGATTACACCCGATTTACTGGAGGAGATTGCCTAAGGCAATAAGCCCGTCCTTGCCACGCATAAAGTGGCATAAAAAATTAAGCATTTACTTACATACATTTTAAATGGGGAATTAAATTAATAGGCTGAGATGGACGAAATTTCTTATATTTAATCTTAATTTTAGTGTAATTATAATTTGTCAAATGATTAAAATTACTAAATATAATATAAAGTCTTTCAATAGTAGGTAACGATACGCTAAGGGGTGTATGTGTATCAGATACTGATCACGTTTCCATACAAATATTTTTTACGATTTAAAAAACGTACTTATGAAGGTGAAATACGCGCACTTCATATATTAAATTTGAGGAGTGAGTAGGGTTTTAATATCGTAAAAAAATTGGTATGGGAACGTGATCAGTATATGATACACATACACCCCTTAGCGTATCGTTACCTACTAATGAAAGACCTTATATAAATTAAAAATACAAAAAATTACATACCTCAATACAAGATTTAAAAGTACAAAATCATTTAAGTACTCAAGCCTCTTCTGATGTTCATCTGACTGACTCTTCTATGACTGCGTTCTTGGCATTCCGTTTTGTTGCTCAGATTAAAATATATGGTTTCATGTCAATGCGAGTTATGACAATCAAAATAAATGACAAATGAAAATAGCGATGTTGCAAGTCACGCTCCGCGGACGTGTTAGGGTTTTTTTAAAGTGGCAACATTTTATAAGCGGTCATGGTTTTTGGGCAATGAGGTAGGTACCTATTCTCTAATATAGGAAGCGCAGTACTGTTTATTGAAAGGCTCTTTCTTTGCACGACCTTCGTGGGCTTCACAGACACATTTCTGTCAGTACTGATAATAAATACTGACAAGTCACAGCTTTATGTTATCAGTATGTAATTTAATTATGCGAAACGATCTATAGTTTTGGCATCAATTGAATGATCGCAATATATTTACATATATACATACATTTTGAAAACACTAAGCGCATCGGGCAGTAACGCTGATTAGTTAGAGAGTTACGATTGTATGCCTTGCATAGCTTGCCCCGCCCGGTAGTGATGTGTGCCAGATTTGTAATTAAATTTTAAATAATTTGTTTTAAGGACGAGATGCCGTGCTAAAGGGCGACAGGGTAGCCACCTTTCACCTTGGCACGGTCCTTCCACCGGTTCGTGCAGCAGGTGGGTCTTTGTGCCTTACTTGCTGCTTGATAGTTATCTTGTCCGAATACAAACGTAGTAGTCGATGTTGTGTTGCAATTTACAAGAGTTCTTGCAGCACAGCACCGATTACTCTGCTTACCCTGATTATCGGGATACAGCGTGTGTAGTATGTATGTATAATTTGTTTTATGTATCCTACCACCAATAGCTATGTGGATAATACTAGGCAATTACAATACAGTTTTTATTTTTCTAGTTTGTTTTTTAAATGATGGGCTGAACTCGGATTTTGTTAAGTACTACATATATTATCTAAGTATATTATTATTTTTCAAATATCGTATATAGATATATTTTTATAAAAAAAAATTATAATATTTTTTTTTACAGATGAATGACGAACGCAGCACGAATAGGCCGACTCATCACATCCTTTAGTTAGATGGGTACTATAAATATAACATTGCATTCTATCAAATTGGGTTCCCACGTCCCAGAGCGATGTGGTTGACGCGTCCCGTGTTGAAGGTTGAATAGATTAGTCCGGTGCCACTGCGTCTACCGGCGCTTTGTTGGTCGTTCACTTTTTATTCTGTTGTTTGTAGGTGTCATCCCAGACTGTTTTCAATAATTCTTTTTTTTTTTTTAGATAGGTGCAGAATTTTGTTTTCATCTTCATCTATCTCCATAATATAAGCATTCAAATTTCAAACTATAACGGATAATTCGTTTATACATTTTTAGAAGCTTTCTTTTATTCAAATAAACATCAAATATGAATATGCATCTTCTTAATTTACGCTAATAAAAATATAAACAAGTTAGAAATGTTGACCAATTAAAATTAATAGAATTAAAACATTCAAAATTTCTGAACCAATACAAATAATTAAATCGCTCGAGGACAATTCAAACCAGATAAAAGTACCAAAATCTATAAGGGCTTGTTCCCACCTCCATGCTCCACATATTCTGAATTTGCTGCGGAAACCACATCAAGATCCGTTCGCGAAAGGCACACCAAAGACCTTCAGCCCCAAAACCTGCTGCCCAGCATAGAGATCATGGGCAGCAGGTTCGGTGGGGAGGAAGGTCTACCATCCCCGACTGAAGACCCATTAACTCTCGCAATGCTACTATAGATCTATAGGTCTCGGCGCGACACTCACTTGGCATAGTCCTGCTTGCAGTAGACCTGGCGGTCGCGGACGAAGCAGGAGGGGTGACGGTCGAGCTGCAGTGCGCAGACGCAGCAGCGCAGGCAGGCAGCATGCCACACGCCGCCGCCCACCTCCAGCAGGAAGCGGTCCGCGATCGGCTCGCCGCACGCGCAGCAAGTGCGGTGCTCCGTCTGCGAGGAAGCATCATACTCACCTGAATATAGCATACAGACAGTTATAATTTACTTTGTGAGGTTTAATTAGGTACCTAGTATTTTTATTTGTAGTTTAATTTGAATTAGTTTTATTTTTTTATTTCATTTCAGTGAGTTTGCAAGTATTAAAATTTGACATAAATAGCCGTATTGATTATGTTGATTAAGAAGCTTTAATTTTCTATAACTCGATAGGATCGCAGACCTTAGTATTTAATATTAATTTCAATTTGATATCTTGACTCGTTCCTGAGAAAAGGGGTCTTGACATGCAAAACAAGCAATTTTTTTTAAATATCCGATATCTACAAGTTTAAAATTTTCGCATTTTTTCCATTACCTTGCTTATTACCAACATTTTATGATTCTAGGTTAACGGGAAATACCCTATAGATCTTTTGATTGTGTTGATTTAGAAGGGTGGCTGAGTCGGAGGGGCCAAAGCACATGCTCCGATCAGCCAATATCAACTCTGAGAAGATAGGTACCATACCGAAGACTTCCCTGGATTGCTGGCTATACTGGATTAGATAAGAACACAACCGAGGCTGCTATTCGGCCATCTTACATCCAGTACGGTGATATCAACCCAGTCGGCTACACTTTGAGCCTACCACCTAATAAGGGGTAATTTTAGTCCCCTGGATTGCTGGCTATACTGGATTAGAGAAGAACACAACCGAGGCTGCTATTCGGCCATCTTACATCCAGTACGGTGATATCAACCCAGTCGGCTACACTTTGAGCCTACCACCTAATAAGGGGTAATTTTACTCCCCTGGATTGCTGGCTATACTGGATTAGAGAAGAACACAACCGAGGCTGCTATTCGGCCATCTTACATCCAGTACGGTGATATCAACCCAGTCGGCTACACTTTGAGCCTACCACCTAATAAGGGGTAATTTTACTTCCCTGGATTGCTGGCTATACTGGATTAGAGAAGAACACAACCGAGGCTGCTATTCGGCCATCTTACATCCAGTACGGTGATATCAACCCAGTCGGCTACACTTTGAGCCTACCACCTAATAAGGGGTAATTTTACTCCCCATTTACATAACTCGCCCAAAGAAGTAGGTATGACTTCAATAAATATAAAGTCAACAAGCGATTCATAAGAGAATTCTCCAGAAAATGTGTGTCGGGACAGATGAAGGCTCGCGCGCTCGTCCTATTGCGAGGGCGGGCGAGTGGGAGGCGCAGTCCCGCCCCCTGCGCCTCCCCCGCCCTCTTCGCCCTCGTCTCGACCGTGACGAACATGCTTACCAGGCGAAATAGGCAATAAAGAGACTTTAAAATTTGCGTGTGTGGTGGCGCCGCCGCCGCCGCCGGCGCCGTCGCGTCGTCGTCGCACAGTTGTATTTATTTTAAAATAAATGTTTTTACATAAAAAACTTAAAAATTATGTGGCCAGTGATGATCGATTTTATATATGGCTAGTATGACGCATTCGATTCGCCTCACTATTGGGACGCGTACAAATATACTAAGTTGAGGAAAAGTAATTTTAATTCTTAGGTTAAGACATTTAATATGTATTTTTTTTTCTTATAATATGGCCGTACTTGGCTAATATAAATAAATAAAAGGTGAGGCGTCGTGGGACACAAAGCTTCTCACGCTTTGTATTTAAAATCCAAATTATTAATTTAATTTCGATTAATTAAGCGCCGTCTATGCGATATTCCGATCAACTTATACAATTATTCGACTTAAAAAGACTCTCATACTCCCAGGACTCCAAGACTCCCAGGCAGCCCAATACGCTGCCTAGCCAATGAGGAGCGTTGCCACTTCCGTTCGTACATTCATGATGTTTCACTTTTTCTGAGATGGGTCCCCATCCCGAAAGTGCGTTAAAAAGTTTCGCTTCACTAAATAAAATATGTGCACTTCAGAAAAAAATGCTATATAACCATCTTTAGATGTGCATGAAATATATATTTTATAAAAATCTGTCCTCCCGCTAGCCCGCTACTATCGAAAAACATTTCTAAATGACATGTCTATTGTGTCCCACCCCCGCCTACGGTATCAAATAAGTGCAACAAAGTCTCCAGCCAAATATTATTTAATCCAATTAGAGGGTGGAGGTGTCGGCGCGCCCATGTCGCAACATCGGTAATCCAATATATGAAGCACGAATTTAAACATATCGCGTACGAATGTGTAGGGTTGTGTAAGGGCTGCGAAAACATACGAGACATAAGTAAAATGAAAATAATAAAGAATGAAAATATATTTGTGTGTAACGGTATTACCGATAGGATTGTCGATGTAGACTCGTCACGGATTGGCTGCTCGCTTAGTTCACCGCGGCCAATTAAGTAATCGCAAAATTTTAATAGGTACACAGTACAGTACAGTAGCTATCAAATTCATCAAAAAATTCAATTTGGGCCAAGTTTTAGGACAAAATTTTCGTTAATCCTAATAAAGCGTAGTTTGTACGGGCGACCGGCAACCGGCGTGCAAAGTACGTGAATATATGAATATCCTTATAACTCGAGAAGCACTTTATCGATTTACATACGGCTTTCACTGTCACATTCTATCACATCTGAAGATAGTCACTCAAGATAGTGTTAAGCTATAAATCATAACGCTACGTCATCGGCGGCCTGAGCTGTGAGCAAAAAGGTATAAACCCTAAACGCGATGCGAGGCCGCGGGGAATGCTAGTTTTCATATAAAGTATCACATTTGTGATTTTTTAAACCTGTCAGTAGTCAGCCAGCCAGCGTGTATGCGACCACTGCTGGACATACAGCTCTCCAATTTTCCTCCAGTTCACCCGGGCTTCAGCAGTACGGAACAACTGCTTCCCGCCGACATAATTGATGTCGTCGTCCCACCTGGCCTGGAAGGTGATCTTCCCACACTCCGTTTAATACCTTACATCCTTTAAACCTGAACTGACCTCATCTTATCAATAGTTATAATAAATACATATTGCTCCGAGCCAACCATAAGGTGTCTAAAGACGCCCATGGACATTTGGTCGCATGCGGGGGTTGCGAATGTCATGCCGGCCTGGCTGGCAGGTCGTCATTTAATAATTATTAATAACTAGCTTATGCCCACGACTTCGCTTCGCGTGACATTTAATCACAGCTCTGGCCGCCGATGGCGTAGCGTTATGATTGATGGCACTGAAACAATCTTGAGAAGTGACAGAAATGGAACAGTGAAAACCGTATTTAAATCGTTGATCCCGAGTTATAAGGATATTCATATTACATTGACGTACGTTACACGGCCGGTCGCCCGTAAAAACTTCGCTTTGTTTATTAGGATATTCGCGACCATATTCATTTAAAACCGGCCAAGTGCGAGTCGGACCCGCGCACCTAGGTTTCCGCACAACAACAAAAAAACTTAAAAAAAACACGTTTCTTGTATGGGGACCCCCCCTTAATTTTTGACCTTTTCTATATTTTATTATTTGTTGTTATATACACCATAATAACACATATTCTGTGAAAATTTCAACCGGCTACCTATTACGGTTCCAAAGATACAGCAGTAGGACAGACAGACAGACAGACGGCGTAGGCTTAGTAATAGGCTTCCGTACGGGATACGGAAACATAAAAATGGCTATTTAACCACTTATTTCAAACTCGGTTGGAAGCAAGATACTTCAACCCTATCGAGCCGTGTTTGCACAAGCGGGCGACGAATTCTAACCAGATTCTCTCTAATTACTGATTTACACTCTCTCCGCACGCGCCGCGAATCAAAACATTGAATGGGCAATATTTCCAACCCGCCCACATCCGCAGAAACCATCATTTCTTGCTTTAATCGAATCAAACAGTTGGCAGTCTGGCGTGTCGGTGCATTGCACCAGCAAACAGTTCCTCGTCCCCCATTGATTTTTATTTTTATATTGATTTACAAACATTTTACAATAAAAATTACACAAAGAATACAGGCACATGAGGTGCAAAGGTGGGCATATCCCTTGAAGAGATTTTTTACAGCCAACCTTTAGGTGTGTGAATTGTGTAAGTGAAACAAGTAGTAGCAAAGTAGTAAGGTGGTACAGGTAAGATGTGAAAATTAAACTTAATAAAAATATAAGTATAAGAATAGGAATATATATATTAGGGATTTACAGAACAGTACACCCTATAATCCCTCTATATCGGACAAAGCGCCCTTCCGTTCAAGCTCACATAGTGCAATGTGTGTTAAAAAAATTATGCCATATGAATAAAAACCCGCCAAGTGCGAGTCGAACTCGCGCACAGAGCTTTCCCAACGACCACGTAATTGGTCGGTTTTTATTATTTCTTGTTTTACTTTAGAGTTTGCACTATGATCGATCACTTGTATGTAGAACCGTTTTTTATGCAAAAACAAATACACTTTAAGAAACGTTCTTGTGTTTGTTCGTATATCCGCCATAATAACACATAATTTGTGAAAATTTCAACCGGCTAGCTATTACGGTTCCAAAGACAGACAGGACAGACGGCATCGCGGCGGCGTAGGCTTCCGTTCGGGTTCGGAAACCTAAAAATCTACTTATGAAATTCGGGATGTGGTAGATGAAACACGAAATAAATTAAATTCCCCTTAAAGCTTTAGTAAAACCAAAATTGCTTACGATATACTTTGGTGATCATGCAATATGATTAATATCGTGCAGTAGTAGTATCTACGCAGTTTGTTCAAACATGACGTCGTCAAGCCGGTAGCTGCGTATGTTTTCCTCGTGCCGTCGAATGCCACTCGATAGAGTGTACTCCAAGTAAACTGTCAACTACGAAATAAATTAAATTCCCCTTAAAGCTTTACTAAAACCAAATTTACTTACGATATACTTTGGTGATCATGCAATATTCCATTAATGTCGTGCATTAATAATACGCAGTTTGTTCAAACCTGACGTCATCATGTCGGTAACTGCGTGTGTTTTTCTCGTTCCGTCGAGTGCCACTCGACAGAGTGCACTCCAAGTAAACTGTCAACTACGAAATAAATTAAATTCCCCTTAAAGCTTTAGTAAAACCAAAATTACTTGCGCTATACTTTGGTGATCATGCAATATGCCATTAATGTCGTGCAGTAATAATGCGCAGTTTGTTCAAACCTGACGAAGGCGTCATGCCGGTAGCTGCGTATGTTTTCCTCGTGCCGTCGAGTGCCACTCGGCAGAGTGCACTCCAAGTAAACTGTCAACTACATAATAAATTAAATTCCCCTTAAAGCTTTAGTAAAACCAAAATTACTTGCGCTATACTTTGGTGATCATGCAATATGCCATTAATGTCGTGCAGTAATAATGCGCAGTTTGTTCAAACCTGACGACGGCGTCATGCCGGTAGCTGCGTATGTTTTCCTCGTGCCGTCGAGTGCCACTCGGCAGAGTGCACTCCAAGTAAACTGTCAACTACATAATAAATTAAATTCCCCTTAAAGCTTTAGGAAAACCAAAATTACTTACGATATACTTTGGTGATCATGCAATATGCCATTAATGTCGTGCAGTAATAACACGCAGTTTGTTCGAACCTGCCGTCATCATGCCGGTAGCTGCGTATGTTTACGTCGTGCCGTCGAGTGCCACTCGGCAGAGTGCACCGCGTAACCGCCACCAATAAATAATAACCACACATATGTATCGCCTCCGCCGCCGGAGTCATTTAAACGTCCTTCCCCTCAAATTATTTATACTCGGAATAAAAGCGATTCTCCAGCGGGCCCCCCCGGGGACAATAGCTCGCAAACACTCCTGCCACCTATCTGAAAGCGTTGTAACAAATTTCTTAACGATTCACAGAAATCTACGACAAAGCTGACGGATAATAGCGTCCCGCTGGATGGGCCCGCTGTTGTCAGATTTTGGGGTACGCGTGAAAGCGATACCCATATTTTTTTGCGTCAGAAACTGAGCGGCGACAATGATACGGGAGTGGGTTGGTGGTAAGTGAGTTAGTCTGTTATAATGATGTTATTTGAGTGTATTTAACGCGTCATTTGGCCGGCTGCTTGTTTGCTCGTTCGAAATTATGCAAATGTCAACGTCTCGACGAGGATCAACCCTTTGTTCAGCTCTGGGCTAGGAAGAAAGCCTTGCGCCTTTCCTGAGAAACCTTTGTCACGATTGGGTCAGATCAAAATGTCTAAAAATATAATTTATCTTTATCTACTTCTCAAACACTCTCAGCTACTGCTAGGTTTGGGCGAAAAAATAAGATCATTATCTATTTTCGGTTGTTTGTTTTGAAAACATTTAATACATTTCTTGTGAATTTTTCGATGCTTTGTCATGCTAATGAAAATTTTTAGTTCAAACGATGTCGTCGAAATTTTCGTGCAAGACTATTTTTACCTAACTACAGCGAAACCAAAAGGAAGGGTTGTCAGTTTAGCTTGTATGTATGTATGTATGTATGTACAGTACCCGGTAGCAAATAATGCGTGTCGAGCATTAGAAAGAAACAATCCGGTTGTAGAGCGTCGTCCCTGCCGCACGAACTCGCACGTCTCTGTGCGACAGGGACGACGCTCTACAACCGGATTGTCTCTTTCTAAAGCTCCACACGCATTGCTTGCTGCCGGGAACTGTATGTATATTTGTTAAATGTGGGTAGAGATCGGAAGAGCTTTTAGAAGTTTAGGCTGATATGCTTAGCTATATTATTTCGAATTTCACTCAAGATGTCGGCATTATACAAAATACATATCACACACGTTGAATCCCGACAATCGGTGTTGTGCTGCAAGAACTCTGGTAAATTACAGCACAACACCGACCACCACGTTTCGCAAATTATTCGAACAAGATTCAATCGATCAAGCAGCAAGTAAGGCACGAAGACCCACCTGCTGCATGACTCGGTGGAAGTACCATGCCAAGGTGAGAGGTGGCGAGCCTGACGCCCTTTAGCACGGCATCTTGTCCTTATCCCTTAGTCGCCTTTTACGACATGCACGGGGAGAGATGCAGTGAGGCTATTCTTTTTAAGTACCAGCCCCACACAGTACATTATACAAAATGTCAATACCAAACAGTGTTTATGAACTTTTCATTGATCTATCGAGTGGCTGTTGAGATGTGCGAAGTCTTCGATAGCAATGGAACAGGTGTGAGCAACGAACTTCAAGCTATGGGCAAATTCGCCCGTCGCTCGGTGCAACGTAGGAAACCGCATATTCCGATTTTTCTGGGTTATACTTCTTAGCGATGTATCTCATGTATCCAATGAAGAGAAGAGTACGGCCATTCATTATTCAATGAATATGTACCGATCATCAGATACAAAATTTCGAAGTAAGTTAAACTCAACTAGACATATCAAACAAGTTGAAATTTTTCTTTTCTATATTTTCCTCAGAATTTAAATGTAAATGGGTCGAAACGCCACATTTTTTTTTTGTTTTTGACAGTGGGTCCTGAGAATGGGTCAGAACGCCACGAGATCGAATTGAAACTGTAAAACTACCACGGCAGTTTTTTGTTTTGTTTTGTTTTTTTTTTATGGAATCTAACACGGTTGGCTACATCGCCTACATATCCGTGATGTCAGCCCATAACACCGGGTGAACTAGGTGCCATGTCAGTGCTTCCCTTCATTTCATGTTATGTCAGGTACACTGAACTGGACGGAAAACACGAACTATTTACTTAGCAGTTTCGTCCGACGTTTCATTCAGTGCGGTGGTACCAACCCGGGCGGGATAAACCCTACCACCTATTAAGGTAATAAGAGAAGGGACCTACAGTTTTACGTGGAATCCGAACTACGGACAGCCTCCAACGGTCGAGCGTTCACCCATACAAGGACTGACCGCGCGCTACCGAGGCTGACAAAGGTTTCCCAAGGTTTATTAAACTAATAGAAAACCCTCTACAATGTTTTCTTTATAAACTATTTTCTCTGTTCCACTTGCCTACATACATACATATGTACGTACATACCACACGCTATATTACCGCGAAGATCGGGCTAAGCAGAGTAATCGGTGTTGTGTTGCCTATTGCGCCTATTCGGAATGTACCTTGTGCACGGAAAAATTGCTAACCTTTTGTAAAGAAACTTCTTCGGTCAACATTTAGTAGGTAATGTCTTTTAGTTGTGTTAAAAATATATAGTATTATAAAAATGTAAAACCAAATATTGGTGTAAATAAAACTATTTAATTCATCTTTTAGTTATGAAACTTATGAATCGATTGAACCATTTTTTAAATGAACAAGGGATTTCAATAGAAGGAAACATAGGTACATACCCAATTAATGTGCAAAAGAGGAAAATGAAAAATCAGTCCTGAAACGCAATTCAAATGCAATACTATTATTTCACAAGATTATGTATGCCTGATTAAAATGCAATAACGACAAAAACGCAATTATTCCCGCTTACCTAGTTCTGCGTTCTGCGCGAGCGTATCATACGGTTTATTGTGTCCATAATGGCACAGTTTTTGGGGGTTTCTCTTTTATTGTAGAATTACACAAAGTGGTAGAAGTCAAGGTGGCCACGTGGGTTCAGCGGCGCATTCGTGGCGCTTACAATTGTGGGGCTTACGCTTACAAATCCGATTTATATTTGAATATAATTGACTTTTGGGTTGGATCAGGTAAGCGCTTGTCCGGCATTGTCACCGTGAATGGTGGGTTATAGAGTCGACTTGATAAATGTATTGAGGAGATTAAACGCGGGCGGGTGCGGGCGTTCTCTGGCAACACTCCGTTGTTATACAGCGTGCGATAACTTTATGATGTTACAGGAGGCCAAATAATAGTCCGTATCGATAGTTATTACACACTTTTAATTAAGGTCTTCTCAGTACAAAATAATTAACTAGATTATGTATGCACGTAGCGTCGGTTGTGCCCCGGAATGTTTTTATTTATCCTTCCTTACCTATAATAAAATCCAACGTCTGCTTTCTGTCTGAGTGTCTGAGTGTCTGAGTGTCTGAGTGTGTGTCTGTCTGTCCGCTTATAACTCGAGAACCACTGAACCGATTTTAATAAAACTAAATTCTACGGATAGCTTGATTCTTCCCATCAACTATAGGCTACTTACTATCACGCTAAATAGCTTATGAGATTAGCAGTGAAGTGAAATATGAGAGCGGGCGGAGCCGCGGGCACAGCTATGCAATTATAAAATGCGAAGTCTGATTGTCTGTATGTGTGTAAGGGGGAAACGTAGGTCGGACTGGACAGCGCTGTGTAATTGTTTCCAAATCTTCGAGCTGGAGTGGATTAGCTGTGTCGACTGTACCACGAATGTAACCAAATTCCCATGCAAAATATCAGTGAGTTTTGTTACGTTCAAGTTATAATTTTAGACTTTTGCACTGACATGGCACTTAGTTCACCCGGTGTTACGGGCTGACATCACGGATGTTGTAGGTGATGTAGGTAGTCAACCGTGTCAGTTTCCATAAAAAAAGACTTTTTACAGGAAAACTGACTGTGGGCGGGTTGAGTACCGCTGAAGGTCGGAAAGACTGGAAGAAAATTTGAGAGGCATATGTCTAGCAGTGGACGCATACACGCCGGCTGAGTGACTGACTTTTAGACAAATTGTTTGTTTGCGGCTAAGTAGTGTTTTTGTATTGTATTGTAATTTGTAATATAAAAATAGGATATTTGTTAGTTTTCAAGGTTCCGTATCTATACGGAACTATGAAAAAAAGGGGCTGGGCGCAGCGTATGATACTAATAATAATTTAATATATAATATATCATATATAATATATAATTTATTTATATATAGTTGTACTAGCTTTTGCCCGCGGCTTCGCTAGCGTGAAATTTGTATTTAAAAAAGAAGAAAGTAAGTAAGCCCCCTACCGTATCTTTATTTCGGCGCGCGGATCCATTCGGTGTGTATGGGAGCTACATCTTAGCCTAACCGGAACTGAATTATTTTAACCTATCCTGTGTCACGTATGTGTCCGGTCCGTACGGTCCACTGCTGGACATAGGCCTTTTACTCAAATCTTTTAATTCAATAAAATTGCTAGAATAGCTTGCTAATAGCAAGCTGTTGGCGAAGTCTTGTAAAATATTTATATTAAATTATTCATCCTCTATAAACATTTTTGCTGTAGCATTATTGAATATAGGTACGTCATATTATTGATACATTCCAAGCTGGCTTTGTGGCCCGTGCTCAGTTATCCGATAGAGCTTTGAATAGCATTTGCTTAAGACAATACTCTCGTGATGTCACTGAGGCATAAATTGTGTTAAAATGTTCTTAAAACTATTCGGGTGCGGTGGCAGAAGCCTTAAGGCCCGGCTACACGCAGCGACTTGCATGTGCAAACGGTTTGTGCAAAAGTTCGGCATCCACACGGCAAAGAAAAGCATGCGCAAACATCGTTTGTCAAAAATGTTTTGCGCATGCATGAATATATTGCACATTCCATATGCGCAAGATTACCGATTTGTGCAAAATAATCATATCAAATGTGTGCAAACCGTTTACGAATTATACAGCTATGCCGCCCAAATCAAAATTTGTGCAAGCAAGACTGTTCGTGTAACTATACACAACGCAAGTTTTTAACAAACTCTACTATAGCAATATGTAGTTCGGATCAGGATTTGCTGTTCAAATTAAAATTATATTTTAGAGCAGAGAAAAATAAAAAAATATATTTAAAATAATTTCATTGTTGTTAGGGCTACACTATTTATACAGTTGTTTTACTTACATACCCATGAATAACATCATATAGGTAGGATTTATTTTCCTAAATCTAAAATTTATTTTAGAAAAAAAGAAGTTATTTTTAATAGATGTAAGTACCTAACTCACGTACCTACGTGTAGAAACAAAACATGACTGTAAAACTGTACCGTGTGGGGCGGGTATTGTACCGTGTGGGGCCGGTACTTTAAAAGAATAGCCCCACTGCATCTCTCCCCGTGTATGTCGTAAAAGGCGACTAAGGGATATGACTCCCTTCTTATATCACTAGGTGGTAGGGTTTAACCCGCCCGGGTTGGTACCACCGCACTGAATGAAAGGTCGGTCGAAACGGCTATGCAAATAGTTTGTGTTTTCCGTCCAGTTCAGTGTAGCCGGCACGACCGAAGGGAAGCACTGACGTGGCACCAAGTTCACCCGGTGTTATGGGCTGACATCACGGATGTTGTAGGTGATGTAGCCAACCGTGTCAGTTTACATAAAAAAAAAAAAAAAAAATTACTGAATGATTAATTTAGCAAAAAATACAAATACAAATGTATTAACGAGAAGTCAAAGATTTAAACATTCTTCAACGCTAGTAGCATTTCAAATAATACGCGTGAATATTTCGATCCTGTTTCTGAGTAATTACTAAAGGACTTAAGTTCTGCTGGTAGAACTTGCAGCAAAAGTTCAAGAAAGAGAAAAATTGTATTTCTAAACATGTAGGTATAAGAATATTCAGCAAATATTAATAACATAATATCACTTCTATAACATATCTTTGATCTATTTCATCTTCCATTTTACCTACCAACTCGTATTTACTCGAGAGTCGCTTTTGTCGTGCTGCGTTTCCGGTCTCCTGTCCACTCAAATATCGCTCTTCGCGCCTTCGTAACAGAATTCAAGTTCCTTCGTTCTTCTTGAAAAGGGGAAGTAGTGTCACTAGGGGATATGACATCGCAGACGGGTCAAGGGGCAAGATCGGGGGGGGGGGGGGGCAGGGGTAAAGGCACTAGGGAGGGGGTAGGGGATGTGATTTATGTCATGGCTGCGAGAAAAGGCCACGCCTTTTTAAGCAGCTGCTAGAAACGGCAGCTGAAAGGTCTTGTATGAGCGAGCTGTGGTTTTCTGAAGCACATTTTTTTTCTGTGGAGGAGTTTTTGTGTAAGGGTTTTATGACTGAGCTTTCTATGCGTTTGGGTAATGAGGGTGGATTTTTTTTTTGTAAAAAGTGCGAATTTTTGGTTCAACTGATAGTATGATTGTATCACAGTGAAAGCTCACTCGAAATTAACAAAATATGATTATTCATTTGTTTTGTAATATTTACATGTTACAATATAGATAGATAGATAGGAAATGCTTTATTGCTCCAGTAAACATTAAACAGTAACAAACAAGTACATTAGAAAATTTACATAGGGTGCAGAGGCGAAGTTATCTCTTACATAGATTTCTTACAGTCAACCTTTGGATGTTTGAGATTCAATAATATAGTGGAATGTGACTAGGTATTCAAGCTATAATATATTCAATACATACTTCTTTGCACACTTGACCTACCTAGGTTAAATATCTACGATTGCTCAACGGGTCTGGACTTTGAAGCCTTTTTTTTCAATACCGAATGACACAAAAAACACTCGTATGATTGTAACACGCTTACTAGGTGGTAGGATTTAACCCGCCCGGGTTGATACTACCGCACTGACCGAAAGGTCGATTGAAACGGCTATGTAATTATTCCGTGTTTTCCGTCCACTTCAGTGTAGTCGGCACGACCGACGGGAAGAACTGAAATGGCACCTAGTTCACCAAGGTGTTATGGGCTGATATCACGGATGTTGTAGGTCGTACGTGATGTATAGACAAACGTGTCAGTTTCCATAAAAAAGGTTTTTCTGCGACCCAAAAAAAAAAAACTAGTTAGATACCTATAGTAAGCGAATAGGCAAAAAAATTGCGGAACTTCAAAGTTTAAAGCAATGACTGAACATTGGACAGGTGTTTTATTTTTTATGTGACTTTTTTAGCGAGATGCCCTTGCCGTGGAGCCGGAGTTATCGGCAGATGGTCGGAGGCAGCGGCGGGGGGGCGGGGGGGGGGGGGGCGGAGGACGGGCACGAGCTACTCGACCGCCGCGCCGCGCCGCCCGCCCGCTGCGCTTCAATCACCCAACACACACACACACACACACACACACACACACACACACACACACATAGGTACATACACACATAGGTACACACACATAGGTACACACATAGATAGATGGACACACTCGTCGCAGAACATCTACCTACACAGTCTATGCCACAGAACGTAAAAAAAATGGCCAAGTGCGAGTCGGAGTCGCGTACCGAGGTTTCCGTACCGCCAAATTTATTACTTTTTTTTCTGATATCCGCCATATCAGACAGACGGACGGACGGACGGACAGACAGACATACAGACAGACAAACACACCGACGGTGTAGGCTTAGTGATAGGCTTCCGTATGGAACCCTAAAAAACGAGTGGAAGTACAGTGATGTCGATGTTTTCAGGGTTCCGGCGTTAGGGGCCCTTATAAAAATTGGTCGGGTGTCTGTCCGTCCGTCTGTCCGCCACTTGCGCTGTCTGAGGTCTGACCCCAGAACTTAAAACTCAATGAAAAACTAAAAAAGTTTGTAAAGTAGTCTATTTAGCCCTTACAGCTTGGAAATATAATTCTAGTGGACTTGCCTCCGCCTGCCTCGCACGAGACACGGTCAGTCAGTCAGTGAGCGTGTAAGCGTCCACTGCTGGACATACGCCTCTCCAATTTTCCTCCAGTTCCGGCCTTCAGTGATACGGAACCACTGCTTTCCGCCGACGTACTTGATGTCGTCGTCCCACGAGACACGGCGCGTTCGCATAATCACTACACGCACTCATTGTGTATACAAAACGAAAATGGCTCCGGAACCCTCTGTTTGTGAACAAGGTTCACACTTAAGAGGTGTTTTGTTTTTAGTCTAATTACCTATATGACGTCGCTATGCTTTACGTCCATCTCTCGGTCTTAAGGCGAGTCACGCCACGCAGCGGGTGGGTCTTCGTGGCGCTTGATAGTTATCTTGGCCTTATACTTTGCTAAATGTTGTGGTCGGTGTTGTGCTGTAAATTACAAGAGTACTTGCAGCGCAACACCGACTATTCTGCTTTTCACGATTGTTGGGATACAGCATGTGGTATGTCTGTACGAGTATATTTACTGCATTCCCTATGGCACAACTAGTTGTGACACTCAGTTGATATGAATTTCATAGTTGTGTCATGGGGAATAAATTCTCAAATGAATTCCCTATGGCCCAACTAGTTGTGCCACTCAGTTGGTCCACGGCGAACGCTTTTGTTAAACATTATCAGTGGTAATGAATATATGTCCTATATAACGTGTAACTATGTCCAACAAAGGTGCACGTTATAAACGACGCATGTTCGTGCTAAGCCTTTTGGCGCCACAAAACCACCGCTAACACTTTTTCCATACCTACCTAACATTTGAGCGTGGTCGTTCGATTCGGAGAATGTAAGTGCTGACACATAGAATACAACAGAATTGAACAGAATAGAGGAGAATATAATGTGCAAAGAGTATTATAGGATAAAATTAAGCAGAATAGAGTAAACAGCGTAGGGCAGAATAGACGTACTATGTATGTTAAAACAATAAAAAAAACTCGTAAGATTTCTAGCCGGGTTATTCCTTATAGATTGCATTGCTGAACGGGACAAAACAAAAATTATGACGAACTATACCGAATGTGTATGTATATATTCTTTATTGAACATCAATTAATACAAATTAGGCACAACAGGCATTCTATACTAAGTTCTAACTAACCTTTGGGATGTGGGAGAAGTACATGCAATGTGTTAGACTGTAAAGAAATATGTATGATAAACATACGAATACTACATTAATCATCAATCAATATTATCATCATCAATACTAATAATAATAACTCTACTGGGACCGGTCCATTATCACAGACAGGACTATTCTCGCGAACAGGCCTGATATTGTGATAGTAGACCGGGAGGCAAGGCGCGCAACGCTCGTCGATATCGCCGTGCCGCACGATGGTAACCTCGTTAGTAAGGAAGCAGAGAAGATGTTAAAATATCTGGATCTGCAGCACGAGGTTACCAAAATGTGGCCCGTCGACTCGACGATCGTTGTGCCCATAGTCGTTTCGGCGCATGGGCTGATAGCGAAGAGCCTCGACGATCACCTTGAGAGGCTCTCGCTGAGTGGTTGGGTCAAGGGCCAGATCCAGAAGGCAGCCCTGCTCGACACTGCACGCATCGTCCGGAGGTTCCTCTCTTTGGGACCCGACCATCGGTAGCCTGGGTTCGCCCCGCCGCCGGTGGTGGAAACTCCATTTTTTTAAGGTTAATTTTGTATATGTTTTTAATGTTAGGTTTTTAATATGTACAAAATTAGTTTTAAGATAATGTGTTAATAAAGAAATAATAATAATAAATCCTACGTGTCTAGTACCACCACCTATCGCTCGTAGCTTGCCTCGCGTCGTGTCGGAGAGCTCCGTAGCCACGGCCTGCACCCGCCGGCGTGCTTGGAGGCTTGCCTCCCGCCGCCGGCGGTATTACCGTTTTTATTTTTTTATTTGTTTGTATTAATTTTGTGTATTTTTATTACCTTTTATAGTTATAATATATGTAAAATTAATATAAATGTAATATAAAAATGTGAATAAAGAATCTATAAGGGATGGTCATGGAGTAAGTTGCTTTGTTTTTTGAGATATTGGGTTTGTAGACTCTGTGAATGATACTAAAACTATATTTACGATTTTTAGAAATAATTTCTGTACGTATGTATGTTCCACCATAACTCTTAAAACGATCATCTGAATTCTATGAAACTTCGTACAAGCACATTTACCTACACGGGACACAGGATAGGTTAAATAAAATTCACTTCTACTTTTTAAATCGAATTTCACGCAAGCGAAGCCGCGGGCAAAAGCTAGTACATACTTTAATAAGCATATATATGTATATAATAAAACTTACATAATATTATCCTATTACTTTAAGTGAGCTAAACTTGTATCTATATATATAATATACTATATATTATATAATTGGTTTCTCGGAAACGGCTCTAACGATTTTGATGAAATTTTGTATTTAGATAATGTGATTTTTTTTAAGTTTATCTAGATAGGTGTAGACGCCGAGCGAAGCTCGGTCGCCCAGTTACTGTACATTATTCAGCACACAATCAACTGAATGACAACCACAAGGAAAGTAGAAGTTTGTTTAAATTTATCTTAAATAAATTCATAGACGTGAGAATGTGCATATGTCTCAATTAAATATTCTTAATGTTTTGTGTTTTATGGCGAAATAAATATTTTAATCTGAATCTGAATAGAGTGAAATAGAGTATAAACGGGAAATACGTAATGACGTAGTAGACCGGCCCGCGGTCTTTTATGGAGTTAGTTGTGTTGCTTGATGTTTTGGGCCATACTTAAGGCGCATCGTAGGTAATGAACATTACGATTGGCCGTTAAAAAAAAAGATAAAAATAAAATCAGCTTCTTTCGTATGCTCTTATGTCGATTATTTATTATTTTAATTCATAATGTGGTATCGCTCCATCCGATGGAATTCGTAATATTCAACTCTATGCCGATAGCCGTCAGCTTTATCATAAACTAGGGAGACTTTTTTTTTTATGGAAACTGACACGGTTGGCTACATCATCTATTACACCCGTGATGGCAGCTCATAATATCTTGGCGAACTAGGTGCCGTGTCAGTGCTTCCCTTTGATCGTGCCGGTTACACTGAAATGGATTGAAAACACGAACTATTTACGATTTTGGTCAGCAACGGTAGCTCAGTGGTGCGGTCGGTGGACCGTTGTTAAGCACACATGGGCTCGGTCAGTACTTGTAAGGGTGACCGCTCGGCCGTTGGAGGCTGAGCGTGGTTCGGATTCCAGGTAAAACAGGTCCCTTCCCTTCTTACCTTACTAGGTGGTAGGGTTTATCGCGCCCGGTTTGATACCACCGCACTGAATGAAACGTCGGTCGAAACGGCTATGTAAATAGTTCGTGCTTTCCGTCCAGTTCAGTGTAGCCGACATGAAATGAAGGGAAGCACTGACATGGCACCTCGTTCACCCGGTGTTATGGGCTGACATCACGGAGTTGTAGGTGACGTAGCCAACCGTGTCAGTTTCCATAAAAAAAATATATTTAATATATATACTCAAATGCGTACATATATAAAACTACTAATAACAATATAAATACAAAAACATATTACTATACGTAATAACGATTAGTCAGTCAATAACATTTTATAAACTCGAAGCGGGACCTCCAAAAAAGGCTAAAAACGCCCGGCCTATTAGTTCCGTGCGATTGCGTTACATTTTTCGATTAACTTTTGTTTTCGTATAGTTTTAGTCAAAGATTAAAAATGTCAAATAACTCATAGGTTAATACGGCGGCGAGTTTCAGTATAGAGGAGTAATTGCTCGGACGGGCGCTATAAGAATATTGAATAGCATTCGGCTTTTTACGATAATGTCTCAGGAAACGCTTATTGCGGTACTAAATTTGTGCTTTTTATAAGGCGCTGGGGCGCCAGTGTGTTTTTCACTTGACGTCGCTTGTGGGAATGGTCGAGATCAAATTATTGGAACTAAATAGAATATAAAAAAAAGAGGAATATTTAAGACTTTTTTGGCTGATAGGTTTCTCGTAGCAAAGAAGTCTCACGATGGATTCTATATAATGACATATTTGATTACAATATGCAGACTGAAATATTTCTTAGTTGGTGGGCTAAAATTCATATATTTTTTTACAGTTTGCCAAACGTATTTCCACACAGATGATTATCATATCAAATATAAATACTTTAGGTAATTTAAATATGTATTATATTTGAAAGTCTAATATTAAATTACATACATTGAAGAATATAACCTCACAAATTAAATTTATATACTAAGTAACATTAAAGCGATCTAATTCATTAAAAATTAGTTTAGGTTGATTTGTAGTTTTAATATTGCGCCATAAAGTTATTATCGTTCAAAATATTTTTTCTTAGTCTTATTGTTTTTTAGGGGACAAAATTGACATTTCAATCATTATTTATTTGACAAATCCTAGCAGAGCAGGTGATGTATGCGTTTTCGTTATTCGTAGTATCGTCTGATGGATGCACATTGAATATGTGTGCATGCAGATCAATATGTGTATTATGTATACCTACTAATAATAAATCTGTGAGGGATGGTCATGGAGTAAGTTACTTTGTTTTATTAGATATGGCGTTTGTAGACTCTATGAATGATACTAAAACAAAATCGACTGTTTTTAGAAATCTTATCTGTATGTATGTATGTTCCTTCATAACTCTTAAACCGATCATCCCGAATTCGATTAAACTTAGTACAAGTACATTTAACTATATAGGCTAAATAAAATTCAGTTCCGGTCACGCTAAGATGCGGCTCTCAGACAAACCGAATTGTTCCGCGCGCCGAAATAAAGGTATGGTAGCGGACTTACTTACTTTCTTCTTTCTAAATACGAATGTCGCGCGAGCGAAGCCGCGGGCAAAAGCTAGTAGGAAATAAATTAGTAAAGCATAAGTAGGCATATGGATATAGATGCATGCAGATAGGAAATAAATTAGTAAAGCATAAGTAGGCATATGGATATGGATGCATGCAGATAGGAAATAAATTAGTACAGCATATGAAGGGTAATAGTAGTAGTAGACACAGTGCCGTGACAAGACAAGCCACGAGGCGAGACGACGCAGCTCAATCGGTGTGTTGAGGCGTCGGAGGCGGCTGCGGGGGCGGGCGCGGGGGCGGGCGGGGGGGGGGGGGCGGGGGCGGGCGGTGCGGGCGCCCAGCGGGGCATCTCTACACTCCGCCGCCTACGGACCGATACGCTACAAGATGACCCTTAATAGTACGTAATTAGTGTTCTATGGGCCCTTCTTGTAAATTTTACAAGCGCTTACGATCTGTTTATTGCTTAATGCAGTGCTAACGGGCAGCGTTTTGTTTGACGGCCCTTTAAATGCTCTTGGGGTACGCGCCGCGCTCGGCCGACTGATGGATCAACAGTCCGACGAAACTTATTAGAGTTAATTACAACAGTAATGTAGAACAATCTAGATTAATTGATTTATTGTTTAATTAAAGCGTGTATCAAAATTTTAGCTTTTTGCAGCAGTTTCACTTACTTAAAAAAGAAAAAAAAAACCATCCCTTAGGTCACGGTGTATATGTGTACCTACACATGAAAATATTTACTTTGATTAATTCTCTTTCACATTACTTTTTCAAAATTTCCGGAAGAAACTCTAGAAACAATAATGAAACATTTCTTGGAACATGAAATGAAGGGAAGCACTGACATGGTACCTACCTAGTTCACCCGGTGTTATGGGCTGACAACACGGATGTTGTAGATGATGGACCCAACCCTATCAGTTTAAAAAAAAAAAAAAATCCTTCTTCAATTAATTTGTTATCGAAAGATTCCCCCTTCTACAAAATTTGCCCCTCATTAACGTGGTTGCGAAACATCGTCCATGTGACACGAACCAAAAACATTTTTCATTAAAAAGTTTTTTTCAGTAAACGGTTTCGCACGTTTCAACGTGCCTCCGGTATCTTAAAACGTGCCTCTGCGCGCAAAACAACAAATTTATCTAATGTTGACGTGTTGACGTAGAAGAATATTAGTAAGGCCTCAGTAACATATACATAATATAGTTATGTACCTCTATTTATTTTGCTTTTCTTTCTTTTCTTACTGTATATATTATGTAATTATGTATATTGGTTGTATGTATCTATGTACAATATATCCATGTAAATTATGTATTGTATTGTATTGTTTATTGATCATTCATATCGCAGTTAAACTGCGCTCGAACTTGTCACAATTTGTTCTATCCGGTTCGATTACACCCACGAAGAAGAACCGACCAGAAACTTCGCAGGGTATTTTTTTAAACATATTTTTACAAGTATTTAGTGACTAGCCACATAGTAACACCGCCCATAGTCTATCTAGAACACAGCTTGAGAGCAAGATTAACAATTTTGCTGATAGTTATGACTACAAAGACTTATTAAAATTAAGTTAATCAGGTGTAAAGAGCCTTTGTCAAACTTTGATACGTAGTTTGTATCAACATAATTATGTTAGTGTATTAAACTGTATGTATTTGTATTTCATACTACTGTCCATTCTTTAGTACCGCATTGTCCGCCCCCGCACGTTTTCCACATCCCAAAGGCTAGTCAGTAAAGATTGCCGTAAGACATTAAACTCGCCTTTTGTGACCCTTTTTATACAATGGTGTACAATAAAGTATTTTTTCGAGTAAGTAAGTAATTCAATTTTCATATTTCCCCCCCAGTTCTAAACTTCTTGAATGTAACGGACTCACCAAAACAACGGCTGAGTGCTTCCTCTGCGTTTAATGCGATTATATGCAAGGACACAAAGAACCAAGCCGAGTTGACGCAGACTGGTGATGACGCAACTCAGGCCTCTCCTGCGCGCCGGTGTTAACAGAAATGGCATAATATCCTAAAGAATGTCGAATATTCCATTCGGTTCATACCGACAAAGTCTAGAGGCGACAAGCAACGAATGACTGCCTGTGTAACTACGCCTGCCCTTCACCGCGGAGGCGGCGGCGGCGGCGCGTCACCAAACAACGCCACACTTTACACAGCTGGTACAATCCACGACCGCTCCGATCGACCCAACATCGATTCTCAATTCTTTAACACTCGATACTAAGATCTATTTTCATTAGAACAATCCATCCCCTCACAGATGCAATGCCCGATGAAAAAGCAGACACTGTAAAAGGCAATTTAGATGTTGTCCATAAAGAAAAAAGGTGTAATTTCGAAAAACAGAATGTCAGTCACTTATAACATTGGTCATGGGGAAGAGTTGCCATTAAGATGTCGTTTCGATGACATTATAAAGTGTAGCGGTTTGTCTTCCAAGCGCGTTCGAGTGTGTGCTAGGCGCAAACACACTACGGCACACTACGGTCAGGCGAAGTATTGATTATATACAAAGTTGTATTTTGCCAGAAAATTTTATTTTTCAAAAGCACCGAACACGAACGGCTATTTTGTCAAATATTATTCATCCGTAGCAGCAACTTTCATCGCGACATCAATTTGGGATGACGTGGAGTTGGACAAGAGAGGGAAAGAGAAATATTTATTCGTTTGTAAATTTGCCGCCTTATTCATATAAAAAAACCAAATGTGTATAGTAACTATTACAATTTAATAAATTGTGCTAAAACGAAGCAAATCGATCGAACATACATAATCCGTTGAAGATGACATTCGACCGCATGAGTTATGAGGAGTAAAGGCGGTCATCCACTGGAAACTATAATGATTTCTACAGTAACTGTAGCAATAAACTCGTTATTCCTAATCATTTTGCTAAGATTAAGGATTTTATTTTGATCGACCTCGAATTAATTGCTTTTGCAAGGTCAGGAAAGGCACGTAGGTATAACTACATATTAAAAGTCATTGAAATCAGTCAGGACCTAAATATAGATTTATTAGTAGATGCTTTTTATTACAGGTACAAGAAAACCATAAATTGTATAGAAGAGGTAAAATAGGTGAGATGTCGTCAAACACCCGACAGAAGCGAAGCTTCTTACGATTTAAAATCCAATTGTTAATTTAATTTCAAAAGAAATATATGGCTACACGCGGCCCAGCCAATGAGAAAAGTTGTAACTTCCGTTGGTACTTTCGTGACGTTTCACTTTTTCTCCCAACGCAACGTGCGTTAAAACGAGTCACTTCAGTAAATTAAACTAAATTAAATAAAACTATTCACTCAACCTTAGGACATTACTCATTGTCCCGAGGATGGCCGCCGCGTTCCTCGCCGGATGGCGAGACTAGTGCCGCCATTTTGACTGTGCAAAGGTAGCATAATAATTAGTATTTTAATGGAATACTTGTGTGAATGATTGAATAAAATATAAACTGTCTTAATTTAAATAAATTGAAATGAATTTTTTAGTCAGAAAGCTTAGGAACGCTTTAGCGTACAAAGACTGTACAAAGGTAGCATAATAATTAGTATTTTAATGGAATACTTGTGTGAATGATTGAATAAAATATAAACTGTCTTAATTTAAATAAATTGAAATGAATTTTTTAGTCAGAAAGCTTAGGAACGCTTTAGCGTACAAAGACTGTACAAAGGTAGCATAATAATTAGTATTTTAATGGAATACTTGTGTGAATGATTGAATAAAATATAAACTGTCTTAATTTAAATAAATTGAAATGAATTTTTTAGTCAGAAAGCTTAGGAACGCTTTAGCGTACAAAGACTGTACAAAGGTAGCATAATAATTAGTATTTTAATGGAATACTTGTGTGAATGATTGAATAAAATATAAACTGTCTTAATTTAAATAAATTGAAATGAATTTTTTAGTCAGAAAGCTTAGGAACGCTTTAGCGTACAAAGACTGTACAAAGGTAGCATAATAATTAGTATTTTAATGGAATACTTGTGTGAATGATTGAATAAAATATAAACTGTCTTAATTTAAATAAATTGAAATGAATTTTTTAGTCAGAAAGCTTAGGAACGCTTTAGCGTACAAAGACTGTACAAAGGTAGCATAATAATTAGTATTTTAATGGAATACTTGTGTGAATGATTGAATAAAATATAAACTGTCTTAATTTAAATAAATTGAAATGAATTTTTTAGTCAGAAAGCTTAGGAACGCTTTAGCGTACAAAGACTGTACAAAGGTAGCATAATAATTAGTATTTTAATGGAATACTTGTGTGAATGATTGAATAAAATATAAACTGTCTTAATTTAAATAAATTGAAATGAATTTTTTAGTCAGAAAGCTTAGGAACGCTTTAGCGTACAAAGACTGTACAAAGGTAGCATAATAATTAGTATTTTAATGGAATACTTGTGTGAATGATTGAATAAAATATAAACTGTCTTAATTTAAATAAATTGAAATGAATTTTTTAGTCAGAAAGCTTAGGAACGCTTTAGCGTACAAAGACTGTACAAAGGTAGCATAATAATTAGTATTTTAATGGAATACTTGTGTGAATGATTGAATAAAATATAAACTGTCTTAATTTAAATAAATTGAAATGAATTTTTTAGTCAGAAAGCTTAGGAACGCTTTAGCGTACAAAGACTGTACAAAGGTAGCATAATAATTAGTATTTTAATGGAATACTTGTGTGAATGATTGAATAAAATATAAACTGTCTTAATTTAAATAAATTGAAATGAATTTTTTAGTCAGAAAGCTTAGGAACGCTTTAGCGTACAAAGACTGTACAAAGGTAGCATAATAATTAGTATTTTAATGGAATACTTGTGTGAATGATTGAATAAAATATAAACTGTCTTAATTTAAATAAATTGAAATGAATTTTTTAGTCAGAAAGCTTAGGAACGCTTTAGCGTACAAAGACTGTACAAAGGTAGCATAATAATTAGTATTTTAATGGAATACTTGTGTGAATGATTGAATAAAATATAAACTGTCTTAATTTAAATAAATTGAAATGAATTTTTTAGTCAGAAAGCTTAGGAACGCTTTAGCGTACAAAGACTGTACAAAGGTAGCATAATAATTAGTATTTTAATGGAATACTTGTGTGAATGATTGAATAAAATATAAACTGTCTTAATTTAAATAAATTGAAATGAATTTTTTAGTCAGAAAGCTTAGGAACGCTTTAGCGTACAAAGACTGTACAAAGGTAGCATAATAATTAGTATTTTAATGGAATACTTGTGTGAATGATTGAATAAAATATAAACTGTCTTAATTTAAATAAATTGAAATGAATTTTTTAGTCAGAAAGCTTAGGAACGCTTTAGCGTACAAAGACTGTACAAAGGTAGCATAATAATTAGTATTTTAATGGAATACTTGTGTGAATGATTGAATAAAATATAAACTGTCTTAATTTAAATAAATTGAAATGAATTTTTTAGTCAGAAAGCTTAGGAACGCTTTAGCGTACAAAGACTGTACAAAGGTAGCATAATAATTAGTATTTTAATGGAATACTTGTGTGAATGATTGAATAAAATATAAACTGTCTTAATTTAAATAAATTGAAATTAATTTTTTAGTCAAAAAGAATGAGGAACGCTTTGGAGTGAGGGTTCCCGATTTTAAGATTTATTTATTTAACAATTTGATGAAACACAAAATATAAATCATATCACTTTTAGCCGAAATTAGCGTTCTCGATTGTATTCATTTATTCAGTCAGTCAGTGATTATGTGTTCACTGCTGGACATACACTTTTCCAATTTTCCTCTAGTCCTCTCGGCCTTAGGCGTTACGGAACCATTGATTTAGTATTAAATACCTGAAATTTGTATCTTTACCTAAACGGTTAAAGTTATATATGACGTCGGAGGAATATGCTCGAAGATGTAGCAAAACATTCGTCTTATTTGGCCAATTTTTAATTCATAGTAGCCAAAATACTGGAATATTTTTATACCATAGTGCACACAGGAAGTTTATGATATCATACATGAGACAAATAACTCCAGAATTCACACCCCACAGTTAAAAGAGCCGTACTCAGGTTCATCGGTTACCTTGTTATAGTTGGAAATTTCATCCATTTGGTTGCTGCAATTTGTTAAGTGGATAGCAAGCTTTATGCCTCTGCTGCCGTCGCGTCGGCTCGGCACACTCAAACAGCGTTTGTGCTTTTTACTAATATCATATCATTTCTTATGCAGGCGATATATTAATGTACATACATACATACACGAGTGTAGGCATGAAAGCTTTTATGAAATATCGATACAGCGGAGCTTAGTGCGTGCGACCATTAGAAATGTTAGGCAATGTCAAGCTATTTATCTGGATTCTTTCGTTTTTGGACATGGTGTTAAAATAAAAAAAAAAATTATAATAAAGCGGCGGGTGGCCGAGTGGTTTGGGCATTGGCTTCTCATGCGAGAGGTCCGAGGTTCGAATCCGGTCGGCGTGTACCAATGAGTTTTTTTCTGACGACTAAATTTGACTAACTGAAATAATTTGCACCTGCTGCTTCACCGTTCGGAATCGGTGCAAAACTGGAGGTCCCTTCCCTTGCGCCTTACTAGATGGTAGGCTCAAATTGTAGCCGACTGGGTTGGTACCACCGTACTGAATGTAAGATGGCCGCATAGCAGCCTCGCTTGTGTTATCCTCTAGTCCAGTATGGCCAGCAATCCAGGGAAGTCTCCGGTATGGCACCTACCTTCTCGGAGGTGCTATTGGCTGGTCGGAGCATGTGCATTGGCCCCTCCGACTCAGCCACATGCTAGATTACATAAAAAAAAATACTAGAGCTATTCAGTAAGATTTTTATACAAAACGAATAGAAGATTTCGCAGTTGTCGAAAATTTTTGAAATTTGACCAACTATTCCTATTGATTTCTACACCAGATTTTTCTGATAACCTAAATAAATAAATAAAAATTAAGCGCATCAGCAAAAAGTCACATAAAGCTAGTTAAAAATAAAAAGTTAGAACATTACTTCATCAATATTTTTCTCTTTTCATATTGTACTTTGTTGTCTGGCTCCTGATGAATGTTTATTTGTACAGAATAAAAAAATATGACTCATCACATCATACTCCGCAAGCCAGCTAGTAATCCTTTAAAAGTGATTATTATTATTTCGGAAACATTTTCAATTTCTTTTGTCTCCATCAATATTACCTCGTCGAATGCACTAATAAGTACCTACACCTTGGAGAGAGCTCGAACGAGATTATAGGTAAAAGTTTCCCTCCTCTCGAATCTAACCGCAAGAGGTGACTTCACAATGGAGGATTTACATCAAAATAAAAAAAAAAGCCGATACAAGTATTAAACCCACGACGGCTTTTAAATCAAGCGGCAACAAAAGCAGGTGACATGGGCCCATATTATTGTTGCTCAAATACGAGAAAAGATATATCATTTCTCATGTGTAATCTTATGAAATAAATAATAGGTATTATCCTGGAGATGTTGGTACGTCGCATGGCAATCTGTACTTATTACATACGCCGTATGTGTTGTTGTTGCTTACTTATACTCTGCGTACATTTTTTTTTTATGGAAACTGACACGCTTGGCTGCATCACCTACAACATCCGTGATGTCAGCCCATAACACCGGGCGAACTTGGTGCCACGTCAGTGCTTCCCTTCGGTCGTGCCGGCTACACTGAACTGGACGGAAAACACAAACTATTTACATAGCCGTTTCGACCGACCTTTCATTCAGTGCGGTGTTACCAACCCGGGCGGGCTAAGCCCCACCACCTAGTAATATAAGAAGGGAGTTATATCCCTTAGTCGCCTTTTACGACATACACGGGGAGAGATGCAGTGGGGCTATTCTTTTAAAGTACCGGCCCCACACGGTACATAGTTGCTGGTATTAACACCTTCGTAATCTTGTAAATAGAACCTAATGTATGCAAGCACTCACGGAACTCTTTTGGGCATATCTGAAAACGAGGACTTAGATCGAGTTCCGTATACATACGGAAGCCTATTACTAAGCATACGTCGTCTGTCTGTCTGTCTGTCTGTCCGGCCGTACGAGTGGTGTATATTTTGAGGTTCAAATTTTCATAGAATATGTGTTATGGCCATGGCGGATGTGCCAACAAATTAAGGGGTGTCCCCATACAACAGACATGCTAAAAATCGATTAGTCACGCTACTGAATAATAGATGGCGCCACAGGCTTTTATATTTTACATTGTCGAAAGACAAAAGATAGATGGATATGGTTTTTTGACAGGTATGGTATAGCGGATCTTCGGAACCCTCCGTGCGCGAGTAAACCTCGCACTTGACCGATTTTTCTTTTCATTCTTTCTTTCCCTCTTTTCTTTCTTTCTTTTTTTTCAATTTTACATACACATGTCAGTAAGTCAGCGTGTATGCGTACGTGCAATGCTGGACATATGCCTCTTCGATTTTCGTTTAATCCTCCAGGCCTTCAGCGGTACGCAACCACTGCTTTCCGCCGACTTACTTGATGTCGTCGTCGTCCCACCTGGCGGGTCGTCTTCCCACACTACGTTTTCCTGTCCACGGCCGCCAGTTTAGGATATGTTTACACCAACGGTGGTCGCCTCTTCGGCCTACGTGCCCACCCCAATGACATTTGGGCTTAGCCACTCGGTGTCCAATATCGACTACTTTGGTGCGTCGGAGGACTGCCTCGTCGATAACACACATGTAATAGTGTGCAGTTTTTAGTGTCCATAATGTATTACCAAGTCCTGTTTAGAAAATATTATTTGCGACGGAGCATCCTAAAAGGTGTACAATTTTTGACGTAACCCTAAAAAGGTTCAAAATCTGACGTCACGGCCGGGTGTCAAGAGTGTCGATTAATCGTGATACGGTCAAACGAACCTTCGATAGCATTTAATAAACCTCACACAAGCCAGATTCTATTAACCCCGAGCGGAGCTGGTGCTAACCCTTCATAAATCACTCGTCTATTGTCCGGGGGGGGGGGGGGGGGGGGGGGGGGCCGGGTGTATGGACCCTGCGCCGCCGGCTTCGCTCGTGGAAATTGTGGGCACGTATAGCTATTTTGCAAGGGCCACGGTTCGATGCTCATTGGAGAACGCATGTTCAAATCAAACATTCGAGTTTTACATAACATTTTGAGCATTGTTGAATTCGTAGCTCCGCTACCACATTAAGCTAGAAGACAGAGGCATCTCTGCACTGAAAATGTCGAATCAAAATTTTAATAAGTGGTCAATTCAAGTTTTGCTAAGCTTACAATGTCTGTCTGTTCGTCCGGTGGTCCGATGGCTGTATCAGTGGCTGTAATCTTTGGAACCGTATATTAGCTAGCCGGTTGAAATTTTCACAGATTATGTGTTATTTTGGCGGATATGAAAACAAATAATAAAAAATCTAAATAATGAAAAATTAAGGGGGGTCCCCATACAAGAAAAGTTTTTTCGACCTTTTTGTTTTGTGGTGAGGAAACCTCGGTGCGCGAGTCCGGCTCGCACTTGGCCGGCTGTTTTAAATTGGCTATCGTTTATACTATGGTAATGAGAGGTAGCATTGAGAATTGGTAACTGAGTAACTAATTTTTTTAAATGTAAAACCAGTAAGTAATAATGGGGTTAGCTGTGTCTGATACCCATTCACAAAACATAAGTTAGTTTAATTATATAAATTTTATCTTGTATCTGTGTATTTGTGAATATTTTTTATGGTTAACCCTCCTCCTCTGTTTGAATTTTCATAAATGTGGCTCCAAGCAACAGCAGAGTAAAGGCATACGCGTCGAAGGTCCGCGCCTCTTCAGCTGATTGATCGCTATCATCATTCGAGTACAAATATTTTTAAGCGCTCGAAAGGAGCCAAAGCGGTCGCCTCCGCCGCCATAGGTGATGAATGTGAAGTTGTTATTCTAGATCCACACTAATACGATTATTAATGACTCCGTAAAATATTTACTCGGCTATGTGGTAAAAAAACGTTTCCGATGATCCGTCAGTGTCATGCGAGGTGTTATGCTCTCTGTTACAATGCGCGGAGGTTTAGGGTTCCGTCCGTAGATATTTCAGAACATCTTAATCAACTCTGACCTTAGAAGGTCAACAAAATTGACCTTTCGAAGGCAACTGGTATTTTATTATTTTGTCCTCGTATCAAGTGGCCAATCTGTCCAAGACGTGTCCGAAAGTCGATATTAATGTATGCACTCAATGATGAATATAATGACCTATCCTTTCGAGTCTTGAGTAAATTAATTATGCGCTAGTTAAGTTGCTTAATTATTAAATTCCACTGCCAAGTCGATCCGGTCAATATCGATGACCAATCGGAATATTTCGGTCATCGGTTCGAACTGCAATGCGGAACCCTGTGGTTCTCCTTTCGACGCCGCAGGAGTGTCGAGGTGCGTTTAGAAACGGTGTTTATGGACAATGCGCGGTGTGGGTGTGCTATAGTGTTCTCCTCGGCATGCAGTCTGCCGCCCCCTCCGCCCCCGCCCCGCCCCCCGACACACTGCCCATTCTCTCTATAGATGCCGCCCGGTCCAATAACACGTTGTTTCACTATACGAATAGAATGCCGCGATTCAGCTCCGGCGGCGCGGCGCGTCAGCGAGTTATCAATGATGACTGTGGGCAGCAGATGATTTGCTCACCATATGGCCGGCTTGCGAAGTACTTCTTGCTGTTACTCAAGAAGAATCATGTCCCAAGTGGGAGTTTGACCATACGAGAAATGCTGACTCAGATACCGTGCGCCTACCTACGGAAAAAAAAAAGTTTACTAAATTTATTTATTTACAAAGGTTCTGACTCCAACTCGTGTACAGCACAACACCGACCACCACGTTTAAACAAATATTAGGACAAGATATCAAGCAGCAAGTAATCCTACTGCATGACTGTGAAAGCACCGCGGAAAATTGAGAGGTGGCCAGCCTGCTTTCCTTTAGTACGACAACAGCATGTGCCTTTTATGACGTGTACGGGGAGAGATGCACTGGGCCTATTATTTCAAGTAGCGGGCCACACACAGTACCTAATGTACGCTCGATGATGTTTCCAGATATTCATTAACTTGTTTGCAATAAAATGTGGATCAACACGACTCACGAGTTCACGACGACGGTCGTGTCTTCTGTCTTCTGTGCGATGACGCAGCCGATCGCAGCAGGATTGTAAATGTGACATATTTATAGAACTGGAGCCAGGTCCTAAATGCAAATCGTCACCGACTTAATTATTTACCTGCCGGCACAAGGTCGAAGGATGTTGATAGAATATTGAATGGAGCTGCAGAAATTAATACCAACAAGGGAAATGATTGCTGTTACAAAGTGTAATACTGTTTTCTGTGAAATCTGTGAGATCGATCTCCAATTAAATATTACGTCATTATTTAAAATTACATAATAACCACTGAGACTCCGTAGGGACGTCGTCGGCTCCCTATGCGTGTTCTATAGCTTATTCCACGGGTAGTGCTCGGTGGAGCTGTTTAACGCTATCCCATCGTCCCCTTTCCACCTCCGTACCACGTGCACTAGGCAGGGATTGCAACCCTACACGCTGGACTTACTGCAACCCTACACGCTGGATACCAACCGTTTCTGTAGATCTTTCTTCTGTAGAACCGCTAAACTCTGGAACGCTCTCGCCTTGTGGGAAGCGATATACGGACGCAAGAACACTAAAAGCGAAAATTTATCAAATGTCAGTTACGACTTCTAACTAGAAGAGGGACAAATGTTGTCACATTATGAGTAAAATTCGTGAAAAATTCCATAGTGAGATTAATTTTGTTTTCTATTCATTGTGGGACCATCTAGTTAAAAAGATAGCTACCTTTACATAACTAGTACTCGTACCTACCAGCAGATCTGGATTCCCCAACGAAGCACACTTGCATTCTGAATAATATGTGACCAGCTTGTGACCATTTGTTTTATGATTGAGTATCGAGACATCGACGACAATACGGGATTTATTTCTAATTTCTCTTTTTCCAAAATCTGGAATGAATTTACGATTTTGGAAATCCCCGACTGAACTTGGGGAATGAGCAAGTAATATATGCCCACTAGGAGGAAAATAAAAAAGATGAAGTTATCTCATGGATTTGTCACGCAACGCTTCCCCCAAATGCCTACTGTGCCGTGACACTCGAGGCTACCTTTTTCACACTGAACTTCGTCGCGACTATCATTTCCATATTTTTTTTTTCCGAAAGCGGCAACAAACAATGCAGTTCGGTTGTGGGTGTGACGTGTGATCTATCAAAATCCGAAAGTCATCTTGTCTTATTTTTTCAATGCGTAAGAAAGGATTCGAGTGAAGATGGAAATAATGTTTATTGAATAAACACGAATGAGATAGAGCCATTCAGAGGCGGCAGCGCCGCGGCGGAGGAGGAGAGCGCGACCGCTCTCAATAGATTTCAAAAGTTGTATTTTTATACTGACACGTATCGAAGTCAACAAGGTGACGATGACGATCAGATTCCATTGCAGCCAGATGACGTCGCCGCCGTGTCGGTCGGCATAGCGAGTCCTGAACCAGTCCTCACCTTTATTTTATACTAGCTGTTGCCCGCGGCTTCGCTCGCGTGAAATTCGTATTTCAAAGAAGAATGTAAGTAACTAAGGGCGAGGCCGAAGGCCGAGCTGGGTACAGGTAAACGATAAACCTTCTTAAAGAAAGTAACTAACTAAGGGTGAGGCCGAAGACCGAGCTGCGTTCAGATAAACGATAAACCTTCTCAAATAAATTAAGCAACTAATGGCGAGGCCGAAGACCCAGCTGCATCCTGGAAGAAAATAAACCTTCGCGAAGAAAGTAAGTAACTAAGGGCGAGGCCGAAGGCCGAGCTTCGTTCAGGAATACGATAAACCTTCTCGAAGAAAGTAAGTAATTAAGGGCGAGGCCGTAGGCCGAGCTGCGTCCAGGAAGGCGATAAACCTTCTGGAAGAAAGGAAGTAACTAAGTGCGAGGCCGAAGGCCTAGCCGAGTTCAGGTAAACCATAAACCCGCTTCCGCCTTCGGGCCTCGCCCTTAATGACTTGCTTTCTTCGATAGAATTATCGTTTACTCAATCTAAATATCGCTTAGTTACTTACTTCCTTCGAGAAGGTTTATTGTTTACCTGAACGTAGCTCGGTCTTCGCCCTCGCCTTAGTTACTTGCTTTCTTCGAGATGGTTTATCGTTTATCAGAACGACGCTCGGCCTTCGGCCTCGCCCTTAGTTACTTACTTCCTTCGAGATGGTTTATCGTTTATCAGAACGTAGCTCGGCCTTCGGCCTCGCCTTAGTTACTTACTTTCTTCAAGATGGTTTATCTTCGTCCTGAACGCAGCTCGGCCTTCGGCCTCGCCCTTAGTTACTTGCTTTCTTCGATATGGTTTATCATTTATCAGAACGTAGCTTGGCCTTCGGCCTCGCCTTAGTTACTTGCTTTCTTCAAGATGGGTTAACTTCTTCCTGAACGCAGCTCGGCCTTCGGCCTCGCCCTTAGTTACTTGCTTTCTTCGAGATGGTTTATTATTTATCAGAACGTAGCTCGGCCTTCGGCCTCGCCTTAGTTGCTTACTTTCTTCAAGAAGGTTTATCATCTTCCGGAACGCAGCTCGGCCTGCGGCCTCGCCCTTAGTTACTTGCTTTCTTCGAGATGGTTTCTGGTCTTCCAGAATACAGCTTTGCCTTCGGCCTCGCCCTTAGTTACTTACTTTCTTCAAGAATTTTTTTCTTCTTCCTGAACTCAGATCCGCCTTCCGCCTCGCCCATATTTACTTTCATCGAGAAAGAATATCGTATACGTGAGGCCAGATCTGCGTTCGGCCCCGCCTTTAGTTACTTACTTTTTTTTTAAATACGAATTTCACGCGAGCGAAGCCGCGGGGAACAGAAATATAAATTGCACCAATGACAGCGACATAACTTCAAAAAAATTTTTTTTATTTATCGAATAATTTGTCACCGGCCAGCTCACGTCGAGATGACAGTTCTCCGTTGTCAACTTGACATTTTAAAATTGTTTTGCATTCGATGAATCCACGAGATGAATCAAATAATCAAGAAACCTTTACTTTGGACTACGTGATTTCAAATGCGCAATGATATTTTTAATAATTTTAATTTTTATTATATTTTTTTATTTATTATGTTATTCCGGCATATAAACTGCCACTATACAAAGTTTCGTCTAATTCCGTTCAGTGGTTTTTGCGTGATGCGCGTACAGACAAACAAACAAACAAAAATTTTAAAAACTGTTCTAACATGTTCAGTATCTCATTTTAAGCCACCCTGGTTAGTTTTTTTCCGAATACATTCAATGTACAGACTTTCTTACCTTTACGATTTTATTATATGTATAGACTACTTCTTTCCCTGATCACTAACTATTAGTGATATAGCTCCCACAATCTGCTGCCACGCATGCAAAATCTAAAGTTTTCCTAAATAACGATCTGCACAGTTCGATCAGCACCTGTTCATCCGGAACGACTTCGTACGCAAATCACTTCTCTCACCGTACAGTGGACCGCATACTGCCATCAAAGTAACGAGAAACACTTCACCGTCGAAGTCAAAGTGAATTTTTTTTTTATGTAATCCGGTATGGGTGGATGAGTCGGAGGGGCCAAAGCGCATGCTCCGACCAGTCAATATCACCTCCGAGAAGGTTGGTGCCATACCGGAGACTTCCCTGGATTGCTGGCTATACTGGACTAGAGGAGAACACAAGCGAGGCTGCTATGCGGCCATCTTACATCCAGTGCGGTGGTACCAACCCAATCGGCTACAATTTGAGCCTCACTCACCTAGTAAGGGGCAAGGGATGTAATAATTCCATCGACAGGCTGAAACCAGCGTTCTTCTGGAACAGCGAGCCTGAACAGCGCACAGAGCCGGCCAAGGAAGCAACCTACAAGACACGCGCTGGACGACTCGCGGACTCTAAAACCATCTTATAGTTTACTCAGAGAAACTGGAAAGAGAAGAGAGTCATGTGGGAATCTCACCGAGCGACACCAGCAAGCAGGGACAGGCGACACCAGCCTGCGCCGGCGCGCTCCCCTCTCCTCTCTCTCTCTTATTCTTCATATATATTATCAGCAATGTGTGTCCTTGTGCGAACCGTCGAACAGAGAGGACGTACCACACAGCCAGCTCCACCTCGCGTACAAATCGCTCACCTAACCACCTTTATTTAACCCGCCATCTTTATCAACTCTATTTCACGCCGCCACTACAGGTTTGTTTATAACATAACAGGTCTATACCGGGTGTTTGATGACTATAGGTCATAGCAAACCAGATACTCCTGAACCTATTTGGAGCTAAAAAGCTAGATGACATTTTGTTCTACGGTGAACTTTTTTTTAATTTTTTCCATACTAAACTAAATAAAATTTATTACCTAAAATCTAACTTTTTTGCTCCAAATAGGCTCAGGAGTACCTGGTTTGCTTTATGACCTATAGTCATCGAACAACCTGTATAACACCAGGCCGATTTTTCAATGGGATAGGCAGCGACAACAGATCTCCATGTACCACGGATACACTTCTGAACGTCTCTCTTTTTTTATATAATATTCTCGTATTATATACTTGTGTAGTAGGGCTTATCCCAGGAACACGATTCCCTTGATTATTTTTAAAATTTTCATTAAAATTTATTAGAATTTTTTGTATTCACTTATTTCGTCTGATGGTTACATTTATCTAAATTAATCAAATTTTAACATTTCTTGTTTGCACATTCGTGTTTCGTGCATACCTAGTGTGATAATATTATCATTGAAATTCAACGCTTAAACCTGTTTAACGGGACAGAGATCTTTCGCTTTCCTCATAATTATTAACGCTATTAACAAGAATTTGTCACACATTGATTGACGGAAATTGCATCGGCCGTAATGTGTTAACTTCTTTCTGATTTTTTATGTTTATATTTTAACTTGTGACCTGATATCGACGAATATTTGACTCACAAAACTTTAAAATATCACTGATCATGGGAGGTAATTTTTTTAAAGGCTGATTATTATTATCCTCATGATTGTTTTTGTTTGTTTTTTAGAATTCTGTATCCGTCGTACGGGACCCTATTACTAAGCCTATATGTCGCAGTCTGTCTGTCTGTCCGGTCGTCTGAGGGCTGTATCTTTTGAACCGTAATAGTATTTAACTAATCATGAATTCAACTAATATGAAGCATTTCATAAAACAAGCCATAGATGACGTGAGTGGCGCTGACCATGACATGGCGATACGGAACCCTCGATGCGACAGTTCGACTCGCACTTGGCCGGTTTTATTACAAGGTGAAATACGTCATTAACTCATTATAACAAGAGGTATTTCAAAAGTTTTTGATTAGCTTTTAAAAAATATAGGAATGTTTATAACATTATACAAATTACTTAATACAAATTGAGGATAGACAAATATACAGTTTTAAATAGAAATAATTTTAATATCTTCGTTTCTTATCAGATTTTTTATTATTCGAGTATTGGTAGATAGGTGTGCTTTGCTTAGGTCATATACCTTATACGTAGCTTGCAAACTGAGTACAATTGCGCAGTGTCGGTGCACAATCGTCCTTGATCGATAGCGTCCAGATGAAAGAAGACGTTGTGGAGTGGTGAGGTTGTCGCACGGCGGACAGCGGTATTGACGATTTTGATGCATTGGAGTCATTAATATCGGTGTCGGGCGCAGCGGGGCACCGAGCGGCCCGCTGTGTCCGCCATTATAATGTTAACTAATGCATTAGTGCGCCCGAATCGTATGTGCCGGGGCCGCTGCGGGCTAAAGGAAACGATATTTCTCGTGTTTCTAATATAAATACGGTGGTATTTGTGTAATGAATCCGCGGTGATAATTCCTACGACGCTCGCCGGTGACATATTAGTGGTATTTTATGGTGAGCCGATGATAATCCTGTCGGCTTCTTTTTCGAAGCGTGAACAACAACCGTCCGCCGACTGGCCGGAGCTTTTATTAATACTCACACTTTCCGTGAATTAAAATAATTTACTTCGTGCATTTTTCTGTGAGTTTCTTATTTCGAACTGTGTAGGTACCTACATGGTTCTGGCTGCTATATTGCGCCAGCATTAAAACTTGGATTTCTTTCCGACTAAGATAGCTTTCGATCCTACTGCTCAGCCCTTACAATACCTAAAATGCAAAGCTGTGTAGCGCGAGCTTTTAAAAATATTACCTCACATTTTATTGGTGAAATCCGCATTTAAACAGCAGTTCTAAAGTTAAAAGCGAAGAAACGTTTTACAATAATATGTCGTGATAGTTGAGGATAGGGGCAGTGGCGTAGCTAGATGGAAAAAAGCCCTGGGGCAACACAAATACACTGCGACCCCTACCCAACCAGTCTGGGGCAGTCTCAGGGGGCAGTAGTGTAGTGCCCACGCCAAGTTTCAGCGTCGGCGGCACTATTTCACGGCACATTGACCAAAAGTTGATTTATTTTGTTTTCAAAAATGGAAACTTATGAAACCCGTGCTCTCGTGCGTCGCACGCAATTTTTGTTAAATTTGTTTTTTCTTAATAGTGGATAGTAATGAAGGCTATTTCCACAACTCAACCTATTAGAAAAATATTTTCATGTTCAACTTGATTTTAGCGGCTCATAATAATAAATATTTTTGAGGACAATATATATAAATTTTTTTAGCTACCAGATACCTATAAACATTCCAAGTTCCCAGAAAATTGTTCAAGCGGCTTAGGAGCTACATACAGTCTATGACAGACATACGGAACGAACGAAAGGACAGTCACTGGACCGATTATATAAGGGTACCTGCCAACGTCTCTGGCTACAGAACCCTAAAAATGGTGCACTACCAGTGAGACTCCCACACCAATGTTTCCTTATCAATTGAATGAATTTGTGCATTTGATGAGTTTATTGTATACAATATTTTATCCGCTTCATAGCTGGCATAGCTGAGTTATCTGGTGAGCCCTCTTCCGGGGTTCCGGGACACTGCCCCAGTTCGCCCTAGAGTAGCGACGCCACTGACATGACCGCAGTCCTCAAAGCCCCCTGAACTCCGACGCCTCAGAACACGGCTCCACTATGCTCTTGGGTAGCTACGCCAATGGATAGGAAAAAGGAGTAGGTAGGGATAAAGTTACATAGGATAGAACAAATTGTGACAAGTTCGAGAGCAGTCTAACTGCCATATGAATGATCAATAAACAATACAATACAACAATACAATACTTTTTTTAGTGGAAGAAAGTGAAATTGTAAGTAGATACTTAGTTACCTTTTTTATTCGCTAAGCTATAATATATATTCGTTCGAATGTTGTTTTACGTAATTTGTGTTTTTTGAAATTAATGAAATAAAGACAGCGCACTATGAAAGGAAACAATTTTCTTTTTTTTTTAAACAAGGGTATAAAAATATATTGTCTTACTTATGGTTGGCTGTGTCGAGAGACCAAACGTACGCAGTTTAAACTTCAACTATTTCTACATATTATCTATTTAATGCATACTACCAAATTATAATATACCTAATGCCTACCTACTAGCTTTTTACAAAAATACTAAATTAATCAAGATTCAGTTTTATATGCCTAGACCTATAGGACTTTGCTCTAAGGCTTGTACTCATTTACTATGTGCTACGTGTAAGATGGAAGGATAATTTTGAAAGACTCTGAACCTGAAGGTGTGTAGACACAGCTTGTAGCTGGAGCTGTGAGCGACCAGCCTATTATAGGCGATGATAGCGAGATAAGTGTGGACGAGATTCAGAAAGCATTGAAAGACATGAAATTACATAGGTAAAGCAGCAGAATATTATAGTCATGTCAGTTGAAATGTTGAGGGGCCGTGGTTGAGTGGTTGCAGACCTCTTGCACCGGCTCTTTAATATGTACATGCAACACGGCCAAGTACCAGATGATTGGTGCAAAGCCGTCATCGTTCCGCTATATAAAGGAAAAGGCTCGCAACAGGAATGTAAAAACTTCCCGGGCATAAGCCTTCTCAGCGGTGCGGGCGAAAAGTATTGATTGAAAGGGTGTTGATTATTACGGAAGAAATAATCTGGGTTGTTAAAGCGAGTTTTAGAAAGGGTATGGGATGTACGGTGCATAGGGGAAAAATATTTGGCGATAAGAGAGATCTTTGCGTTCTAAGATCTGGAAAAGGCCTATGACAAAGTTATGAGGAATGAGTTGTGGGCAGTGTGGTCAGAGAATGCAGTGGACATTAACTTGGTGCAAGCGCTGAAATCGCTCCAAGGCTTACGCCAGGATAAACGGGGCATACATTGACTGGTTTGACATCTCTATAAAGGGGTCAGACAGGGGTGTATGGCGTCACCTTGACTGTTCAATCTATTCATGGAGAGCTCTAGACTGGTCTGAAAAATCATTGTAGATTATGAATGGATGAATTAGTCGTAAAATATTTATTTTACGTCAACGATCTACTTGATACTTGCGTCGTCGGTGGACTAGTTGCAGGACATGGTAACTGTTATGGTTGTTAGCTACCGTGTCCGAACGCAATGTAATGATTGAATGAGAGGCTGGAACAAGTGCACGAATGCATTATATCTGAGGAATATGTTCATGTGTGATAGAAAATGTGGAAAAATGAGTGAAAGCTGGTAATTAAGTGAATGGGGCGTTGCACGCTATTATGAGCAGCCAAAATATGTCCACTAGGGGAGACGTTTGGCTGTCCATAGTGGGGTGCTGGACACAAGGAGTGAAAATTTGACATTGCAGACGAAGCATCAAAGAGGAGGAACACAAGAATTAAGAAAATGTGTGGAGTTGCAAAGAAAGACAGATTAAGAAATTAGTGTGAGAGTGTTTTGGCCTGAAAGAAGATAAACTGACAAAGATTTGAGACTGACACAGATTCAGAAAGGAATGCTTCGGTGGTTCAGTCATGTTGGAAAAATGGACTAACGAATGATATTTATGGAGCGAATGTGACTGAAAGAGTCGGGAAGGGTCGCCTTCGACGCACGTACCTGGACCAGATCGGGCATGTGCTCAAAAAGGGTCAGTGCGTAGTACTCGCAACCGACGAGCATGTGTGTCAGGGTCGTGATACGTGGAGATTTGCGGTCTCTGCCTGCCCCACTGTGAAATAGGAGTGATGTTAATGTATGTATGTCTGTACGTGTATAAAGGAGTTGATTATATCTTGGATTGAGAAAGAACGAAATCAGTGTCAACGTACACCGTGGAAGACAGTAGTTTATGTTCTGTGGTCAAACTAAAATGGACATTTGCGTGTCCAATAATTGAATTTCCAAAATACATTGTGGGCTAAAACTTATAATACCCAACGAGGTCATACCTAAATCTAGGTTAAATTTCGGTGACATCGTAGTGAATAAAACCTATAATCGTGAAATAAAACTAGGAAAGTAGCTTTTAAAACTATTGTTATCAGTGGCGGGCCTAGGGTCAGATCGTAGAGCAAGCCGAAGCCAAATATTTCATACAAAATATAATATATGACTATTCTGTCAGTCAGTAAATGAAATAAACATGCTTGTATCACAATTTTATAGAAAATGGTAATTAAAAAATCTATGCAAACCAACTGCAGTGCAGTGCAGTTACTATGAAGACTCTTGTTAATAATTAATTATCAATAGCACACTGGAGGCATATTATGGTTGATAGAATTATTGTGACTTATCAACACATATCATACATATCATAGCATGCCAGAGAGAGAACGAAGAGAGAGCCGACGTCCGACGTCCCGCCCGCCGCCGCCACCCGCCATGGATATAATATAACTAACCAAAGATTATTATTTCTTAGCCCTTCAACTTTGGGAGCATAAAACAAAAGAATCCTTCGCCTACACCAGGTGTACACCAGGTGGCGCCCGCCCACCTGGCGTAGGTGAAGGTGTTAGAAAAAAAATCATTTTGAAAGATTTTTCCATGAAACTTTATGAAATAACGAATGGATTGTATTTACAGATAAATATTCTAGCTATAAAGGCTTTTTTTTATGTATATTACATATTCTGGGTAACAAAATTATTATGTAAAGTTGTGTTATGTGAAAATTGCGACCTCTCTCTGATTTTATATTTTTATAAATTTATCACGAACGCAAATTGGTAATATAGTATTTTTGTCATAAAAAGGAATACATATACAAACCAATCCTACCTTTCTGGTGTATCAGCCGCTCGTGTGTGGCACACAATAAAATCTTGAATTCACAAATTTTTTTTTGTCAAAAACTACATTTTCGCACTCACAAGCCATTGCAACATTTGGGCTATTCATTACGTAAATATGTGTGTTGGATATATGGAAAGCACATGGTTGGATAGATAATTTTATCTACTCATCTTGAGACACTTTCTACCTCAAAACACGAATTTAGGCAGAACTAGAAATAAATTACGACACTGACTCAAACAAAGTTTCTATGGCGAAACCTAGGTCACAAAAATGGCTTATTTCTCGTAAATTTACGACATGCAAGCACTAAACGGCATATATTATTCAACTAGAAGAACTAAGGAACATTTCTGTCACCTCACTTTCTCCAATAAACCGATTTATTTTGAGAAACAAGCTTTGACAACAACAAACACGAAAAAATTGTCAGTATGGAGTAGGACTTTTCTTCGATTTTTTACGTAAAATGCATCTCAACTCAGTACAAACAAATGTACTCAATAGGTCCGGAATATAATGAAAAAGAGAAAAAACATCACTTACCGGTCCATTTTTCTGTATTTACGAACAAAACAGCGAATATTCACAAGCACAACACGCGCGCGCACATACAACACGAACTGACAATGACGACAGATATGAGAATTTTTTTCTTATTAACAAACATCCTCGCAATCCTCCGATCAATCACTTCAAACTTCTACGCCTACATTAGACATCAGTAGACACGTCTTTGGCGTTCTTCTATTGAAAAACTGAGATAGCACTAATACTGAGTACGCTTTCGCACTACGGAACGAATTAGTCTTAGCATATTTCCTCAAACTAATCGCTATACATACTCATATATTATTATTTCTATTCTGTGCTATGGGTGTCTTTAGGCTAAAAATTGTATGGTACTCGAGAACGAGAAGGAAATAAAATTATGCTAGAATAACAGCGGGAACAAGCGAGATGACTAATGTACGCTCGTATTTGACTAATTTCATCCATCGCATCGAGGCGAGAGTTCACGAGCAATTCCGAATGATACTTACGAACGACGAAGTCCCCGCGCCGCGTCGTCGACTCAATGACCTTGGGCGCGCGCGAATGGCACGTGGCGCGATATTTAAAATGAAATTGAAGTAGGTACTATCGACTGTTTTCGTTTTCGATTTGCTTTCGAGCTTTGTTTGATCGACCTAGGGCAAGCCGGGCTTTTTGGCTTGTATGAGAGGCCCGCCACTGATTGTTATTATCAGTAATAATGATTTGTTAAGTTGTGTATTGAACTAAAATGTTATCGGTTTATTTTGTGTAGTTTTGGTTATATACCTAAGTGCATATTAATTTTGTGCGGACATTTAATTGCAATTTATTGTGCACTGTCGATTTTACAATACCGACAATTTGCAATGAGGATGAAGACTTTTGGTAATGTATTTTCAATTCAATTAATTTAAAGACATATGGCTTAAATCGTATGACATAAAACACCAAGATCAGTGTTTAAAAAAAAGTATATTTGAATAATAATAAGTAACAGATAATAAGTTTAGCCTTAGATTGATATAGCCTTCCAATAGATATAGTTTTCCAAACTAAAGTTAATAATTAACCAATAAAAACAATTATTGTTCACTCGCTCGGCATCTAAAAAGGAGTGAACTTGGGCCTAGGCATGAAGTTATTGAGAATTTTTACTTTTATTTTACTTTACTTAAAAACCATCGAATTATCTTTTTTGTCGGAGTTTGTTAAGTTTCCTGTATAATTTAGTGATTATTAAATGTTAAAACTCTACTTTCATTATTTTTTTTTATTTTTTTTTAAGGAATCTTACACGGTTGGCTACATCACCTACAACATCCGTGATGTCAGCCCATAACATCGGGTAAGCAAGGTGCCATGTCAGTGCTTCCCTTCATTTTATGGGGGCTACACTGAACTGAACGGAAAACACGAACTATTTACATAGCCGTTTCGACCGACGTTTCATTCAGTGCGGTGGTACCCTACTACCTAGTAAGATAAGAAGGGAAGGAACCTACAGTTTTACGTGGAATCCGAACCACGGTTAGCCTCCAACGGTCGAGCGGTCATACATCCAAGTACTGACCGCGCTTAGGGTTGCTTGACAACAGTCGACCGACCGCACCATATTCTTTAATATCAATATCAATTAAGAAACGGATATACTGTTCTGACACGGCCAATTAACTTGATATGACAACATAGAATTAGGTAAACAAGAATGCGTATTTACGACAAGATGTGCAGTTTGAAAATGTATGTACAAATTTATACTTAGGCCAGAAACTTTAGACTAACAATCTTAAAAATATATGTTCGATTCTGGGACGACCGGTATTTGTAATTATAAAGAAAGTTAATCAAACCAAATTTTATTTATACCTCGCATTCAGTCCAAATTTTATTTATTTTCCTTAATAACAATATTTGGTATTGCTCACAATCATGTTGAATACATGTTTTTCACGCCTCTACACGAATAATATTTATTAATAATGCACGTGTATTGCTATAATCATGGCGATTTGTTTTATAACAACTTTAGTCATTCGACATTTCTTATCCTTAAATATTTCTCTGGAATAAAATTTATGTCAGTTTGAATCTTCAAGATATTTGTATTGTATTGTATATATTTATTGCACTCAAATAGAATATGGGCAAAAGGTAACACTTAATGCCTCTAGGCATTTTCTAACAGAATACCTTTGGGGTATGATAACTGCTAGGTAAGTGGCGGAAAGAGATATTATAAATATTATGATATGACAGATGTATGGGTTTCAGTTACTGAACAGTGTTTCGAAAAAGAGATACATATATGTATATGTATATCTTTTTTTTTTTATTTCACGTACCTTCATTTCCAGTTTCACACCCAACAGTTTGACGCCTATTTTGAACGTCAGTCCCAAAGTGTGGACCAGGACACGCGGCGGCGGCGGCGGCTCCGCACGTTCCTTCAGCAGCCTTCAACTCAAATCATGATCGTCGTCCTCCGCTCCTACCGCACTTTTCACTTCATCGTCAAAACCGTTTGAATGATGCTTTTGCGTTTTTATTTCATTTGTTATATATAAAACTTTCTCGAATGCACGTTTCAACACAGTAAGGGTAAGGTAACACTTGTAAGCGGTCGCGAGCGTGTTGCGGACGTACTGCCGAACCGGATTCTAGTGAGATACTGAATAGAATAGATGGTCGTGTGCGGTGGGCGTACTCGCGGCGCGGCGGGCGAGCGCGGAGCTACGAGCGCGATTGGTCGGCGGGCGCGAGGGCGTGGCGAGCACCGCCGCAAAGCCTCCACGGTGGCTGGTGGCCCCGGGCTCGCGGCGCTCTGTCTCTCGGCCTCACCATATCGCTTACCACGTATTTATGTACTATAAGGCTCTCGAGGAAATATCCCATGATTTATTCGGGCAAAAAAACGGAACGTTACGCGAACGTTTGCTGAATATTAAAAGTTTGCAGTGCAATTTTTGACGGAGATTTTATTGAGGGAGCCGCAGCCCGTCTGACGGGGGTGTGTTTATTACTAATAATATTTTGCGGCGCGCAACAATGCGACATACCTCGGCGGAGTAGATAGTGCTCTTGTGCAAATATTTTTGTCGATAGAGCAGACACAGCCGGTTGATTGTGGTAGGTAGGTAGAGTTCAGGGAGAATCGCAAGCTACTAACAAATATTTTATGAACAGGCCAATCATACATGAGGAATGTTTTGTTGTCTATGCAATAGACTGGCTCATATTATTATCAAGTTCGGGGGTAATGTTTGCTTTATTCGGTGGAAAAGATAAATTGACAAAAAAAAATACGTGAAAAAATATATTTTGATAGTTAGTAGTAGTATTTAGTAATTTTTTTATTTCTCCTTTTACCGCATTATATAAGCTAAAATCAATATTATAATTTCACTTCTTCAACCTGTAGTCTCTGCTGGATTTCGATATTAATACTGAAATTTTGAATAAATATGAAAACTATGGAAGCATTAAACCGAAAATTCGCAATAGGTAGGTACCTAATTTGTGCTCTATATTATTATCATAATTTCTTCAATGCTGAGTGTGAATACGAATCGTTAGTAGTACAGTACATATAACTAAGGCAAAAATTGCTGAAATTATACACAACACAGGGGTTGTGGTGAAAGGAACAAAATGTCAACGATAATCCTATAATGACAGAGCGTAGTGTTCTGTTCTTCAAACTCGTCGTCCTTGACTTTCTTCTTGTCAAGACTGAATTGAATGTAACTTGCAAGGATTTTGAGGTAATCATACATATCAGTGGGGAGTACCGTCAACTGCTAATTTTGTTGGCTATAAATAGATGCTCGCATGCGAATTTGTATACCTATATGATTGAGCCCTTATTACTTTCTAATCTAAGGCAGCGTGTGTCTTACTTGGCTTGGAATCTTGATCTCAAGGTCCTAAGTTCGATTCCAATCGACACGCACCAATAGGTTTTTTTAACGGATAATTTACGTGCGTAGGTACCTATACCTGCAGCTTCACCGTTCGGAGTCGGTGTAAAAAAATGTAGGTCCCTCCCCTTACTAGGTGGTAGACTCAAATCTTAGCTGAATGGGTTGGTACCACGGTACAGATAGTATATATTTTATTATTTTATTACTTTTACCAACAGTCAAAAACAGTGCATGGACTGTGTGAATAGTTTCTACAATTAGGCAGGTAAATACCTCTATTTATAAAACATGGCTCCATCTAGGTAAATAATTGATTAAATTTTATATTTTTTAGGTGTCGCTTTTTTAAAGTTTCAATTAAAATTTACGTAGTTTAATGTGATGAGATATAATTAAATACAACCACATACATTCCAAAGCAGCCATCAAATACCTATATTATATTTTCCTTAAAAAAAAATGGAACTAGCTGAATCTCTTTTGTCTACTAAATCTCCACACCGACTAAGTAGTGAAGGTGAGCGAAAACGTTGGTTTCCTTTCTTTCTCTTGTAATTTTATATTTCTATCTCGTTTCGGCGCGCAAAAGTGTCCCCCTACGGCAACGGTCCCCATTCAGGGTCCCCCGACAATCAAAATTGCAAATCAAGAGTTTTTCATCTCCGGTACGGTCCGTCATTAAAACTTTGATCTCGCTGCCTCCGACAAACCGCATCATATTCAAATTACGACAGAATCCTATTCGAACTCCGCTCGATAAGGCTGCCTTGTTGGAGGCTGATGAATGCTAGATTTTTGATTGGTCGCTGCTAAAAAGTCGACCCTTATTTTATAAAGTTGGCTGGAAAAAATGTCTTTAGATAAAAATTCAGATTCAAATATTTATCTGGTCATAAAGAACGCACAACGTTGACAATATTTCATTGAGACATCAATAGGGTTCGTCATACACTTTTTTTTGTCATGTCCCGTTCAGCAATGCAATCTATAAGGAAGAACCGGGCAACAAACCATATATAGAGCTTTTCTTTATTTTTTATTTTTAGGTTTCCGTATCCCGTACGGAATCCTATTACTAAGCCTCCGCCGTCCGTCCGTCCGTTCTTCCGTCTGTCCGAGGGCTGTATCTCTTGAACCGTAATAGGTAGCCCGTTGAAATTTTCACAGAATATGTGTTACTATGGCGGATATAACAACAAATAAGAAAAATAAGAAAATGTTAAAAATTAAGGGGGCTTCCGTACAACAAACGTCCGAAAAATCTATTAGTCACACTATTGAATAATAGATGGCGCCACAGGCTTTTATACATTGCATTGTTGAAAAACAAAAGATAGGCGGATAATAGCGGATAGATACGGAAACCTCCGTGTGCGAGTAAATATTTTTATTTTTAATATAACTTACATACTGAAATTTAATTTCGTTACTTATATCATTCTACATCTAAGGAAAAATAATAAGTCAAAGATTTATCAGTAAAGAAAATGCAATGAACATAGGGTTCAGTCAAGTCATTAATGAAAGTTGAGTTTATACATATAAAAAAAATTTGAATGATCAATTAAGCAACAGTTTTTATTTACAATAGGAAAAAAAATGCATTTAACTTGTAAAATGGATTGTGTAAAAGTAATATTTTCAGCTATCTCTGGACCACATTTATGGGATTAATTCGTCTTCTTACCTCATCCACCTACTAGCTTTAATCCTATGAAACCTTTGTGGAATAATAATGATTTTGTATATAAAAATGATGACAAATTATTTTACACGTAGAGCTTTAGATAAACATTCATAAACACCACACACGCTGTATTCCGATAAATGGGAAAGGCAGAGTAATCGGTGTTGTGCTGACAAATTACGAGCCTCCTGTCACGAGAGATAGTCTTGCCAAAAGACAGAAAAGAAACTAATTAAGTATAAATAAGTGTCAACTGAGGTGGAAAACACGCCAGCGAGACCCCAAATAATTTTTTTTCGGATCGAATCAAGTGCAAATGTTTATGCAAGAACACAAAAGATTCACCCACATTCCCACGACCGACACTTGCCATTAGAAGGCGCTAATCGTTCACGGCTCACCGGCGTTGCGCGGGCGCCGCCGCCGCACAGAGGAACTATACAATAATATGACATTCAGAGTCAGCGGAGCGCACTGCGGTGCGACTCCCACGCTGGGCATTCGCGAATCTCATTAGGCCATTATTGGTTGATCAGTTCTTTCAGATTCGTTGAGACTGGTCGTGGTTCGGATTCGACGGAAAACTGTTGGTCTCTTCTCTTTTTGATAGGGTTGTTTCCCATCAAGTGTTTTCCGTTTCAGTGTAGCCGGCACGGCCAAAGGCTCTGACATGGCACCTGTTTCATGAAGGTGTGGCAGGCTGTAATCGCGGGTGTTTTTTTGGTTGTCCATTAAGTCAATCGTTATAATTTTCTGCACCGCAGAGCGCGCATTTATTGCGGAATACAATATAGTTTAGTTATCTTGTGAAAAATAACATCTTTAGCAGTTCACCAGTTCACCACCTTCTTCTTCAGTGACGCGTGCGTGTCCTATAAACTGAATGTCGATTTCTATTTGCGGTTTTCTTTTATTATTTCTTTTCTACGACGTATGAATGAGTGTTTGGCGTTCCTATTGTATAGTGTTATTTGTTTCTGTTTTTTTTTCCTTTATATTGAACAATTTAGGGATAAAAATTTTTTTTTTCATTGACTTTTTACTCACCTTTCTTTCAGCCATATGACATGTACAGCTATGTAAATCCGGGGGTCTGCCTCGAAATCATCTCAGCGGCAGAGCCTGTCCTCGGCTCATTTACCTTGACTTTTTTTGTATTGTGAAGGTAAAAAAAACTTTTCATTTAATTTCATAATATTTGCTACATCGAAAATCCGAAAACACTATGCTTTGAACACACAGGACTGGAATCGCAAACTCCTGCTGTTGAGGTCACTGCCTTATCCAATGGGCCACCAGCTATTCTTAGGTATGTCTCCCAAGTGCGCGTGGATTTATTTTTTAAAAGGCCCCCCCAGCAGTGGCTCGAGCCGACTGCGCCTCTAATCGCGTTGTCCGGTCGAGTGCGTGCGCGCGGCGCCGTGTAATCTCATTGTCGTGGGTTCGAACCCCGCAGCGTACGAAAGGGAAGCCGGGATCAAACGCTCGCCAATTTGACGAGCCAAATGTCTGCGTGGAATACGTCGCCGGAGTAATTGGTCCGCCTTGGCGGATACCTTGCTCCGGAGCTGATATTTCGAACAGAAATTACATGAAGTAAATCATTTTGCGGCAAATACTGTGTATAGAAAACAATAACTGTAAATGTATTAATAAAATCGTAAAAAGTTTGCTATTATTTTAAAGTTGAAAATTTTAATTTATTATTTGGTGTTCTAAATATAGGTAGGTAAAAGCGTAAATCTTTATTAGACAAAGAAAAAATAAAATTAAACAGAAATGTAACACCTTAGATTAAATAAAAATATTTAAATATAGGTAGGTATGTAAATATAACTAAGAATAATAATTATATTTACATAAGTCACTTCTGCACCGTCCAAAGTTTCAAAATATTGTAATCCCACGAAGACAATATTATTTATAAAGTTACTGCTGGGAAAACTAAAATGAAATCTGACCTCGGTGCCTTCGACAGCCTGCTGCAGCAGGCGGAGCAAAGGGATTGTAGGCGCTGCTGCTTCTGTAGACTCCTCGCAGAAAATCACAAAACTTACTGGATTTTCGAACTTGCAAATTGTTAACAGTTTGAGCAAACAAAATACTCTTCACGTTTCAATCGCGGCCGCGATCTTCGTTTAATAAGGTGAGAAAGAACAAGGATATCATCTGATCTGCGATGGATCTGCGATACTTTCAATTCGACATCAAAGAACACCAAAGAGAATAATACACTAGTTCGACACTAATTTTCTCGTTCAAATCTACTAATTTGTTCCTTCATCTTGCTTTTCTTTCTTGTCGACGCGACGAAAAGGGAAGGATAGTGTATGTCAGTGAAGAGTGACGTTTGTGTAAATAATCATACTTAGATCGTTTATTTTTTTAATTTGAAAATAGGCAAACAGAATGAAATGGCTCAACCAGTTACGTTAAGTAAACAAAACAGAGAAATGACAAAATTTACTACTGTGAAAGGATCGCCAAAAGAAGAAATGATTAAAATCTTGTCCGAAACCCGCTAAGCCACAGATTAAAATAATAGTTGGCTAAGCGCTGTAGACGGAACACGAAGCATCAGCCAGATCCGACACCTCCAAATTGCTACAAAATAAATGTTCAAACGACAATGGATCCTTTCTCCCAATGGACCCGGGATCACCCCCGGCTTCCATCCCCAGCATGGGGGTTGGAGGGTCCCTATTACGAGATTACAATCACCGTTTATTGGGACACAACAGCCTATGGTTTGGGGAACAAATTATTTCTTTTTTTATTTGCGATGTCGCCTATGTGTGATGAGTAGTCAGTTGAACAGCAGACTTGAGGGCTGTATTGTATTGTATAAGTAATTTTGTACTGTATAAGGCAGAACGTGAAGTTCTAACTCTCTCTGCCAACATGCATGTGTACGTACGAGCGGGATCGTTACACATACGAGTAGGTGTCTTACGATGTCCACGGACATGGCACCTACATCTCACATTTTTTTTTATAGTAAGAGCGACAAGTGGCGCCGAGCCACCCATAAGGTGTCTAGCGACGCCCATGGACATTCGGTCGCATGCGGGGCTACGAATGCCATGCCGGCCTGACAGGTGCCTCTCTTGAAGGACCTGAGACTGTACTTGGGGCCAAACATGTGGGCAGGTAGAGCGTTCACCTAGACCAACCCTGTTCACTTTCGCATAGATAACATTTATTATGAGAGTTTGTTCTTATGAATTCTCGCAATTTTGGATTTTTTTGTCTGATGCTTTAAAAATCTGTTAGATTTAATAGGAAACAAAATTTTCTGTTTTACGTTTTAAAAAATTTTATTTACTTATTTATTTTCTACCAGCTATTGCCCGCCGCTTCACTTATGAACATTCATTTTTATATATTTGATAGAAGATAGATTAACATTTGGATAATATGTGCGGCGCTGCCCGATAGATAGGTAATTCTTTCAGTCGCTATCCGTCTGGCAACATATTTTTTAATATTTTTTTTATATTATGTTATTCCGGAATATCCAATGTCACTATAAAAAAAATCGTCAAAATCCATTCACTGGTTCACCTATGCGTGATGCGCGTACAGACAGACAGACAGACAAATATTTTAAAAACGGTTCTAAATTTCTCATTTTAAGTCGCCCTGGTTGGTTTTTTCCAAATAAATTCAATGTACAGATTTTATGCCTTTACGATTTTTTATTATATGTAATGTAGCTATCTATGTATATGTACAGATATCGAATACGAAGTTTGTATGAATGTGTTGGGCGTTCGCTAAATCAATAGTCTTTGACAAAAACAGAAGGCTGATTGCTAATTTGTTGCTCACACAATTTGTATGCGGGGGTGTGACGCGATAGATACAACCTTCCCCCTTGGTCCTCTGAATTTTCTGTCACTCTAAAATCACTCTTCTTACCAGGCAGTTCATTTCAATTCACCTCGATGGAATTGGTCGAAATTTGTGAGTGGATTTTATGTTTACAGGCTTCTCATAATGAACGCTTATTATCATCTAGCTAGATATCTGAAAATATAAACCTACAGGTGCGTTTATTTAGATTTTACGACCTGTTTATTAAAAAAAGCGGTCAAGTGCGTGTCGAACTCGAATGGATTAGGGTTCCGTGCCGTTTTGTTTTCAGTGAACAATTTTAAATTTAGGATTTTCGTGAAGGTTTTCCTGTAAAATATGATTAGCTTTGGAGATAAGGGGAATGCTCGATTTTTTAAATATTTTTTTTTTATTTTGAAACTATGCATTTTAAAATATATTTCTTATAACGAGCCCTTTCCATTGATGCGTTACTTGATGTACTTAAAAATAATTATTTTGCTTTCTAATTTGTGCCCGAAAATTTACTCCGAAAATAAAAATTCCTTCATATACGCTATACGTCCGCGATTGGGTCATCCATCAAACACTATATACGAGTACATACCAAATTTCAATAAACAAATAATAGAATGTAGGTACGGTGCGTAGTATCGATGAGTACGTAATTTAGGTACATTTCAATATATTTGTAACATCAATCGCTTTAGTAATTTTATTCACAATACGAGCGACCGGTAACACGCATACATTTATCTGCAACAATTTCGCAACAATCGTTATGCCTACAGCCTAATGAGACCCCCGGGGACCCTCGCCGCGCTCCGTCGGGAGTTCAGTTGAAACAACTCCCCCACCCCCGCTTCCCACCCCAGAGTGTGCGGGAAACTTTGACATCGAAAACCATACGACGGTGTATACCAACGTATAAATTTTCATATGGTCCGGATGGAACCAACCATCAATGGGGAATTTCAAATTGATATATTATCTGGGTCGACAGCACCACATCATCGGTAGTTCTTAACTAAATGTCTAGAGTAAGTATACTGCAATAGCATCAATTAAATTTATTTTAGGTTAAAATACATGCATGTTATCTAAAATATACCACAGAACAGCTACTTCTATGATCTGTGGTTGTTACACTATAGTTATAATGTATTTACCTCTAAAATAAAAAAAATAAAACATGACTTAAATAAATTAAATAAAAAATTGCATGCATCCTCCAGATGCCACTCAAATAGTATTTAATTGCCAAGTTTTGAAAGTGGTTTCATTTGAAAATTAAATTTAAATATTAATTTGCGAAATCATCATAAAGTTTATATACTACATTATACTTTTTATTTAAATATTAGAACAAGTAGACCCTTTCACGTTTAAGTTGAAAATGTACTTCAAAACTGTCTCAAATACAAATAACTATCATACCATTTTATTATTCTCATACGAATATTACACCAAGCTATATTCTCACATTTCAAACCCGCAACAAATAAACAACCATTGAAAAGCGTTCAGCATTACAAAGGGTTGCCAGGCGCAAAATAATAATTATTTCTTACAAAATGGATTACATCAGCGACAGGCATTAGCATCGGCAAATAGTAAGGCTCAAAAGATAGTAAATAGCATTAGATGGAGCGGGGTGGTGCCCGCATTTCCTAGTCCCGGAAGAATGCAAAGGAGAGAAGCGGCATCAACGCGGCGAGCAGGCGAAAGTCATGAATGGTGTGAACAGAAAAGAAATACGATAAGTGCTAATAATATACAATATGTATGTAACACGAAAAATGGTCAGGCGTTAACCAACCACATACATATTCCTGTATGTAACACAAAAAATGGTCAGGACGTTAACCACATACATATTCCAGGGTTTATTTGGAGCAAAAATGTATGTTATTGTGTTCTATGTAAACACAGTATTTATAAATTTTCGCTCCCAAAATATCGCGGAGGTGTAAATGTGTGTGATATGCCGCAAAGATGACCAACGCGACGACGACGCCGCGACGACGGGTGGCGAGGCCGGGGCGTATAGTTATGTGCACGTTGGAGTTTTGTGATAGGAATGTATTTATATGGGGGAAAAAAATTTACCGTGTGTGAAAATTGAATTTAACTTATTTGCTACAAATAAGCCCACAAATGTATGTTTAAGGTAATGATCATTTTTCTTGTAACATCTTGTATGTAGGTATATGTTTGTTACACCTTGCCCTTTCAATTAAACGCACTTATAAAGTACTAACTTTTGATAGTGTTTAATTCGACTTGAAAAGCTTCTGTTGTGCCTATTATCTAAATCGGCACGCTGCATCCATGGACAAATTCAGGTTTGTGAACCTACATACCTCTATGACAGTGAACAGTGCAACAGAAAGAAAATGAGACAATATCGTCTAATTTTTGTAAATGCATTTTGGTTGAAGTAAATTTTATACAATGTACATTATGACAATAACTGTTCTATGCTACTAAATTCTTTACTAGTCCCCTTTAGTGGCGCTGCCAGTACGGTCGAGCGAAGCGCATGCACAAAATCGCTTTAACCGTATTTGGACACATGTCGAGACGACTGGATCTTAATTTAGTTAGTTTAGTAGCTAAACTAAACTTTAGTCAGTACTAGTCTATTCGAGGAAGTAAGCTTTAGCTACTCGTATATGCCGCGCCTGTGAGCTATAAATCATAGAGCAAATAGACTAGTAGGTTTAGGGCTATTTCAGTCTATTATCCGATTAATTTGAACTTGGCTAAGGTAAATTTTGTATATAAATTGCATTATTTCTATAGTGCATTAATTATTATTGAACGTAATGTATATGAAAAATTAATAGAAGAGTATGAATTTACTTGTAATAAATGTTTGAGTTTGACCCTCTACTATTCCATGAGATCATCAAGGAATTGGCGAATTGCAGAAAAACAAATTTTGAAAAAGTGCACAAATTAGACTTAACAATAATAGTTTACCTATTATCTGTGGACCTGGTGGCATACTGGCATTCTTCATATTAATACAGGAACGCAGGTAGGTATGTCATTTCGGTCGCAACCGAGCCGACCCTAGGAAAGAGGGATGAGGGAAGCCAGGCTGCTTTGGCTGTAAACTAATGATTGTAGTTAAATATGCCTGATGAACGACAACTCATGACGACCTATATAACTAGGTACACTTCGAACCATCTACTCCGGTACACTAAGTCAACCACGTGAAGGTCGACAGCACTCTAATAATAGAACATGAAACAATTAGTTAAGGAAAACATTTTCTGCCGTATACAAAAGTGTTAAAAAGCCTTTTGTGAGGTGGCAATAAAATTCATGCCTATAATGGTTGGGTCATGCCTGTGCTCGTCTATACCTTCGGAATTCTCAGGTGGACTCAGACCGAATTGAACTCACTGGACAGAAAGGTCAGGACGCTGATGACGACTTCCCGGATGCATCATCGGGCAATATGTAGGTACCTATTTTAATATATAATCATTTAATTATAATAAATTAAATTACATTTAAATCCAATTTTAAATAGATAAACGATTATCGGTCATGAGGTTGTAAATCCCGTGGAAGTGTGAGGGTCGAGGTATGTTAAATGCCATGGAACCTCTGCGAAATATCCGAAATGCCAAGAACCTGCACAACCGCGAAGTATGCAATCTCCGTCAGTACTAATTGAAACAAGGTTTGACAGGAAGAATGCGCCGATTCGTGGTTCTATTGCAATTGAACGAAAGTGTCAGAAATTGAATTTATTACTGTCAGACATGGACTTGAGTAGGTATATCTCGGATCTGAACGCTATTACCATCCGATATGAACTCTGTCACAGATCTAGATTTCATAACCGTCTGGTATTAGCTTATGTCGCAGATATGTCAGTCAGTCAGGTATGGATTTCTGTCAAATCTGGACGTTATCATTTATGTATTTAATACCCCGTAGGGAAGCTTATTATTAAGCCTCTATCGTCTATCTGTCTGTCTGACTGATGGCTGTATATTTTGAACCGTAATAGCTATCCGGTTTAAATTTTCACAGAATATGTGTTATTTTGGAAAACATAACAAAAAATAATAAAAAAATTCAAAAGTCAAAAATTAAGGGGGGTCCCCATACAAGAACCGTGTTTTTTCAATGTTTATTTTTGTCGTGGGGAAATAAGGGTGCGCGAGTCCGACTCGCACTTGGCCGTTTTTTTTGTGGAGACCGCAACATGTTACATCTTTACCCCTACGAGCAGGTGTCTAACGATACTCATGGGCATTCTGTGATACGAGGGGATTGCGAATGTCATGCCGGCCTGACAGGAGTCTTCATCGCTGTCAGACATCGATAGAAATGCGAGATACGGTCTTCGTTCGATCTATCGTGTGTCCGTACCTCCCGCGCTTGGAAACCTTTCCTCGTACTGCCACCAGTGAAGGGGGGATGGTTCAATTGATCAATGTAGCTCTGATTGCAGTACACCTGTTATTATTTGTCTCTATCTGTATATATGCGTATTCTAGAATCCTATATAATATGCATAATATTCGCACAGAGTGTCCATTTTGAAAGTTAGCCTTGGAAAATGACAAATTTACTCTTAACCTGAAAAATGAAGATGAATTGAAAAGCATAAGCGGTCTTTAAAGTAATTAGGTATATTGATATCTGCGACGAAGTTGAAGGTTCAAAGTTAAAATTAATTGCAACCTGCGGACACAAGGTGACATGCCAAGTCCTGCTTTTGAAGTCAACCGTCTAGTCTGGATATTAACGGAAAATAACAATTTTAAATTGGTTTCTACAGTCGTTTTGGTCGTCACAAGTGGAAACGGTCATGCATGACTCATGCATGACTCTCATTAATTTACCTAAATAAGTATTTTAACATCCGAGTGTTGCAGACAGAAGCTATCCTAATAAAAAGCGAAGTTTCTAAGGCGACCGGCGTCGGCCGTGTACCGTACGTCAATATATGAATATCCTTATAACTCGAGAACCACATTATCGATTTCCATACAGTTTTCACTGTTACATTCTGTCCCTTCTCAAGATGGTTTTAGGCTATAAATCGTAATGCTACCGTCGGTGGTCTGAGCTGTAAGCAAAAAGTCACTTGAAACGAAGCCGCGGGCAAAAGCTATAATATATTCGCATGTATAATCAAACTGAAATTTTTGTCAGAAAACAATTTTTAGCTGAGCATTGCACGCTGGCAAATTTGAGTTTAAAAATTACAATCAAAAATTGCTATTCACTGACTGTAGGTACCTAAGTAAAGGTTTTGACATATGTGTAGATCCACCCTATTTCAATTAAATGTACAAATGAAATATCATTTTTTTCTTCCAGTCATTGCACAACCGTTGCCACATTTAGATGAAGATTACGTAATAGCGACTGATGGAAAAATTTACCCTCGCTGCTCTGAGGGGACGAATTCACTTGTGCGGCTTCTACATTCTATTCTAGGAACAGGTTCTAATTGGCCAATTTAGGTATTTGCATGAGCAAATATATTTTTTTAGGAACCTGACACGGTTGGCTACGTCACCTACAAAATCCGTGATGTCAGCTCATAACACCGGGTGAACTAGGTGCCATGTCAGCACTTCCCTTCATTGTATGTCGGCTACACTGAACTGGACGTAAACCACGAACTATTTACATTGCCGTTTCGACCGACGTTTCATTCAGTGCGGTGGTATCAACCCGGACGGGATAAACCCTACCACCTAGTAAGGTAATAAAGGAAGGGACCTACAGTTTAACGTGGAATCCGTACCACGGTCAGCCTCCAGCGGTCACCCATCCAAGTACTGACCGCACCCAGGTGTGCGCACCAGCACCACTGAGCTATCGAGGCTAACAAATATACTGACATGGTGTGTTATAATCACAGTAAGGCGAAACCCGTGATGTCGGTCCATTGAATTACTGAATGCCTCTCTAGTGCTCCTCTTTGGTCGTGTCGGCTACACTGAACTGAATGAAAGTATGGACTATTTTCATAGCCGAAAACCGACCGACGACCGTCAGGCGGACCGTTCATTCAAGGCGTTCTTGTTGGAATCTATTACTAAGCTGAGGAAAGGTAAAAATTCATTAAATTTACCAACGTATTGAAAAAACAAAATAGGACAAATGAAGGCCTAGTGTGATAAGCCTAGAATTATAAGTAAAGAATATAGAAAGGATCATTATAATTTTTGACAGTTTTAATTTTGTTACTTAATTTTGCATTGTTTTAGCTTTCTCAGAAGATAAATAGAAATACAAATAATACATCTCTTAAAAATTTCACACGCATTTAGAACCCTAAAAATCATAAAAATAAATAATAAAGAAGTCTAGTGCCCCCGCTACCGGTGGTGTAGTGCACCCAAAAGGCGACGCGCGCGCGAAGAAGAAGACGTTTAAGAGAGCTGCGCGACGACGTCGCCGTGCAGTCCGGCGGATACGGAGCTCTCCGAGATGTGGGTGGTGGTGGCCTACGTGTCTAGTACCACTACTTGTCGCTCGAAGCTTAGTCTCGCGTCGTCTCGGAGAGCTCCGTAGCCACGGCCTGCACCCTCCGGCGCGCTTGGAGGCTTGCCTCCCGCCGCCGGCGGTATTACCGTTTTTATTTGTTTGTATTAATTTTGTGTATTTTTATTACTTTTTATAGTTATAATATATGTAAAATTAATGTAAATGTATTTAAAAATGTGAAATAAAGGAAATAATAAAGAACATAAGTATATACTTGTATATATTATGTTCCTACACATTTACGTAGTATTCAAACTAATCAATTGTGCGATGATCACAATCGCCAATAAAATATGTTACTCCACAATAAGTTGGCTGTCGGCGGCGGCGCATAGGGGGCAAAATAAAATAAAAATTCAGGGCTCCGTCAAATATACAGTAAAGTCAGCACTTAGATTCTCAAGAGCCATGCTACAGAACTTAATTTAAAAAAAAAAACTATGATATTAGACCAAATTGTTTAATGTAGGTAGGTATAGGTACTTAAATTAAAAAATACCTACCTATTAGGTACCACACGCTATATTCCGAAAATCGGGGTAAGCTAAGTAGTCGATGTTGTGCTGCAAGTACTCTTTTATATATCATTTAAATATATTAATAGAGCACATCACCGACCAACAAATTTTTCAATCGCTCACGCATAATTTAATCGATTTTATCAATCATTTGTTTCATTTTTTTTTTCCAGTCTCCGCGAACTTCCCCTCGCTCCCAATACCCGCACGCCGTGAAGGTGCGGACGAACCGGTCCGATAGGTATTTAAAGGTTGTTAGCCAAATAAATTTCATTATAATTAAAGAAGCTTTTTCTGTTTACGCATCGTGAGCTTTTAGAGTCATCTTATCAACGCCCTACATCGCTCTCTGAATTATGGCAATGAGCAAAAATATTCCTACCGCGAGCGTAGAGCGGGGAAGGATGCACGTTTTAGGTATCGTCAATATTTTATTGATAGTTATCTTGTCTGAATACTAATACTAAACGTGGTGGTCGGTGTGGTGGTGTAATTTACAAGTGTACCTTTTTTTTTTATGGAAACTGACACGGTTGGCTACATCACAACAACATTCAGTGCGGTGGTATCAACCCGGGCGGGTTACACCCTACCACCTAGTAATATAAGAAGGGAATCATATCCCTTAGTCGCCTTTTACGACATGCACGGGGAGAGATGCAGTGGGGTTATTCTTTTAAAGTACCGGCCCCACACATATTTCACACATACCTGCAGCACAACTCCGATTACTCTGCTTACCCCGATTGTCGGGATACATCATACTGCGTGTGGCATGTATGTATAATATGACTATTTTATTAATTTCAAATAATGTTTTTTTGAATTTTTTCAGTTTAGTTTTAATTTCAAATCCTACCCAAGCGCACTTTTATAACTTCTATGCGCCAATTATTAAAGCGAGCCATAATTAAAGCGAAAAAAATTACAATGCTAGCGACAGCAATATACCGACAGTCAGGATCGGTAGCTCGGTGGGGGTGTGCATTGGTGTCCAATAAAGCATCATTAAAATAATTATATATACTACATACACCATATATGATAACACTTAACACATACACATGCACGATAAAACAAACAAACTAAAGAAACATATGCAACAAAATAAAAAATAAAAACCAAAAGTATTTTTAACGTTTATCGATTGTACGGAACGATCGTCGATGCCCATCACTATGAGGTACTTTTTACGGAGGCTGTGCCATCAAAACATGATTTATGCCGTTCCGCAATATTACTGGTTTCTCTGCTCTTCAAGATCCGAGCAGAAGAACCCTTTGAATATATCTCTCGTTTCTTACGCTGAACTCCTGGCGATAAAATGCTGGAGCAAAAAGGGAAAACGGTTTGTGTGAAAAACATCGTTTGTGTATTAATGTTTATGTGATGCTTATTATAAAATACTGAACCGGCAATCGGCCCGTTTGATAGACGACGGGATGATAGCACAAATGCATTCTGGGGAGGACATAATAAGGATAAGATAAGAACATATTATATAGTTAACTTACTAACTGTACGTAGATACTTGAATAGTACTGTTAAACTTATAATAAGAAGCTTACTCATAAAAATCAGTCAAAAATTTTATATAAAAAAATATATATAAAAATAGGAAAAAGTAAAAATAATTTAAACGTGCTTAGAAAGATTTTTCAATGTGTTTTTTTTTTTGGTCTGTCCTAAAAACTGTCATACATACAGCGTCAAACGTGGTGTGATTATAGTCAAACTCTAAAACAAAAACAACAAATCGATCTGAAGTTAAGGTATTTACACAAAAAAGGTACGGAACCCTTCGGTGCACGAGTCCGATTCGCACTAGGCCGATTTTTTTGCTTTATACTGGTATGACGGTATTCTTCCTTGAATAATCTTAAATAAAATGTTCAGATAAATTGTTTTTCTAGGCCCGGTATATTTCGATATAATCGCCATTAAAAGGTCAGTTTCCGATGTTGGACGTGGTTTTGGCGACCCTTTCCTAACTCATAAGACCTCGATTATCTCGAAAAACCGGCCAAGTGCGAGTCGAACTCGCGCGCCGAGTGTTCCGTATCGCCATGTCATGGTCAGCGACACTCACACCATCTATGGCGTGTTTTATGTAATGCTTCATATTAGTTAAAATTCATGATTAGTTAAAATGCTTCATACTCTTTTCGGTAGATGGCACGCATACACTTTTTAGTTTATTGTATGGGCACCCCCGTTAATTTTTTACTTTTTCTTATTTTTATTATTTGTCGTTATATCGGCCATAATAACACATATTCTGTGAAAATTTCAACGGGCTGCCTATTACGGTTCAAGAGATACAGCCCTCGGACAGACAGACGGACAGACAGACAGACAGACGGCGTAGGCTTCAGACTCAATCCAGCGTCGTGCCGTGCGACTTGTGGATGACCCTGTGGTGTCCCGCGACTTAGAACCGCTGCAACTCCGTAGGGACGTCGGCTCCCTAAGTGTGTTCTATCGTCTATTTCACGGGGAGTGTTCGGAGGAGCTGTTTAATGCGATTCCGTCGTCCCCACTCCACCTCCGCACTACGCGTACTGGGCAGGGGATGCACCCCTATACAATCGACCTACCGAGGATGCGCATCAACCGGTTCTGTAGGTCTTTCATTCACAGAACCGGGAAAATGTGGAACGCACTCCCTGCTCATATATTTCCTACCAAGTACAGCCTGGGGTTATTCAAAAGGGGCGTGAAAAGGCTCCTGTCAGGCCGGCATGGCATTCGCAAACCCCGTGCATCACAGAATGTCCATGGGCATCGTAAGTCACCTCCTCGTAAGTGAAACGGTGCCATATGTCGCGCTTTCTATAAAAAAAAAAAAAGGCTTAGTAATAGGGTCTCGTACGACGGATACGGAACCCTAAAAATACGAGTACTGGAAAAAAATTCTGCTGAGGTAAAGCCTATTAAATGAGGAATTATGTGGTGGTTGGTCAGCAAATGCTTTCGAGCTGTAGGACATTCGGTATACTGTTTTATAGCTTTAATTATTTCTTTGTAAATAAATCATTCACATCCGTAGACGGAAAAAATAGTAATATTTTTTATGATCGAAGTTCACATCACGCAAGTCAGCGCAACTAAACTTAAAGTCACTTTCAAGTGAAGGCACAACAGAGCCTTAAGGTTGAATGGCGAATATCAGTAGAGCGAAGTCACCGCAGCGGCCACCACTGACACCAGGCCATGGTGGTGCACACCCGTGGCACGGGCGCGGTCTAACCATGGAATATGAGATCGATGTGATTTGTGCGTGAGTGGGTTCTTTTGACTAAGCACGTATGGAGTGGCCCTTTCTAGGGGTAGCCGTGGAAAGTCATTACATCATACTAATAATAAATCTGTATGGGATGGTGATGGAGTAAATTACTTTGTTTTATGAAATACTGCGTTTGTAGACTCTATGTATGATACTAAAACTAAATTGACGATTTTTAGAAAATATATTTTCTGTATGTATGTATTTATGTTTGTATGTATGTATGTATGTATGTATTGTATGTATGTATGTATTTTTCAGCCTTCCTTATCATTTTAATTCATCCACAATCAAGAAACATTGCATTTTATCCGATAATATATTTTTATCATATTTGGTTCTTCTGTTTCATTCGGTATTAAATATCGACGTAGTCGTAATGTGTCGGTAATATTTTCATAAATTATTTCGTTGTTTTCTCCTATGTTTTATTCTGTGCTGTTTTTTTTTTCTTATTTTATTCTCTTATCTGTTGTCAGCCTCGCTCAGTGGTACGATCGGTCGGCTGTCGGAACTTTAATGGGTGGCCGTTCAACCGTTGGAGGCTGACCATGGTTCGGATTCCAAGTAAAACTGTTGGTCCATTCCCTTATTACCATACTAGGTGGTAGGGCTTTAATCCGCCCAGGTTGGTACCACTGAATGAAAGGTCGGTCGAAGCGGCTATGTGAATAGTTCATGTTTCGTCTAGTTCAGTGTAGACGGGGCGACATGGCACCTAGCTCTGTTTAAGTGAAGTAAGCGACCGTGTCAGTTGCCTTGAAAAAAAATCTTCTCTATGTCCGACAGTAAATGAAGAATCTCTCTTAACTATTCCTATACCACACACGCTGTATCCCGACAATCAGCGTAAGCAGCAATTGGTGTTGCGCTGCAAGAATTCTGGAAAATTGCAACACAACATCGACCACCACGTTTAGCAAAGTATTCGGACAAGATAACTATCAAACAGCAAGTAAGGCACAAAGACCCAACTCGGTGGAAGGACCGCGTCAAGGTGATAGGTGGCAAGCCTGTCGCCCTTTTGCACGGCATCTCGTCCTTATCCCTTAGTCGTCTTTTACGACATGCACGGGGAGAGACGCAGTGGGGCTATTCTTTTTAAGTATCGGCCTCACACAGTCCTAAATACAGTATTTAAGCGATCCAGGCCGATCTAACCTTCACTTTGCGTCCGGATAAGGCATGCACCTTCAAATAAATCATACTTATCGGTAACGAAGCGTGGAGCAACCAGACGGTGTGGTTTTCGATTCTTAGACTGGATTCACGGCCGTCACGAGATTCAGACGGATTTGTTATTCTGTCGGCGGGAACACTCGTGGCCGCATACCGCACCCCGCGTCCCGGTACAAAGGGCGGAGATACGATTGTGTGCAATGTCAATATGGCTTAATACCTATAGCTCGTCATTTGAATAATTATCAATATAAACCACGATAAACTTTAATAACAATTTAGGTTCAGATATGGACTTGTGCAAAGTTATTTAGTTACTTACAATACCATGTATTAATTACTTTTTTTTATGGGTAGCGCGACATGTGGCGTCGTTTCACCTACAAGTAGGTGTCTAACGATGCCCATGGACATTCTGTGATTCACGGGGTTTCGAATGCCATGCCGGCCTGACAGGAGCCTTTTCACGCCCCTTTTGAAGAACCCCAGGCAGTACTTGGGAGGAAATAGATGGGCAGGGAGTGCGTTCCACATTTTCCCGGTTCTGTGAATAAAAGATCTAAAGAACCGGTCGGTGCGCATCCGTGGTAGATCGATTGAATAGGGGTCAATGGGAATGCACCCCTATTCAATCGATCTACCACGATCTGCCCAGTACGCGTAGTGCGGAGGTGGAATGGGGACGCCGGAATCGCGTTAAACAGCTCCTTCGAACATTCCCCATGAAATAGATGAAACAAATTATTGGTTGAAATAAAAGCAATATTGCATGCAAATATCGAATCGAAATAAAATAATAAAATAAAAAAATAATTTTAAAAAACCTTCACTGTTTTAACCAAAGTTATTCTATCCATTAGTTAAGTACTTATGTAGGTACAAACTGGATGTTATGCCACACAAAAATATGTATATTTATATAGTACAAGCTGTGCCCGCGGCTCCGCCCGCTCTCATATTTCACTTCACTGCTAACCTCATAAGCTATTTAGCGTGATAGTAAGTAGCCTATAGTTGATGGGAAGAATCAAGCTATCCATAGAATTTTGTTTTATTAAAATCGGTTCAGTGGTTCTCGAGTTATAAGCGGACAGACAGACATACACTCAGACACTCAGACACTCAGACAGAAAGCAGACGTTGGATTTTATTATAGGTAAGGATTCGGGTTAGTGTTAGACAGTTAATGTTTAAACGGGGACGTAAGAATAAATAAACATAAACAGCAATAATCTTAGTTGTACATAGTACCTATAGATAAAATCTATATTTTTATTTTTAGTCCATGTTAATTTTAGTTTTTTTTTAAGTTTAGTTCTTTGTCAATTGTATGTGCTTAAGGTAATAACACTTTAATTTAACTTTCAATTTCATTTCAAATTCTCTATTGGTAATACTTGCGATCACGCATTTTCATAGATTTAAGAAAAGCGAAACTAACTAAAGAAAAATTTGTAAACGTATTTTTTTCAATTTATCAGTATTTGGTTGGTTTTAGTATTTCGGTTTTTCATTTCATTATAAAATTAGACGAACTTATTGCAGCTAGCAATGTCTTCCAATAATCATTGTAAATGACAACGGACTCATTAATATTAGTGTGCAGGTTTCTTCGCATTGTTCATTGCCTGTGAAACCTGTGAAAATAGTGACAAAGCTCTGTTTTCTCATCTCTTTCAAAAGACATTCATGTGATCAACGAAATGGAACGGAAGTGTGCCGCGAATCATTGCTTGCGCAAGTGGAGTCGTATAAATGAAGTGACAATGCGGCCATTGTTGCGAGGAAGGAAGCGATTTGTGTGTTTTGACAGGGAGGGCGCGCGCACGCGCCAGTCACGTGACACACCCCCTATATATCGCTACTGGGCGAACAGTAGTGGGCGAAGCGTTCGCTAGTGGGCGATGACTGGGATATGATGTATAGTTGGCTTTAAAAGTGGATAAACGCATTTATAGAACAGTGTCACACGTGCGCCTTAGTGAATGACACAGAGCGAGAAACACCGCGTGACGGCTTGGGTAAGACGGCTGCCGACCGCTATTCTGTGGTGAATGCCAAAACTTCAAGTATAAGATACTGTTTAGAAGTCCGTCTCACGAAATAAGTCCCGCAGAAACGGCACTACGGTCATACACTTCCACGTATTGCCGCGGGACTTCTTTCGTAAGAAGGACTCTACTTATTATTATTTATTATCAATTTATTATCAATTTATTTATTATATATTTTGTTCCAGGCGCAACACGTTAGGAATGCATCCACACACTGTCGATATCCCCCCACGTAGGACAAATCGATCCTGTAAATTCTTTATTTTACAGGGTTGTCAACATGTGGAATGCCCCTGCATACTTTCCTCTAATGTACAGTCTGGGTCTGGGATCCTTCAAACATAATGTGAAGGTGCACCGAACGACCGACATGGTATTCGCAGCCCCGGTAAATGTCCGAAAGCCCGTGGGCGCGTCGGACTACACCTCTGCTTTAGTCTGGCGCGCGCCATATGTCGTGTTTTCCATAAAAAAAAGTTGCAAACGCGTAGTTTTATCTATTGGTTACATTATTAAAAAATATATTTATAAAAACTTTGCTCACGGTCGTTCTCGGAGCTGTGTGGCTTGACGTTTTATGCCAAACGTATTACCAATCTTAATAATCGAATCCGGAGTTGTCCAGGGACGTTGGTTCAGGGTCTAAGGCGAAATTAGCGTCCCGAAAATTAGGGATCCTCTACGATGTAATTTTTCACACCGCATACGTTTACATAGTTAAGTAACATAAATTTTCAGGTCATGAATAAGATTTTGGCTTAGTTGCTGGAGCAAGATAAAAGCAATAACTAGTCTTTACTTTTATTTCCTGTGAATAAGCTTCTAATGTCAGATGCCAAATACGACTTTGGTGCCAACAGCATAAGATTCAATATGGTGCAATCTTGCAAGTTAATAGAACGTAGGAGCTTGCGTCACAATACTATAGAAGATGCAACTGTTCGAAATTTCGAGAGAATAAGACGTATACGTCATCGACCCGATGACGAAATTGTTACCGCGTTTGCGGTTCGTGCCAAAGGTCTAGTTTCGAATCCAGGTCGGGAGTATTTTTCTCTTTTGCATATATCCAATGAAGAAACACTAGTCTGCATTTACAATCATGGTATACGCAATCTTAATCGTTATCTATCGACCATGCAGCAGCTACTCAAAGCGCACATTCTGTTTTTACGTCACTTTAAAATCAATGATCTGGATAGGAATTTAATCGAATTATAAAATCGGCTCTTAGTTATCAGTCAGTAAGTCAATCTTTTTTATTTTCTTATGTAAACCAAAATGTGTGCCATGACGTGCCCAGCCCACTGACCACTGGCGGCTGGTCCTAAAGTGCGCTCGTGCGCCGCACTACCATAACACGAGAAGTCTTCACTTCACTCAAAATAAATAATACCTTACAACATACTACATTAAAACCATAAAGATCGTACTCCAAATAAATACGAATGTGAATTCGACCTTATTTTATAGGTCACAAGGCACATTTTTGCGAGTAAAGGCGCGCGCCGTGCGGAATATAAATCGCACGCGGGTCTCCCATACTGAATGTATGGGGATCGGCAAAACACCGCTAGCGCGTGAGACAGAAGATACTTCATATAAACAGTATGGGCCGAAAGGAGTTCTGCGTGCGGCGCACGAGCGCCAAACAAGGACGCTATATCGTGAATACCCGCGCGTGCGACACGTCGCCTCGCGAGCGATTCGTTTTGCACAAGTCCGTCTTACAAACTCTTTGCCGTCTACCTAGAGTCAGCGCGCTGTCATGTGATGTCACATACCCGTTAGCGCGCGAATATTTAAAATGGGATATGGTTAGGTTTTGTGCTTTCTGTCATGTGATACTGTGAATTAAGTGGTGCCGATATTTGCCTAAGCGTTGGTTAAAGGCAAGGCTTGTACCTTGTATCAGGTGATCCCGGGTTCAATTCCTACTTTTCAAATGCTTTTATTTTTATATTTTATTTTGAAGTATTTTTAGACTGTTTTCTTTTTGAAAACTGCAGTAGTGCTGTGGTCTATGGGGTGTATTCATAAAGGTACTAAAAATAAGTTAAAAAACTTGTTTGGATTTTTTTTTCTTGTTTTTTGCAACTCATTGATTGTCTTGAGAATATTCATACTAGGTACTTACATAATAAAACGCAGGCGTTTATAGAATTCGGAAGTCCCGATCTTAAAATAACATGACGGGAATGTGTTGGGAAATTTGGTATTTAAGTAGGTAGGTAGGTACTTAGCGCACTACCGGTCACTGAAGTCACCAGCCGCCACTGCCACTGACTGACCATTGACCCGTCGATATCGACTACTTTTGTGCATCGGCAGATTGCCTCGTTACTTGCTCGTTACATACCATATGAGTAGGTAGCGATAATTGATCGCATCGTGTCGGTTCAATGTTTCTATAATAAGAACAGAAGACAAAAATGCACTCATGATCGTTCCAAGTCTCTCGCGAGAGTCTAGAATGTTCACTCGCACTATATAAGGGTGCTCGGCACGCACAATAGGAGGCTAAGGGTGTCTGCGCGCTGTGATTACCGTGCGCGTAATTCGATAAATAGGGTTCCGTGGTCACCCAATAATCAAATTTATTCATAGGGAGGGTTTGTTGAAGCGCTCTTAATTTCGCGTAATGATGGGGAGGACCTTAGCTATGACAAGCGCGACTTTAGTTTTCTCTGGCGATGTTCAATGTAGAAATTGTCCAATTTTAAATGTCTCGCAGCCCAACAGCGAATCTTTCCCAATCTACCTCTGCCTCTGGCCGGTTCCTACAATAATATTACTAACTCCTCTTTTCACGAAATTTCTCTAAGCAAGCCTCTAAATCCGCTCGCGTGGTTTCGCGAGGAGAGGTGTTTTTGTGCATCATTCGTCCCTCGGTACAGCCACCCATGTTGGTGTACATAAAAAACTACTTCTTTCTTTTCAATTTTCATCAAGTGGTTTTATTAATTTCACTTTCCGTATGTTGTTTATGTCAAGTCTTGCGACTTATACCTAACCGATTCTCATAAAACTTGGCACATGTATTTCCCATGAGCAAGCAACATTATTTTTCCTACTTATCACCGAAACGTTGGCTGCAAGAAATCTCACTTAGTGTAAGTTCCCCTTTTTTCATGTACTTTTTGCACTTTTTTCTTGTAGGTAAGTAAAGGTTTTTTGATTTTGTGTTTTTTTAATGTTCTATTCTTTATGCAAATACATACAGCATGCAATTGTTGCATATCTATTTGTATTTGTTTATTACACTCGAATAAACGGCTAAAATCAACTTAATGCCTAAGGCATATTCTTCGAGTATACCCGAAGGAAGGCACCTATTTACGTTCGGCGTAAAGTAGTCGATATTGGACACCGGGTGGCTAAGCTCAAGTGGCAGTGGGCTGGGCACGTTATCCGAAGAGACGATGACCGTTGGAGTAACCGTGTCCTACACTGGCGGCCGTGGACAGGAAAACGGAGTGTGGGAAGACCACCCGCCAGGTGGGACGACGACATCAAGTACGCCGGCGGAAATCAGTGGTTCCGTATCGCTGAAGGCCGAGAGGACTGGAGGAAAATTGGAGAGGCGTATGTCCAGCAGTGGACGCTTACACGCTGACTGACTGACTGACTGACTGTAATGAGTCAGTTAGTTACATACAGATGTCTTAGAAAGCGCCTACTATATCCATTTGACCTTCATTATAATCTGTTTGATCTCGAAATAATATAAGTGGTAGCTATTATTACGAAATTGGTAATGGAGTAAATTGAATGGGGTCGTCGGCCAGTTCAATGCGGATCATATCAGAGAGGCGCACAGACAAATGGTAATCTTGTATTACGCTAAGGTTATAGCGCTCAAGAACATATTTTGCAACGAACAGTTTGAGAGCACAAAAGGTAATATTTTTTGTGCATAATAAAACAACAAACAACAATTTTTTATACCGCGCCATTTCTAAAACAAAACAAAAAATGTATTTTTCGTGGTTCGGCTTCGAGGTAAAACAAAAAATGTATTTTTTTGTTTGTTATAGCTATGGTGTACTTTACTCTTGTAAAATTCACACATGATTTTTTAAATATTTTTTTAGAGCATTTTAATAATAACTTGTTAATATCAACCCCATAGTACTCTCATGAAATCGCTGTAGTCGGGTAGAAAGACGTACCTACCAACTACTCGGTCGTGTTTTTTTTTATGGATAGTGCGACATGTGGCATCTTTTCACCTACAAGTAACCGACTATCGATGCCCATGGACATTCCGTGATGCACGGGGATTGCGAATGCCATGCCTTGAGGAGCCTTTTCAAAAAATTCAAAAGTGAGGGGATGTCAACAATTTGACACCCGGAATAGTAAACCTAAAGCTATAATGCTACGGTCAGTCAGCGTGTATGCGTCCACTGCTGGACAGAGGCCCCTCAAATTTTCCTCTAGTCCTCCAGGCCTTCAGCGGTACGGAACGACTGCTTTCCGCCGAAGTACTTGATGTCGTCGTCCCACCTGACGGGTGATCTTCCCACACTCCGTTTTCCTGATCACAGCCGCCAGTGTAGAACAGGGTTACTCCAAAGTTCGTCGTCTCTACGGCTAACGTGCTCAGCCCATTGCCACTTCAGCTTAGCCACCCTGCGTCCAATATCGGTATAAAGTTACGGATACTAGGTGGATACGATTGTTTGTTCTGCCGGTTTGTGGTTCTTCTTGGAACAAATATCACTTTTTTATTGCTTTACATTTTGTAAATTGATTCTTAGACAATTTTTTACGTTTTTACGTTCACGCCACTATATTGGAGAAACAGGCCTGAACATAGCAAAAAAGTATGCTTGAATGTTTGCAAATTAATTTCAATAATATTTTGTCCGCCTCGGTAGCTCAGTGGTGCGGTCGGTCGACTGTTGTTAAGCAACCCCGAGCGCGGTCAGTACTTGGATGGGCTACCGCTCGATCGTTGGAGCCTGACCGTGGTTCGGATTCGAGGTAAAACTGTAGATCCCTTCCCTTCTTACTTTACTAGGTGGTATGGTTTATCCCGCTCGGGTTGGTACCACCGCACTGAATGAAACGTCGGTCGAAAGGGCTATGTAAATAGTTCGTGTTTTCCGTCCAGTTCAGTGTAGCCGACGTAAAATGAAGGGCACTGACATGGCACCTAACTCGCCCGGTGTTATGGGCTGACATCACGGATTTTGTAGGTGATGTAGCCAACCGTGTCAGTTTCTATAAAAAAAATTAGATATGCATTATCGACATGAACACTAAGTACTAGATCCAACACTAAGTCCAAGATAAGTACTTAGATTTACTTTAATCAAATACTGATCGATGATTGGGAAAATTGTAAAACCAAATTGCACACCTACATACATACCACACGCTGAATCCCGACAATCGGGGTGAGCAGAGTAATCAAGGTCGTGCCGCAGGTAGTCTTGGAAATTACAGCACCACACCGACCGCTACGTTTAGCAAAGTATTCGGACAAGATAACTATCAAGCAGCAAGTAAGGCACGGAGACCCACCGTGCTGCACCACTCTTTGGAATGACCGTTCCAAGAAGAGAGGTGGCTAGCACGTCGCCCTCTAGCACGGCATCTTGTCCTTGGTCGCCTTGTAAGACATGCCATGGGGGGAGATGCAAAAATGAAATAAAATTATATTGATAAATTTAAAAAAACTGTGATTGTCTGGCGTTGAAGTCTTTTCTATGAGGTAAACAAAGTAACGCAATAATTCTATGCAAAGTACTACATACCTACTGATCCACCTCAACACGGCAGAAACTCAAGGAACGCCCATTCTTTTAACCCCTACTTCAACACTCGGCACTAGGTAGTCTTACCTCCTGAAAGATAAACACAGAAATATATGTATCAAGGAAAACTCGCCGCCTCTGGATACAAGAAAACAGGATAAAACCGAACAAAACTAGCTCGCGCAGACCTCCCCGAGGAACGAAGGAGGGGGCATGAGAGGGGTGGGAGCAGTCGTATGTACCAGATAACTCGATTTCGACCGAACGCTACCTGCCTCTGTACCATGAAACTCGTGTGATAAATGTAGATATTTTGGTAAAAAATATATACAGATACCTTGCAGTGCTATGCACTTTCCTTGTTCGTGTCATAAGCAGAGCATAGGCTTACAATTGTGCGTGCTTTATTATTAGAAATAAAAAAAAAACACAACTAATAGAAAAATGTAAGCAAGCAACATTCGTGGTATGAGAAGTAGAACACCATCTCACGTTTTCTTATGATAAGTATGTCGAATACGACCGAATGTCCATGGGTGTCGCTGGACACCTTATGGATGGTTCGGCGCTAGTCGCGCTTTCAATAATAAAAAATAAATCAAATTACTTTATTTGCATATCTTATCAAACTTAAAGTAAAAAAAAAAACATCAGAATATAATCAAACTAACAAATAAATTAAAATAAAAAGCTCGTTCATTGGGACTGTGACTGTGACGGAGGCGTCCCGCCGCTAATTGGCCAAGCTTATGTTTTTGGTGAGGAACGCTCTGGCACGACGGTCCCCGGACGCCTCCATAATCAGTTTGATAAGTAATCTTTTGCCTGCATTTCCTAAAGATGTGAATGAATTTTATATTTACACAGCCTCTGAGTTTCTAAAATAGCTGGATTTCATAGTAGAAGGACTGAATTCTGGGGTAAAATTTTGCGCATTTCACTGTTTTTGCCTTGGTACACGCGGATGTATAAATGTTTTATTCGGATATATTTCGACGCGGAAGTAAAATGCTTGCTTCTGTTTTAGTTTAATAAAGGCTTCAGAACAGCGAGATATGCTTGATTGTGTTTAGTCGTTTTCTGTACGTTTCAGAAGACTTTTGAGAAGGGTGAGAATATTTTAGTTAAAACTTGTTTTCTTTCGTAGCCTTATTGTGTCACCACAGTGACTATTTATACGGGTACTGGATGAATAGTTTATAATTAATTGTTCGATTGTACCAGTATGAATATAATATGCAGCCTTGTGTCACGTACGTTGTTTTTTTTATAAAACTTGTGTTAAGCAAAATATAAGCTAAATTGAATTACAGATACATTTGACAGGTATCTATAGGTAGATTTATGAAAAACTAAATAAAAATTAAAATAAAAGTCTGCTTGAACGAACGGAATAAAGGCGACAACAAAGTTTCACTTGAGTGTAGTTATTATCGGGTCTCATCCTAAAATGACTGCGAGAGAGTCAGCGAGCTAGGCTGAAGAGGCTTCAATCATTGCAGCTTTGTCCTAAGGGGGCGGAGGGCGTTGAAAGCTCGCAGAAGTGAAGCTATTATAGAATTATGATTTAAAAGTGTATACATACAAAAATATAAAATTCACAAATGATGACAAAATGTTTTTCGGTATTAAAAAATAAATAAATTTGATCAATTTTTCTTCTAAAGAGAACTTTAGTTTAAGGGACGAAAGTGTGCTTGCTTGGATACCAAACTAGGCCGGTACACCCACATTATTCTTTAGGTATCTACCTACAGTTTTCACCGACGAGCATGTATGAAGAACATTATGAGAGTGGAAGAGTCGGCAGTGGTGTGTCAGGATCGTGGCACATAGAGATCCGTTGTCTCTGCCTACCCCACTGGGAAACAGGAGTGACGCTATGTATGTATGTATGTACAACTTTCAACAACAAAGATACCTACATATAATTATTTTCTTTAAAAATTTTATTTTGCTGAAAATTTTACATTTTTAGCGGAGATTGGCTGAAGAAGTCACGGCATTGCTTTCTGCATGCTGTATTACCTTCGAAAAGATTTTTTTTTTCAGATATCGTATTCTATCATTGGAAAATCTACATTTCCGCAATCAGCCCTACCTCGCCACGTTTGCCCGCACTACCGGCTTTACCGTCGCGACTGCCACCCCCTCCCAACCCCCTAAAGCCCGGGCTCCCCCAAAAAGAGGGTGAAAGAACCTTCGCGACGTGCGCCGACTGCCGACTGCGTGACTCAAATCAGGTCCAATTCGATTGTGACCCTCCCCGCGATACACGCGCCCCGCGCGCTTTCCGCCTACACCCGCAAGCACACACCATTGCGGAAAATTTACAACGTTTTCGAGAATCTTTAGATTCAACATGATGATGTTCCCATAATAAACCGTACCGTATCGTGTGGGGCCGGTACTTTAAGAGAATAGCCCCACTGCATCTCTCCCCTTGTATGTCGTAGAAGGCGACTAAGGGATATGACTCCCTTCTTATATTACTAGGTGATAGGGTTATACCCGCCCGGATTGATACCACCGCACTGAATGAAAGGTCGGTCGAAACGGCTATGTAAATAGTTTGTGTTTTCCGTCCAATTCAGTGTAGCTGGCACGACCGAAGGGAAGCACTGACGTGGCACCAAGTTCACCCGTTGTTTGACATCACGGATGTTGTAGGTGATGTAGCCAACCGTGTCAGTTTCAATAAAAAAAATAAAATAAACCACGTTTAATAAAGGATTTTGGATCATTATTTGCAAATAAATTGCAATATATTAAATGGCTCAGACAAATTTAAATGAAATATATTATTTATAGGTAGTTTAAATATTTTTTTTTTAGGTTTAGTTTATAAATTATTTTAGTTTAGTTTATCATTTTTCTTAATTTTATTGTTATATTGTATGATTGTATCATGATTTTGATTAAAGACCATATATTAGAGAAATTATCAGTTTTTTTTTTCAGCACATCGACTACCAGTGCAAAGTGCTTATAAGTGTTAGAGGAAAACATGCCCGCTAAATCCCGGATTAGGCAACTCACATAAGTGTAGGTGTACCATAAGGTTAGACGGCGGCGTCGCGGCGGGTGAGTGCCGTTACAGTACAGCCCGCGCCCGTCCGCCCCCTCCGCCGCGCACCGCGCCGCGCCGTCGAGCCTCGACCGCTCTCCACTACGCTTTGTTGGCGGCCCTCGAGACCTAATAAAAGATATTGACATAGAATCAATAATATATTATCCAAGCACCGCCGACGTCATACTCTTTCAATATATCATTCCGTTCCATGTAAATTTCGAGTATTTTGAACCTTTTCATGTCATAAGTCAACATTGATACGTGCACAGACATACGGCGTCACTGAGAGGTGGCAACAATTTCTTTAACGATTCAACATTAGTACAAATTGTTCAATCCATGTTATATATGTTTAAAATTTTGTATTTTTGTTTTTATAGAATGATTATGTGTGGATAATCTTAAAAAAACACAAAAAAAATTATACTTGCTTCACCTGCCAGAATGCGTATTTTGCGAAGTTGAAATGTACTATTACGAATTTCACCTAGGTCATAACTACAAACAAAACTTCAACTTTATCGTCTTCGTCAAATAGCAGATCAATCTCTCGAATAAATAATTTAATAATTAAAAAAAAAATTTAATTTAAAATAAAATAATTTAAAAGTTAAATCAAGTCAAATAAAAAAACGTTTATTGCACATAAATCAGACATAGGGTAATAATTAATGTCTTTCGCATTTTCTGCCAGTTCACCCTTTTGAAGTTATGTATACGTCTTTACGCACGTATGAAAACATGTACTGAAAATTTAAAAAAAACGCCATCGTCATCGAAGCTCGTGGCAATGGGCTGGGCACGTCAGCCAGAGAGACGACGACCCTTGGAGTAAGCGTGTCCCACACTGGCAGCCGTGGACGGGAAAATGGAGTGCGGGAAGACGGCCCGCCTGGTGGGACGACGACATCAAGTGCGTCGGCGGAAAGCAGTGGTTCCGTACCGTTGAAGGCCGCGGACGGGCTGGAGGAAAATTGGAAAGGCGCATGCTCAGCAGTGGACGCATACACGCTGACTAACTGACTGTATGTCTGTTCGTCTGTCTAACGTCACGGAGTACGGATGATTGTGAAACGGTCAGGTAAGAAGCACTCCGTAGCGGAGATTGAGTGCTCTGCGCCACAGTTAGAGCGGCACTCGCTCGTAGATAATCGTCGTGTTGTTTTGAAGGAATGCGTCTTCGAGCTCGGGCCACCTCCGGTGCCGAATCCGCAAGTCACACTCGCGGGCCGGCCGGCAGAGAGGCCGCGAGACGAGCTCCTTGCAAGTCATACATCGCGCTCGGCTCGCCTCACAGCGACGAACAATTCACCCAAGTATCATTATGCCCTGCGATGCGTGTCAGTGACGAATGTTATATTTTAACTTCGTGATAAAATTCTGTTGAACTCTTAACCCTTAGACCCCTATGGGGTAATTTTATATCCCAAAAAGTTTAAAAAATTCCACCGTATGTATTTCATACCCAATCTCCATGAAATTTAAGCCATCCCGTAGTTTATGAACAATGCTATCATATTGGAGCGTTGGTAGCATGATCTTCACCTAACTTTACACATCATTCGGCCATCAAAGTGACTAAGGACGCACGCGTTGTTACTTTTCGTGAAGTATTTCGTAAATTTAATTAATTTAATTTAATTTAATTTTACTTCTGTGTGTCATTTTGCCTTTTATTTATAGATTACCCAACACAAAAAAATTATAATCATAGTGTTAAAATAATTATTTTATTCATAAACTACTGCTGGCATATAAAAATCAAACCCATAAACCACTACTGGGATCTTTGTCATCCTACCTGATAAACCTGAAATCTATGAAAATAGAAGACTGAAAAAAATCAAGTACCTACATCTATTTTTATGTCTACAAAAAGTGTACAAATTTTCATAAAGGTTGCTCTGCTAATTCCGGAGATCAAATGCAGGGGTCTAAGGGTTAAGTAAAATAAAAGAGCTGCGTTTAGGTTAACGATAAGCGTTCTCGAATAAAGTAAGTAACTAAGGATGAGACTCAAGCCCGAGCTTCGTTCAATTTAACGATATTATTTTCGATGAAAGTAAGTAACTAGAGCGAAGCCATAGATAGATAGAGCTATGTTCAGGTAAATAAATAATAAAACTTCTCGAATACAGTAAGTAGATAACTAATGGCCTCACCCTTAGTTACTGAAGAAGACAGAGCTTATAGTTTAATTTATCTATATTGTTAGATTGATAAAATCGGGGAAAGGCTAGATAAGGAAACCCCGAGCCAGAGATTGGAATTGCGATTGGGATTTGCAATTGCGAGGCCGAAAGCCGAGCTGCGATCAACTTAACGATATTCTTCCCTATGAAAGTAAGTAACTAAGGGCGAGACCCAAGGCCTAGCTGCATTCAGGTAAACGATATTATATTCTGTCGAAGAAAGTAAGTCATTAAGGGTCAGGGCCGAGAGTGGGAAAAGGTTTATCGTATATATGAACGCAGCTCAACCTTCGGCCTCGCCCTTAGTTACTTTCTTTGAGAACGTATATGGTTTACCAATACGCAGCTCCGCCTTCGGCGTCGCCATTAGTTATTTACTTCCATCGAGAAATAATATCGTTTACCTGAAAGGAGTTTCTCCGATAAGAACATATGTAGTTTACTTGAATGAGGCTCGGCCTTCGGAGTCGCCTTTATTGACTTACTTCCATCGAGAAACAATAGCCTTTACGTGAAATAATTAGTTTCAACTAAACAAATTATTCCAAATGTTAAATAAGTAGATATATCCTTTTCTTCTATTTCTCAAAAAACCAATAAAAATATTGATTATTGATTATTGAACATTTCAGTCGGTTCTCATCGATGTTCGGACAATAATCGGCGCAGGAAAGCGGCAAGCGTGCGGGGTACATCGGATTCCGTCCGCGCTCGCTCGGACGGAGGTCGAGCATTCTTCTTTCCGAGTCACTTGCTCTTTTGAGAAACGTTTACGTTGACGTTTGTCTATGTGGGAGGTTGGTATGGTTACTCGTATCACAACTAGGACCTACTTGTTAAAATATTATAGCCGAGTATTGTCCAATATGGCAAAATAAGATTTATTAGTAAATATTACTAAAATTAATCCAGGCAATGAACGAGGCAATCCGCCGACATTGGACAGTCGATATTGGACACCGGGTGGCTAAGCTCAAGTGGCAGTGGGCTGGGCGCATTAGCCGAAGAGACGATGACCGTTGGAGTAACCGTGTCCTAAACTGGCGGCCGTGGACAGGACAACGGAGTGTGGGAAGACCGCCCACCAGGTGGGACGACGACATCAAGTACGTCGGCGGAAAGCAGTGGTTTCGTATCGATGAAGGCCGGGAGGACTAGAGGAAAATTGGAGAGGCGTATGTCCAGCAGTGGACGCTTACACGCTGACTGACGTGACTAAAATGAAACAAAGTATTATTATAGCTAAACATTTTCATAGCTAATTTATGAAGAATGAGAATGTTTTGATCTGCAGGATTGCAATGCATTTTGTTCGTTCTAATATTTTGTGGCCTGCCCGTGGTAATTCTAATAAAAAGTATTTCGACTCAATCGACTCAACTCAACTCAACTCAACTCAACTCAACTACGAGTGGAAAGGGATAAGGAAAAAATGCCGTGCTAAAGGGTGACAGTCTAGCCCCTCTAACCTTGGCACGGTCTTTCCACCGCGCGATGCAGCAGGTTTATCTACTGATAACCTATCAAGCAGCCTTACTTGCCTGCTTGATAGTTATCATGTCCGAATATACATACTGTGCTAAACGTGGTGGTCGGTGGTGTGCTGTAATTCACCAATAGTGTTTGCAGCACAACACCGATTGCTCTGCTTATCCCCCGATTGTCGGGATACAGCCTGTGAAGTGTATGTATGAGTGGAATGCAACTGTGTATTTTCTATGTTTGTATAGTACCTACAGGCATACATAAACATTTCATGCTATACCCTATTAAATATTCTGTGGCTATACTTACAAACTACTCACACGGTTGCTAGTTCGTCGCGTTGTTGCTATTGGCCGTTGTTATAATTTGAAGGGAGTGGCGGTAGGGGTTTTTCACATGTAGGTACATTTCCGAACCGAATTCATTATGTTTCATTGTTTCATACCGTGTGGGGCCGGTACTTAAAAATAATAGCTCCACTGCATCTCTCCACATGCATGTCGTAAAAGGCGACTAAGGGATAAGGACAAGATGCTGTGCTAAAGGGCGACAGGCTAGCCACCTCTCACCTTGGCACGGTACTTCCACCGAGTCATGCAGCAAGTGGGTCTTCGTGCCCTACTTGCTGCTTGATTGATTGAATCTTGTTTGAATACTTTGCGAAACGTGGTGGTCGGTGTTGTGCTGTAATGTACCAGAGTTCTTGCAGCACAACACCGATTACTCTGCTTACCCCAATTGTTGGGGTATGTGAAATGTATGTTTCATAGACCACAAGGTGTATGACGAATGTTTTGGACCTCGAATACAGGGATGGCGGAACAAAGAATTTATGCTAGTGGGTACTTTTTCGAGTAGTTCGCTCATCGTACCACTGCTGGACACGGCACTCTTTTCTTGGCCTTTATTTCACACTAGCTTTTTCCCGCGGCTTCGCTCGCCTATGTCCATCCTGAAGGTTCTTTCTAAATATTGGTCAAAAAATTTTTTAAATCGGATATGTATTTTCGCCGATTACCTCCTATATCCAAACTTACAATACTAATATTATAAAGAGGTAAAGCCTCTTTATAATATTAGTATAGATTTTTACAAGAAATGTATATTAATTTATACAGATTATATTAAAAACAAAAAAAATATACAAAATTAAATTGTTGTTTATTGTTGGTTATTGTTTATTGATCATGGCAGTAAGACTGCACTCGAACTTGTCACAATTTGTTTTATCCGGTTCGATTTCACCCACGAATAAGAACCGGCAAGAAATTTAGCAGGAGGTATTATAATAACACCGCCTACATACAGTCTATTGAAAACACAGCTTGAGAGCGAAATTAACAATTTTACTGAGAGTTCTGACTACAGAGACTTAATGCGTCACAGGTGTACACCTGATACAAAAACTAATGTAGGTTGTAAAATTTGCATGAAGCGCTCTATGTAAAAGGTTAAACCGAGATTTATCTAAGTTTTTGGTACTTAAAAATTAAATGCTCGTACATAATCGTCCCTTCCCCCATTTTGTATGAATACTATAAAGCTAGTACTAGGTACCACCGCACTGAATGAAACGTCGTCGGTCGAAACGGCCATGTAAATAGTTCGTGTTTTCCTTCCAGTTCAGTGTAGTCGACAAGAAAGAATAAGAATAAACAATAAAATATTTTTATTTACACAAATACACCTTTTACATTGTTCTTACATTAAAATACGATATGTGCCTATATACCTAAGTGCAATATGTAAATAGGTAGCGGCTCAGCATATGCCTAGCTAGGATTGCGCCCAGCTGACGCTGTTTTTCAGCCGCAACCTACCAGAGGTAATCAAAAAAATAATAACATGGCGGAGATGAGAACAAAACAAATTTACAACTACAAATAAATATACCTATAGTTACACAAGAATATAGACAATCAACATATACAATAATACACAAAGATCCCATATGGTTAAACGAAGACACAAAACTAAAAAACAGAATATACAGTTATACATACTAGAACAACAGTATCGGGCGGTTCCTTCATTTTGATTTTAATTTTACCACTTCCCATTTTTCTGCGATTCCGAACCACTTCGCCGCATGTTCTGATACTCTCTGAAATGAAGGGAAGCACAGACATGGCACCTAGTTCGCCCGGTCTTATGAGCTGACATCACGGATCTTGCAGGTGATGCAGCCAACCGTGTCAGATACCATAAAAAAAATAATAGTAGGTATAAAAATTATACTGAAATAAATCTGTATTTCCACGCGCCACCTGCACGTTTCATTCGCGAAACAAAAACGAGAATATTCCATCGAAATCCTCCCGTTAGCGAGACGCGACGCCTCCCGAATATTAAACACTCTATATGCGTATACACAGTCGCCTACAAGTACCGATATCATACCATCGCATCGGCAAAGTATCATATCTCTATCATATGCTGTTATGTCAATAGCTAAAAAAATATTTAATCTTGAATGGACAAGTATGTATGTATATATTTAGGTATTATATATTATATAAACTGAAATTCATATGTACCATAAAAAAAAATTATTTATGTATACTCTTAATTAACTAGTGGGACTATTCTTAAGTACCCACCCCCCACAGTACCTTTTCAGTCAACCTTGTACAATGTTTTCCCGGACGGTGTTTATTTTGTATATTTTTAATTAGAAAAATGCAAATCGAAAATGATTGGAAAAAATACATCCCGACCAGGATTTGAACTTGGGTCTCTGGCTTGAGCCGCCAACGTGATAACCAACTACACCACCGGGCCGTTACGTATTATCTCCAAATGTTCGATCTATTGCACCTTCATGAATGACGTCGCATTTTTTTGCGATTATGTCGCATAGTTTTTAGGTTTCCGTATCCCGTACGGAAGCTTATTACTAAGCCTCCGCTGTCTGTCTGTCCGTCCGTCCGTCCGTCTGTCTGTCCGAGGGCTGTATCTCTTGAACCGTAATAGGTAGCCCGTTGAAATTTTCACAGCATATATGTTACTATGGCGGATATAACAAAAAATAATAAATAAAGAAAATTTTAAAAATTAAGGGGCTCCCATACAACAAACGTGCGAAAAATCTATTAGTCACGCTACTGAATAATAGATGGCGCCACAGGCTTTTATACATTGCATTGCTGAAAGACAAAAGATCGGCGGATATTATTGATAGCGGATAGATACGGAAACCTCCGTGCACGAGTAAAACTCGCACTTAACAGATTTTTTTTATTTGTCAGGGTGACGAATATATTATTATTACTAAGCACTTAAATAATTAGTTAAATATACATGCCTACATATACAAATTACGTCACACCTGTATCCCAGTTGGGTGGGCAGAGACAACGGATACGGATATCTACGTGCCAAGATCCTGACACCTCCGCCGAACCTCATTCACTCTCATAATGTTCTTCATACATGCTCGTCTGTTACACACGGGTACTACACATTTGACCCACGAGAACATGCCCGATCTGGTCCAGGTACGTGCGACTAAAGCGACCCTTCCCGACTGTGCCATTCACATTCGCTCCATCCATTTCTTTAATAAAATATATGTGTACTTAAAATTTACCTTTATAATTCGCACCATTATAATTCAGTCTCGCACGCGCGCCGATATGATGCGGACGCCGCCTCGCTCGCTCGCCGCGGGCGCTGCTAGTGACACTAATGACGTTACGTATTCGCGCGAAAACAAAATTATTATCAATGAGTTTCTGACGTTTGTGTTCTGCAAGATCGACACGCTTACAGAGCCAGATATAATTAGAATTTGTGTCACGACATACGGAGAAGAAGAAATTGACGATGCAAGGAAGTTGCTGTCGGGACTCCTGACGAAGAGACCGTCCCGAAAAAATGACGCAAAGAAGAATGTTCAGGACTGCATTAAAATGCTGAAGGAGGCGGAACCGGAGACACTGCCTATTTTCGTGGCGAGAAATTTAAATAAATTACCGCCAGTCACCTGGGACCATGTCGACGTGTCCGTGTTCCTCAAAGATATCACCCAACTGAAACGCGATGTTAGTTCGATAACAACACGATTGAATGAGCAGTCGTCTCCGGCAGCGAAGATTGACAAAGTCCAATGCACCAAGGACTGCAGTATACAATGCGAAATTGTAGAAAGTTATTCAGCGGTAACGAGCGCGGGTAGGAAGCGAGCGTGCGAGCAGAGCAGCGCGGAGGCCGCGGTGACGATCGGCGACGACAGCGAGCCAGTCCCCATACCTACACTTCAGCGGAGTAGCGACGACGACGACGCCTCGCTGAAACTGAAACCGGTCCACCCGCCCGCCCCGCGCGCCCCGCGCGCGCCCGCTCCCGACCGATGCAGTACACGCGCACTCACCTGTGCCTCCGCCCCGCCAACACGAACTCCCGCGCAGGTCTGCCCCCCGCCCGCCTCAGCCACCGTGCCTCTGCTCGCTGCGCATGCGCGCTCGTCGCTCGCCCCCCTCGCCGCCCGCAACAGTCTAGCCTCACCGACTCACAGCGACAGAGGCGGGGCCGAGAAGGATGCCTCGAGTAGCGCTAGCGCGAAAACGAATGAAGGATGGAACGTGGTGGTGCGTAAAAAGCCGAAACGTATATTTTTCAAAAATAACAGAGGACGAGCAGAAATTGATGCGAGCCTTAAAATTACTTTTAAAGCCTACGAACCGAGCGTGCTTCTGTATTTATCTCGAGTAGACAGGGTAACTCCCACGGAAGATATACTGACATATATTAAAATGAAGACGGAGCTAGACGTACCGATCACTAAATTAACTGGTGATAACAGTGAGTTTGACGCGTATAAAATTGAAGTACCTGGTAAAAAAGTTGATATTTTCTTAGACAGCAATCTATGGCCAAAGGGTATAGTATTCAGGAGATACTTGGAGCAGAGAAGGTCGCATCTTCGCTCGACCCGGCCCCCAGCCACCGCCGCCACAACGGATGGCGATGGTCAGCAGCGGCGATAGCAGATGACCTTAATGTAGTCAAGGTCAGGTTCGTGAGTTTCAACTGTAGATCAGTCAGGCGCTCCATTGAACACGTTCGCGAGCTGTGCAAGACGTGCGATCTGATTGCTCTGCAGGAGCTCTGGCTCCTGCCGGATGATATTGACCTGCTTAGCGAAATCGACCCTTCTTTCGGCTACCACGGCATCTCGGCGATCGACACATCGGCCGGCACTCTGAAGGGACGACCGTACGGAGGAGTAGCCCTACTGTGGAGGAAGCGGACGTTCCCCCGCGTCTCGCCGATCGACACCGGAAGTACGCGGGTGGCGGCAGTGCGTATTCAGCTAGAGGATCGTAGTGATCGTAGTGTTATAGTGATGTCAGTATATATGCCCACTCAGTGCAGCGATAACTTACCAGAATTTACCTCAGTGCTAGGAACAATGACAGCTATTATTGAAAATGGTGATGATGAATGTGCAGTCGCGTTAGGAGATTTCAATGCAGATATTAATAGTCTATTCGATAGTGAATTGGTTAAACACTGTGACGAGCAGCAGTGGGAGTGTGCGGACACACGAATGCTCGGCAACCAGTCCGGTACCTACACTTATCTTAGTGATGCGCACGGTACCACCAGTTGGCTGGACCATTGTATTGTGACGCGCTCAGCGTGGCAAGCTGTTACAAATGTGTCTGTGATAAATGATGTGTATTGGTCGGATCATTTCCCGCTCTGTATAGATTTTAACCTAGACGTAGTTGTTTGTAAGACTGAAGTTACATTTTCGAATGTAAACAGAATACTTTGGGGTCAAAGATCTCAAGCACAGATTGGGAGATATACACATTTATGTAACGAATATTTGACTAAAGTAAAGTGGGAATGTACTCGTAGTAATTGTACTGGTTTTCCGTGCAACAATCAAGAGCATGCTAGGTGTATAGATGATTTTTACATTAAAATTATTGACGCGCTGTGCTCTGCTGCCGTGGAAACGCATCACAGTAAGAAAGAAAGAAAACATCATGTAGTCGGCTGGAACTATCACGTCCAGGAGAAACACCGTATCGCCCGAATTAAATATCAACTCTGGTTGTTGCACGGAAAACCTAACATAGGTAGTGTATATGAAAATATGAAAAGTGCTAGAAGCGAATTTAAAAATAAAATAAAATGGTGTCAAAGAAATTCGGAGCAAATCAAAATGGATATAATAGCGAAACATAGGGCAAGTAAAGATTTTTCGAAATTTTGGAAGGCCACTAAACTGAATCATAAACCCTGCTTACCGATATCCGTAAATGGCGTCCAGGACCGGAGGCGAATAGCTAACATGTTTGCTGATCACTTCAAGGTAGAATCTCCGTTGCCGTCGCCGCCACCGTCACCGTCACCGTCACCGCCCTCGGTGCTGCCGTCCCTAGTGCAGCCTACGTCATACCCGCTGCTCACCTGCGGTCCAACAGCGGGACTGACGGTGCAGAGAGTGGGAGAGGGAGAGGAAAAGCGTGTTCCGCAGGTGCTGCGCATGTCTCCCGAGCAGGTCGCCACTACCGTTCGTCGCATGCGGCGAGGTAAGTCTCCGGGCCACGACTCGTTGAGCATCGAGCACCTGCAGTTTGCTGGACCTCTTCTGTATGACAGGCTATCATCTCTGTTCAACATGTGTATCGCTCACAGCTACTTACCTGCGGACTTCACGAAGACCATTGTCGTACCTATAGTGAAGAACAGGACCGGGGACGTCACAAGCCTGTCTAACTATCGACCGATATCGCTTGCGACCGTTACATCGAAAGTATTCGAAAGGCTGCTTCAACCTTCCCTGTATAAGCACTTGCACCTACACAGAGCGCAATTTGGCTTCCGCCCCCGTCTCTCAACAGATATGGCTATACTAGCGTTGAAGCAGACTGTCAGATATTACACGAAGAACAGCACAGCAGTGTATGGATGTTTCCTGGACCTCAGTCGTGCTTTTGACACAATAAATTATGAAATTTTGTGGAAGAAGCTACAAGCGACTGGGGTCCCGGATGACATTACATGTCTGTTGAGATACTGGTACGGGAGCCAGGTGAACGCAGTGCGCTGGGGCGATGTGACATCGGAAGAGTATAGGCTGACTTGTGGTGTGCGGCAAGGCGGCCTGACGTCTCCGGACTTGTTCAACCTATACGTGAACCAGCTGCTAGAGGAGCTCACCAGCGCCAAGGTTGGATGCCATTTAGGTGATATCTGCATCAACAACATTAGTTATGCAGATGACATGGCGCTGCTGAGCCCCTCTGCCAAAGGACTAAGAACACTGCTGGATATCTGTGAGCGGTATGCATGTGAGCATGGGTTGACATACAATGTCAAAAAAACGGAGGTGATGGTCTTTAGACAGGGAGGTGGGCCCGCTTTCATCCCCACGATAACCTTGTGCGGCTCTCCTTTGAGAGCCGTAACAAGGTTTAAATACCTAGGTCACATCCTAACGGACAGACTGAAGGATGACGAGGACCTGGAGAGGCAGCGTCGAGTGCTGGCGATGAAGAGCAACATGTTGGCTAGACGTTTCCGATTCTGTTCAGTACAGGTTAAGATAACGCTGTTCCGTGCCTATTGCCAGGCGCTCTACACCAACCAGCTGTGGTTTCAGTACACGCAGCGAGCTTATAACTCGCTGCGTGTGCAGTACAACAATGCACTTCGGTGCATGTTGGGGCTACCTTGGAGGTGTAGTGCGTCTGGCATGTTCGCCGAACATCGCATTGACGATTTCTACGCCATAATGCGGAAGCGGCGAGCAGGGTTTATGAAACGTATTTGTGAATGTGAAAATCCAATTATAAGTGTTATCTCCCGCAAATTATTTTACATTAATGACGAAATTGTGGATATATTGTAATTAATTTATATATATTTAAATAGTAAATTGTTTATTGTGTATTGAGTGCATTATGTTTCCGTGTTGTTTGTGTACAAATATGGGTGTATACCTGAAATAAACGTTTAATAATAATTAAGTAGAATTAAAATAAACCACATAATAAACATTAAACAAACTAAAATTATAAACAACCTACTTAAATATCAGTCCGGTAATCTTACTATATATATTTATAAATACATACGGATATAAATATATATGTATGCACTTACATTGTACGAATATTTTAAAATGTCTTTCGTGCATACCTTCGATTCGAATGCGAGCCTTTCGCTTGATAAAACATCACCAAACTCTATCAATAAATGTGATTTGAAAACATTTTCTAAAATTACCTGTAGGTACATAGTTTCATCAACACCCTAGCAATAAACATGTTTGTTGTAACACTAATTAGTCAACGATCTAACCACGGAAGGTTAAAACTATTTTTAAACACAACTTGTAAAATACAAGTCGCAATAAGTTGGAGCCTTAGTTCAATTTATTGCATGGATGATTTCTTGTAGGCGTTCTTAAAGTTATCTTCTTTTTTTTTTGCGAGCATAATATAGTTCCTTGTATTTTAGTTTATCTCCCTCGCAAAGGTATTCTTAGGCCACGTACGTACACAGGTATAATAATGGCACACAGTAGCGCCAATTTCTTTATAGATTCTTCTAATTTGTACATCTCGATAAATGAATAACGTATTACGACATGGAGGGATTGTACATAGCTTGATTGTACTAAGCAGTCGGTAGCCAGTTGCTTTGTATCACTATTTGCATAGCTAACGAGCACGCTGCCTCCCCCGCGCGAACCCCTTCCACAGCGCGACGCCACCCTTTTAGGGATGTTAAAATAATATTTCTCTTTAGATGGAAAATAGCAGTTATTGATATACGATAACGGTTATAAAGTTCAAAACGGCAGCATTGGGGCTAATTATAGTTTTTTTTTTATAGAAACTGACACGGTTGACTGCCATCACATACTACATCCGTGATGTCAGCCCATAACACCTTGGTGAACATGTCATAGCTACCTTAAGCCGACTCTTATACGACCTCGAATATAAATATTATATTGATACTTCCACACATTACGAATTGCATGTTTATTGATAGTTGCACCATTTTCGAATAGCGATTCAGGATGGAAAATATAATTCAGTAGGTAAACATTACAACTGACAGGAATATATTTTATTATGCGTAAGATTTTGTATTGTTTATTAGAAAGGATCGTTTCATAATAAGACAATGAATATTTACAGGAACGTACAATTATATCTAAAGAAAGACGACCCAATCGTTAAAAAAACGACCTAATACAAAATGGGCACCTCAAAATACTTGTAAGTATATCTGTTGATATAATTACCCCTTTAAGCTCTTACTTAGTACATAACGTTGACAAAATTACTGCGATGAACCTTCTCTAACCGCTATGGCAGACGGCTGCTCGAATAGAAGCTACGTACGAGTACAAGTAAATGTAGCGGATGCACCCCAGCTAGGTGGGCAGACGACCTAAAAAAGGTAGCCGAGAGTGGATGGATGAGAAGAGCGGAAGACCGCGCGTGGTGAGGTGCCTTGAGAGAACAGCCAACAGTGGATTGTGGGCTGACGATGAACGTTCTTGGTATATGCCAAAATTTAATTCGAAGTCAACAATGACGAAGAGCGAAATATGTTGTTATCCAAGAAAATAATATTATTTGTGTTAGATAGGTAGGTGTAGGTACATATGTAAATTTATAATTCAGTTCATCACATCGAATTCCCGCCTAAAGTACTTATCGTAATTATTGGTAGACGAATACCAGTAACTGTTACCTAAATTTAACGATTATTTACAACTTACATTTCAACTGCACAGCACTGCACTAATCGTTGTCGGTGGGAGGCAGGGGGGGGGGGGGGGGCAACGGGAGTCGGCGGCTCGGTCGGGAGGCGGAGTAACGAACCCTGCTGAAGCTGGCTTGCGCGCGCACGGAGGCGGTGGAGGCGGCGGCGCGCCGCAGCCTCCAAAATATCGTGCAGTGAGTGCGCCCTGGCCATTTAAAGGGTCATTTAAAAAATATCGTGACCCGACACGACGATATCGTTGCGCACATACCACGCCCCCGATATCGTCAAAATGCTTTTGTAACTTGTGCAGTGGCTCGTTGGGTGTTAACGATAGCGGTCATGTTTTGAACTAACTTGTACCCGCAGCTTCGCCCGCGTGAAATTCGTGTTTATAAAGAAGAAATTAAGTAAGCCCGCTACCGTACCTTTATTTCGGCGCGCGGACCAATTCGTTTTGTATGAGAGCCACATTTTAGCGTAACCGGAACTGAATTTTATTTAGCCTATCCTGAGTCACGTATAGTTAAATGTGCTTGCACTAAGTTTCATTGAATTCGGATTATCGGTTTAAGAGTTATGGAGGAACATAGACACATACAGAAAAGATTTCTAAAAATCTTCAATTTAGTTTTAGTATAATACATTAGATTCTACAAACGCAGTATAACTTAAAACAAAGTAACTTAGTCAATTACCATCCCTTACAGATTTATTATTAGTAGTATTGATGATTTTGGTTTAGGTGTAGGTACTTGTAGGTAAAACGACACCGCACGATCACGAGACATCGTGCGATTAACCAATTAAAACGGTTGCCAGAAAGTTTATTCTGTTTCCCAGAGGGGTAGGCAGAGACAACGGATCTCCACGTGCCGCGATCCTGACACACCTCTGCCGTCTCTTCCACTCTCATACTACTGTACTTTATACGCGCTCGTCAGTTATGGGTACTACGTACTTGAGATTTTCTGCGCACATGGCCGATCTGGTACGTTACGTGCTCCTCTAGGGCTGTCAAGAGCGACCTTGATTTTATCATAATTACTCGTAGCTATCCATCAAAATAATAATCCAAATCTTGTCGTAGTGACACGGTAAGACACAAAATTATAAAATCGCCTAATACCTTGCCTGCTTCCCTCTCGTCGGATTGTCTTCCTTGTTAGTATGTTTGTCAGACAGCGTCCTTAATTTGAATTTGAATAATTTGGCCAACATAGTTTGATTTTGGAGAAATTTAAATAGATTGCAGAATAGCTACCGACCTATTGACTGGCAAATCTATAATAGTGATGATAATTCAATATTTTAAAGAAGTTCAAATTTGAATCAATATTTAAAATTATATGCAAATATTTAGGTACTAAAATGCTATTAGCTGTGTAATCCATAAATAGGATGTTTTTTAATAAAACAATAGTAAAATTATATCAAATGGAGTCAGCCTCGGTAGCTCAGTGGTGCGGTCGGTCGACTGTTGTTAAGCAACGCCGAGCGCGGTCAGTAATTGGATGGCTGACCTATCGACCGTCGGAGGCTGACCGTGGTTTGGATTCCACGTTAAACTGTAGGTCCCTTCCCTTCTTACCTTACTAGGTGGTAGTATCCCGGGGTTTATCCCGGCCGGGTTGGTACCATCGCACTTAGCGAAACGTCCTCGGTCGAAACAGCTATGTAAATAGTTCGTGTTTTCCGTCCAGTTCAGTTAGCCGACATGAAATGAAGGGAAGCATTGACATGGCACTTAGTTCACCCGGTGTTATGGGCTGACAATCACGGAGGTTTTAGGTGATGTAGCCAACCGTTTCAGTTTCCATAAAAAAAGACTAATAAAATAAAACATATATTTTTTAAATAATAATATTCAAAAAGGCATAGATATTCCAATATTTATTAAAAGTTTTTTACAGACCTATTCTAGTTATACATACATTACATTACGCTTGTTTTCCAGAGGGGTAGGCAGGAAACGAATATGCCACGGCGCTCTGCCGCCTCTACCGCACTCATTTTCAACTACTTACAGGCTATTACTTATACATATGTACATAAGGCTACATGACTTCCAGAAATAAAAACATCGGACCGAATTACTTTGAATCATTGATCATGATCATCCATTGGCATCCATGTATCGAACCTTAGAAATAAATAAAATAATGATATCAATTATTTCGATTTTTAATTTATTATAAATAAGTGCACTTGAACGGGAGTACAATATCACAATTTAAGCTCACGATTTTGAACACTCTAAGATTATATATTTAAGCACTTGTATAATGATGTTTATTGTACTTGTATTATGATGGTCAATAGGTAGCTATTTGTGCAATAATATTTGATATTTTATATATATGAAAAGTGCTAAAATTTATGTACAATTTCGCCTCTCAAGATAATCCTCGGATGTTGTAGGTTATAGCCTATGATTAGGAACATAATACCAGTCTAGCTACCCCATGCAAGCAGATTTCAGGCAAGGTACTTCATACAAGGTAAGCAAGCTGAAGTTGAACTAGGATGCATCGCGGGGAAATTTGTTCCCAAAGCGAAAATTCGGTTTCGATTTTTTTTATTGCCAAACTACGAATTAAAAAAAACTATGGATATATTTTATCGATTATAGTTTATCGTTTATCTGAAGGCAGCCCCGTATTATATCGCTTATCGGCACTATTAGGCACCTTATTATCACGCTGAGGGCGGTTTCCCGAGGTGAGGTGGTTTTAGCTGTTTCGGGTACCTATGATCCTTCGTCACAGCCGCTCATACAGGTTTTCATATAAAAAAAAAAATAGTAATATAGTAGGTACGTTATGTTACAACACAAGAAATAAATAAACTATTAAATTCTTCTTAAAATTAGTAATGATTAGACGAAGAATGTGCGTTGCTTGATGCAGCGCGCCTGACTAGATGGAGTCAAGAGAACTGGTGCTGACCCTTCCATCTTGACCAGGGTTCCTTCACTGTTGCCGGGCGTCGAACGAGAGGTGCCGGGCAAATTCATTTCCTGCAACCAAAAGAGATGTTTTTAGGTTTCCGTATCCCGTACGGAAGCCTATTACTAAGCCTCCGCCGTGTGTCTGCCCGTCAGTCCGTCCGTCCGTCCGTCCGTCTGTCCGAGGGCTGTATCTCTTGAACCGTAATAGGTAGCCCGTTAAAATTTTCACAGAATATGTGTTAGTATGGCGGAAATAACAACAAATAATTTAAAAAAAGTAAATGTTAAAAATAATACAACAAACGTGCGAAAAATCGATTAGTTACGCTACTGAATAATGGCGCCACAGGCTTTTATACATCGCATTATTGAAAGACAAAAGATAGCCGCTCAATTGCCAACGACCTCATTGAGGTGCTGTCATTTTTCCACCGTCAATTGCCATCGACCTCATTGAGGCTTCTATCCGATCGTCCTACATATCTTCGAAATTAAAATTCGAAGACCATGCCACCTGAGCGGATAGGCGGATATTATTGATAGCGGATAGATACGGAAACCTCCGTGCGAGAGTAAAACTCGCACTTGACAGATTTTTTTTTAAATGACATAGTACATTGATGAAAGAAATAAAACTCACCGCCTCCTAGAAGAAAATACATTGTAATTCGAAATCTTTTTCATACATATACCGCACCGCACACACCCGAATCCTTAAGAAGCCCCTCCGAGAAAAATTATCTGCAAGAAGCACTGGATAAGGTGAAATCTCCCTTTTGAAATAACTGGAAATTATGAAAGTTTCTTCGACGCATATGTACAGAACGGATTTAAATCGTAACCTCTAATCGTAACTAATAACGAGATTTTTTTTATTGTAATCCGGCACGGGTGGCTGAGTCGGAGGGGCCAAAGCACATGCTCCGACCAGCCAATATCACCTCTGAGAAGGTAGGTGCCATACCGGACACTTCCCTGGATTACTGGCTATACTTGTACCGTGTGGGGCCGGTACTGTACCGTGTGGGGCCGGTACTTTAAAAGAATAGCCCCACTGCATCTCTCCCCGTGTATGTCGTAAAAGGCGACTAAGGGATATGACTCCCTTCTTATATTACTAGGTGGTAAGGCTTAACCCGCCCGGGTTGGCACCACCGCACTGAATGAAAGGTCGGTCGAAACGGCTATGTAAATATTTTGTGTTTTCCGTCCAGTTCAGTGTAGCCGGGACGACCGAAGGGAGGCACTGACGTGGCACCAAGTTCATCCGGTGTTATGGGCTGACATCACGGATGTTGTAGGTGATGTAGTCAACCGTGTCAGTTTCCATAAAAAAAAACTGGACTAGAGGAGAACACAACCGAGGCTGCTATGCGGCCATCTTGCATCCAGTACGGTGGTATCAACCCAGTCGGCTACAAATTTGAGCCTAGCACCTAGTAAAGGGGCAAGGGAATGGTTACCGAATGATTTTTACAAATGTCAACGTACATATAACATGCTTACGCTAGTGATTCTGCACTGGTCGAAAGGGCTGTATGTTATGTTAATCGCAGTGTGATCGTCTCGCGTTATTGACGGATCTGGTTGGCGATGGAAGGAACCTGAAACAATGAAAAATATTTGGAAAGCTCAAGAGTAGTTGTAATACAATATTAACGCTTATGTACTTTTTTTTTATTGTAAGTTATATAAAAGAATAATTAAATTGATGCAAATGCTATTTAGTTTAGATAACCGACAAATAGGCAAATGTTCAGTCAGACGCGTATTGTTTTAGCAAAAACAACAATATTAGTGAAATTATATTTCCCCCCAAGTACAGTCTCGGGTCATTCAAGAGGGGAATGGGCACCTGTCAGGCCGGCATGGCATTCGCAATCCCCGCATACGACCGAATGTCCATGTGCGTCGTTAAACACCTTGTGGCTGGATCGGGGCCATATGTCACGCTTTCAATAAATAATTCATTAATAACTATCATGGGCGCTCTGAGGAACAGCATCCCTTATTCCTTCCATCCAGTCCGCAAAACTGCTGGCATGGCAATTCACTAAGCGTGGTTTGGCAAGGTGAGATGACATTGGCTCTGTCGTCTGCGTCTTTGGTTCCTCTGTAGAGACACCCATACTGGTTTAGATTTTTTTTTAATAAAAAAATGGAGTGGTGCAGTAGTTACCATCAGTCTTGCTAATTGGGACTATGTCAGGACACTGCTCCTGAGGAGGAGCTCGCTGGGGCGTGCTGTCAGGATGTCTCTTCAGCTGATGAGTGCAGTTCTTCTTGCACATCATTACTGACAACGCTACGATGCCGAGCACGAGGACGATGGCAGCTATTCCCTCTATTATTGTGGTCATCATCACATGATACCCGACGCCAGAGAAAGTATCAGAACCTATGGAGAAATTGGGTTGTTGTGAGAATTAGTACACATAGATTGATTGGAAATGGGATATATAATTTATGTTGGTCATTGACGTGCCTGTCAGTGACGTGCTGGCTGCCGGAGGAGCTAGCACGTCCTCTTGAAAACGGGTCCCATAGAGGACTCGAAACGTCGAGCTGCAGCGATGCGCTCGCCATTCATCGTACCGGTAAGCCGATTTAATAAGTTAATATGAGTGACGGTGCGGGACTAAAAACTAATTTATATAATTTATTACTTTTATTACTCAGGTATATCGAGGTTAAGTTAGACACCTATTATAATTAAAATATTTATTAGTTCTTCGATTTCATGTTCAATCAGTGTGTTCACTATTTCATAAAATGTTCTGTTCATGTTTGATAACCTAACCTTCATATTTATGTTTTCGGTGCTAGGATCTGACCGTCAATATATTTCACTGATTATGACCAAATCTGCTGTATTTTCTCAAACAAACAGAAGCATAACCTTATTCGTTGTTTCATAGTCAGTTGCACTTGGTTCAGTAAAGTGATATAGTTTGACTGGTGATCAAATGAGTGTATAGATAAATTTCAACATATTATCATTATTTCTAATTAGATCCACCAAATATTTCAAATATTCTCACCATTACTAGATATTTTTAAAGATGGCGTCCAGTTCCTGAGGTCTATCTTGACTGTATGACTCTTTCCTCGACTGCTGCTTGCGAACACGTGGGCCGTCAGATTAGTCTTCTCTTCAAGTTCTTGAAGATGGAAGTGACCCAAGCTGTTGGATTTGTTCACGAGTACCACTCCATTGTCGGTGACGATGTGCAAGTGGATGGTCTGAGTTCTGCCGCCGTCGAAACCTGTAGCCACACGTTTGGTTAAATAATTGTGACAAAACGAAAAAGCTTCCCTTCCCTTGCCCATTACTCAAAATGTACCAGAGTGGGTTGGTAGGACCGTCTGTGGCACCATCGGCTGTGTTCTCTATTCCAGTATAGCCAACAGTTCAAAGGGATGTTTCTTATATGGCATATTCTCGGAGGTGGTATTGGCATGTCGGAGCATGTGCACTGGCCACTCTGACTCAGTCACCCATAACGGATTAAAAAAACTTATATTATGCCTCACTGAGTGCATGTCTGATCATCCGACGGACTATTGGGTGCAGGAACTAGCGCGAGTTATTTAGTTCAGAAAAGGATACAGACAGAGAATGTTGCTGAAACCCAAAATTTTCGTGTCGTGTCCTTTGACGTGAAATCTAATGATGGCAGCGTATGCGAAGGTTTTCATGAAAATATCGTAACAAAGATTCATATAAAACACCGCACTGGTAGGGTGGCACGGTCCAACAGTCAGTAGGTATTTTGGAATCAATCAGGCACCCAGTAACACCACTCCTCGTGAAAATACATTCAGCAAGGTACCATACAAGCTAAGATGCCAGAAAAAGTCTCAAACCACATACACACCGTTTGAAAACTCTCCGGTTATAGGAGCCAAGAAACTCTCATCAGCACTATATTTGTAAGGAAAGTAAGGACAAATTATAAACCACTTGCTATAAGGTCCAAGTACCTTTCTTGCACTCAATTCGGCCAGCCCTCGCATCGGACTTGAGCAGAAGACAGGTAGGAGCTTCGGGGGCCCCTCCAGGGACCAGCTTGTAAATACAGGGCTGCTCCTGGGTACCGAAAGAGCTGACCGCGCGACATTCCAGCGAACCAATGTCTTCTGTCGTTGCTCGGAAAGTCAGCGTTGAGGAGTAGCGATGTTTGTGACCAGAGATTCGCTTGTGGAAAAACTATTTATTAAATTCTAATTCAGTTTAAAAGCATTATTGCAGAAGCAAATAGGTTAAAGAATATTTCTTATCTCAAAGGACGTATTCGCTTGCATAGATTAATACAAGGTTACAAAGCAGTTGAAGAAATACTTAAAACTAAACATATTGTACAATAAATAGATACAGCCAATTAAACTAATAAATATTCTGAAGACAGGATTCTATTAGTTTTCTATTCTTCTGATTAGGTATCTCTACAGGACCATTGAACTCTGGAACGCTCTTCCAGCCCATATATTTAATCCCATGTAGTCTCGGTTTCCTCAGGGACGTGGATACGCACCTGTCATACCGGCATATTACTCACAGCGCTCGAATACGATCAATTGTCCATGGGCGACCTTAGGCACCTTATGGGAGGTTCGGTAGAAAACTTCCGTAAAATCCCCAGGTGAATTTATTGAGTAATCCTCATTCAGTAAAATCGACGAAGTCGTGTCGGCACGTCAGTCGTTATAGATTTTGCGCTTTATTAGTTGGGATATAGATACCCGAAAAATTTTCTTATGGAAATCTACATCAAAAACATGTTAAATTCTTTCCAACGTCCCATAAATATTTGATCGTTCCAATATTTGGACTAAGGTGCATGACAAGGGCAAAACTTCACGAGGTTTTCAATAAACTCCTTCCACAATGGCATTTACTTACCTTAACAGTAGTGTAGGCTTTGCGTGTGCTTCCGAAGCTCCAAGTGAACTGGACAGGTTCAGGAGCAGCTTCCACCATACACGTGATTACCTCCGACTCCGAGTCCACCACGCCTATTGTTTCCTCCCGTATTCGAAGGCACACCGGCTTGTCTGCACATATTTGGAGATTTAATCGACCTGTATCGCAGTGTAATAACTCGAAAACGTGTGAACTGAATAGATGATTTTTGGAAAAAATGGGTACACTACATGTGTCTCGGCTGGCTAGGGGAAGGTTGCCCTCACCGATTACTTGTTTTGTGGTTTACACCGAGCTCTCTTCGTCGTAGGGAATGAGCTGTAGGTATTTGTAATACCTACAGTTTGTCGAAATAGAATTACGATGCGGAATGACGGACACATACATATGACATATCGTCACGCCTATTTTCCAATGTGGTAAGCAGGAGCAAGAGACCACGGATCTCCACTGATCTCCATCGATCTTCTTTTGCTGTCTAGCACAGCAAGCACAAGATAAAGTAAAGCTTGAACGGTAGACAGATCTAGTTAATGAGTATTTATTTCTTCTGATATAGGAACTCTAAGCCCCTAAAGTATCTCATAACTACCACAACCACTCCTAGATATTCTTGGTGTTCCGGGTCACTGATTTTGCCTAAATCCGGACTTTGTCAAATATTCTACTGAGTATTTCTTTCTGCCTATAATAAAAAGCAAGACTCACATCCAACATTGATAGTAACAGCATGCTGGTAGACTTGATCGCGAAGGTACGGATTGTGGGCTCGACATACGAGAGACGAACCCTGGTCACCCAGGGCGGGGGACACGCTCAGCGAAGACACCGTGAAGTTACCCTCGTGGTGCTCCTGGACGTGTTGGGTGGGTTAGGATGGTTTATTTATTTAACAAATTGTTAACAAGAACAAAAATGTTGACGGTAAAATACTATTGAGAGAATGGGATTACGGGTAGAATGTTTCTGCCAATAAATCTTTAGAAGGAATTTTTAAGTTTCCATGCCCCGTACGGAAGCCTACGCCGTCTCTCTGTCTGTCATACTGCTGTATCTTTGGAACCGTAATAGGTAGCCGGGTGAAATTTTCACAGAATATGTGTTATTATGGCGGATATCATAATAAATAATAAAAAATCGAAAAGTAAAAACTTAAGGATCTACATACCTTGGCGCGCGAGTCCGACTGGCACTTGGTCGTTTTTTTTTTATTATCCTATTAAACCATCAACGGCATAAAGAGAGTGACCGTACAGCAGTGGAAAGTAATCTGTATTCTATACAGCAGGGTGTCCGCATTAAGGTATTGAATAGTGAAAGGGGCGATTGTGTGGGTATATGAAACTAAATAAATGTTTTACGATTTGTATTTTGAAAACATTTTTTTTTTATTCTTTTGGAGGCCAGTAATTCACAGTATAGAGAATAGAAATAAATATACAACTATTCAAAATTAAAAGTCACACAATCGCCCCTTTCAGTATCCTATACCTTACTGGCGACCATCTTTATTAGACTCAAAATTGTTGACAATGATGATCATGCTGCTATGAAGTAGATGATTGATGTTATTTAGTCTTAATTATCAAATGTTTATTTTGGTGCCTACATCAGGAAATCTGACGATGATTACCTTATGAGAGCTGGACTTGAGCAACTTGTCGCCTAGGTGCCAGGTGACGGTGGGTGGTGGCACGCAGCCCACCACCACGCAGTCGACCACTCGCGGCTCACCAGCAGCAAAGTCGAAGTTGTCGTTCATCCTTATCTCGACGCTCAGCGGCGGCACTACGGCAGGGCACATTCCAGAACACAGTTCAAGATACACTGAAGCACTTCTTGCTTCACATGATGCTGCTTAAATCGCTTGCTTGCCTAAATCGGTTTTGTCAAAAACGAGAAATCTCGTTTAGGCTACTGTAAAAAGTATAAATGTAAATAGTTATAATGTATGTGTACACACACTTTAACAAGAAAATCAAAAGGTACACACGGAGGTTAACAAAACACAAAATACAAAAGGCGGGCTTAATGACATAAGGCATTTAATTCTGGCTGATCTTTGGGATAAGGGAGTGGTGCAAGTGGGCGAACGCGAGATACCTCTAACAGGACATTGTAGCTTTTAGAAGGACTCCATCGTGAATCCAGAAATAAATGCTTTTGTTCCTTCAGGCTTTATTAATAAGAAGACAAGACAAGAGATAAATGAGAAGAGTACTAATTAACCTAACAAAACGCAGAACGAAATATTTATAGTCCAGACAAGCCCTACAAATGTATGTACACTTACTGAACATTTTGACAGTCAGGGTCGCCGTGATGGGTTCGGATACATCAGAGTTCTGCGCCACGCACTCATACTGAGCATCCAATTCGTCTCGCGAGATATTGCTCGACGAGTAGAGTATGGTGAGTGGACGCTGGGAGACCGGGCGAGACTGCTCGCTCAGGATCTCACCGTTGCGCCTCCAGTAGAGGATTGTGTCGTTATCGGCTGGAGAAACGTTACAACAATCATCAGTCGGTCAACGTGTATGCGTCCACTGCTGGACATACGCCTCTACAATTTTCCTCCAGTCCTCCCGGCCTTCAGCGGTACGGAAAGTGGTCCGGAAGCGGAATCACTCATTTCCGCCAACATACTCGATGACGTCCCAACTGGCGGGTGGTCTTCCCACACTCCGTTTTCTTATCCACGGCCGCCAGTGTAGGACACTGCTACTCTAACGGTCGTCTATAGTTACGATCTTCTGTTGTTTCTTGTGTATATGTTGTCCTTTCTGTCACAAACAACTTTGGGTCATTGATTTTATAACCCTTTTGGGTTCATGCCATTGATTTTATAGGGGGTGTGCGATCCATAAGATATATTATACTTATGCTTAGTGTAATTTCAGTATAGGTCCGAATGTTCTGGATGGGTTGGATGTCCAAGGTATGTTCATTGTAGAGATAACCGAATTGAAAATTTTAAGACTAACGTATTAAAGCAAAATAGCTCTTATGTTACTGAAAATAGGAGCCTCACCTTGGTCGAGCTCGCACATGAATTTCAAATCAGTGCCGAGCGCGATGGGTCCTATGTAGCCAGTGCTGGTTTCTATGTCGTCAGCGTAGAAGCGCGGGTTGCGAGGGCACGCTGCAATAATAATGCATTTTTCATCAGTTACGACATACACAAACAAATACATTAATTCTAGGTCATCTAAGGGCTAAAATTAGACAACACCCGCTGCAGAGCGAGACAACCAGACCGGCGCGGCGCGGCAGCGCGCCCTTTCCTTGGTTAGACTTCGTACACGCTCGCCGGCGCGCGAGTCGCGTCTCTACTAACCCAATGACCTATTTACCATTGTCAGTGACCCCAATTCTCTGTCACCTCCCGAGTAATACTAATACGACTACGACTAATATGTACGGGATAATACGTGACATTTTATTTAAAAAAATATTTTTTCAACTAATAAAGGGATTCAACTAATTAGCTTCAATGGACAAGTATATATGTATATATTTATGTATTATGTATTATTTATATTGTAATTCATATGTATTTAATTTAATCTATAAATAGTAATTTATACGTTTAATTAACTAGTATGTACTTATATGTAGTGTATATTATAGTATATTATAGTTATTTTCCTTATATTATATTTTATATTCCCACACTCAAGTCTTTTGCTACTACCTACTTATATCTCACAACATACGACTCTCAAACATCCAAAGGTTGACTGGGAGAAATCCCTGTAAGGGATAAGTCCGCCTTTGCCCCTCATGTAAATTTCTTATCGTGTGTTTATGTTAAATGTTTTTTGGAGCAATAAAGTATTTCTATCTATCTATTCTATCTAGCTTCTGTATCACGTACTGAGTTACCCCTGTGTATAGTAAAATGAACCTGTATCTATACATATAATAAAATCGTAGAGGTAAGAAAGTCTGTACATTGAATGTATTCGGAAAAAAACTAACCAGGGTGGCTTAAAATGAGATACTGAACATGTTAGAACAGTTTTTAAAATTTTTGTTTGTTTGTTTGTTTGTTTGTCTGTACGCGCATCACGCAAAAACCACTGAACGGAATTAGACGAAACTTTGTATAGTGGCAGTTCATATGCCGGGTTAACATAATAAGTAAAAAAAAATAACAAAAATAAAAAAAAATTAACAATTATAAACATTATTGCGCGTTTAAAATCACGTAGTCCAAAGTACATAATTATATCTTGAGAACTGGCAGCAAATACAATTTGAATAAAATATTCATTCGAAATTTAAAAATAAGTAGATACAACGAAAATGACAGTTCTTTTTTTTTATAATTTGAACACAATAGTCTATACATTTCTATTCTTTCTATACATATCATAAAATCGTAAATGCAAAAATGTCTATTTGTACGCGCATCTCGCAAAAACCACTGAACGGAATTTGACGAAACTTTTTATAGTGACAGTGTATATCCCGGATGAACATAATAATTAAAAAATATAATAAAAATCACGTAATCCAAAGTAAAGGTAAAAAACAATTTTAAATGTCATGTTGACAACGGAGAACTGTCATCTCGACGTGAGCTGGCCGGTGACAAATTGTTTGATAAATAAAAATAATAATTGAAAGTCGAAGTTATGTCGCTGTCATTGGTGCAATAAAATTTATATATCTGTTGCCCGCGGCTTCGCTCGCGTGAAATTCGTATTTAAAAAAAAGAAAGTAAGTAACTAAAGGCGGGCCCGAAGGCGGATCTGCGCTCACGTAAACGATATTCTTTCTCGATGAAAGTAACTAAGGGCGAGGCGGAAGGCGGAGCTGAGTTCAGGAAGAAGAAAAACATTCTTGAAGAAAGTAAGTAACTGAGGGCGAGGCCGAAGGCCGAGCTCTATTCTGAAAGACCATAAACCTTCTCGAAGAAAGTAAGTAACTATGGGCGAGGCCGCAGGCCGAGCTGCGTTCAGGAAGAAGCTAAACCATCTTGAAGAAAGTAAGTAACCAAGGCGAGGCCGAAGGCCGAGCTACGTTCGGATAATTGAAAAACCATCTCGAAGAAAGCAAGTAACTAAGGGCGAGGCCGAAGGCCGAGCTGCTTTCAGGAAGAAGCTAAACCATCTTGAAGAAAGTAAGCAACTAAGGCGAGGCCGAAGGCCGAGCTACGTTCTGACAAATGATAAACCATCTCGAAGAAAGCAAGTAACTAAGATTGAGTTAATTTAATTTAAATTTTATTAGAAAGTTCAGATCAGCTTGCAGTTTATTGTGGCTGATAGTTGGATTGGTGAAATACTTTGAATTGTCAGCAAAGAATTTGAAGTGGCATTTAATGATAGCGTGAAGATCAGTTATGTATATATTGTTTGTACTTGACTTTTTTCTAACGGCAAATATACCGTGCATCCTAGAACCTCGCGGTTATTCCCGGCTGGATGGCAAGAGGCCCGATGCTATCACCTTGCCATGGACTAAGGGTAGTTCTTTGATGTGGGACGCCACTTTTGTTCTCACATTGGCTCCAAGTCACGTTAGGACATCTTCAAGAGCGGCTGGCGCGGCCGAGGCTGGGGCGGAGAGCCTCAAACGCAGCAAATATAGAAATATAATTCAAGATTTCGAATTTGTTGCGTTTGCGGTTGAAACCCTCGGTCCGTGGAGCAGTGAAGCCAAAAGAGGCTTGAGCTGGTTGACGCAACTGGTGTCCCGCCATCAAGGGCTTATGTACTTCATTCAAAGGGTCAGCCTTGCTATCCAGCGGGGTAATGCCGCAAGTGCTCTAAGAACATTTGAAAATGCCCGTTTTGATAGTTATTTTAATGTTTGTTAGGTAGGTTTAATTCTTTAGTTATTAATATTACTTTTTTATTTTTATGAAATAAATAGATTGGGTAAACGATATTATATTCTATCGAAGAAAGGAAGTCTTTAAGGGCGAGGCATTACCCGAAGGCGGAAGAGGGTTTAAAGTAACTAACTAAGGGCCTCGCCCTTAGTTAGTTACTTTCTTTAAGAAGGTTTATCGATTACCTGAACGCAGCTCGGCCTTCGGCCTCGCCCTTAGTTACTTACATTCTTCTTTGGAATACGAATTTCACGCGAGCGGAGCCGCGGGCTCAGCTAGTATATAATAAAATCGTAGAGGTAAGAAAGTCTGTACATTGAATGTATTCGGAAAAAAACTAACCAGGATGGCTTAAAATGAGATACTGAACATGTTAGAACAGTTTTTAAAATTTTTGTTTGTTTGTTTGTCTGTACGCGCATCACGCAAAAACCACTTAACTGTATTTGATGAAACTTTGTATAGTGACAGTGTATATCCCTGAGTAACATAATAAATAAAAAAAAATATCAAAAATTAAAATTAATATAAAAATTATTGCGCATTTAAAATCACGTAGTCCAAAGTAAAGGTTTCTTGACAGTTGTGTTGGTGTCAGCTGGCCGGTGACGAATATTTGATTCATGAAATGCAAAAAACAAAAAATATCAAGTTGACAACCGAGATCTGTCATCTCGACCTCTTAGAGCTGGCCGGTGACAAATTTTTTTATTAATATACATATAATAAAATCGTAGAGGTAAGAAAGTCTGTACATTGAATGTATTCGGAAAAAAACTAACCAGGATGGCTTAAAATGAGATACTGAACATGTTAGAACAGTTTTTAAAATTTTTGTTTGTTTGTTTGTCTGTACGCGCATCACGCAAAAACCACTTAACTGTATTTGATGAAACTTTGTATAGTGACAGTGTATATCCCGGGTAACATAATAAATAAAAAAAAATATCAAAAATTAAAATTAATATAAAAATTATTGCGCATTTAAAATCACGTAGTCCAAAGTAAAGGTTTCTTGACAGTTGTGTTGGTGTCAGCTGGCCGGTGACGAATATTTGATTCATGAAATGCAAAAAACAAAAAATATCAAGTTGACAACCGAGATCTGTCATCTCGACCTTTTAGAGCTGGCCGGTGACAAATTTTTTTATTAATGAAAAAAAACATTTAAATGTTTTGTCAATGTCATTGGTGCAATTCATACTTCTGTTGCCCGCGGTTTCGCTCGCGTGAAATTCCTATTTCAAAAGAAGAAAATATGTATGTAACTGAAGGCGGGGCTGAAGGTGGGGCCGAAGGCGGATCTGCGTTCACGTAAACGATATACTTTCTCGATGAAAGTAACTAGGGGCGACGCTGAAGGCCGAGCTACGTTCAGAAAGAAGAAAAACATTCTTGATGAAAATAAGTAACTAAGGGTGAGGCCGAAGGCCGAACTGTATTCTGGAAGACCATAAACCTTCTTAAAGAAAGTGTAACTATGGGCGAGGCCGCAGGCCGAGCTGCGTTCAGAAAGAAGATAAACCTTCTTGAAGAAAGTAAGTAAGTGTTGCGAGGCCGAAGGCCGAGCTTCATTCAGATAAATAATAAACCATCTCCACGAAAGTAAGTAACTAAGGGCGAGGCCGAAGGCCGAGCTGTATGCTGAAAGACGATAAACCTTCTCGAATAAAGTATGTAACTCTGGGCGAGGCCAGAGGCCGAGCTGCGTTCAGAAAGAAGTTAAACCTTCTTAGAGAAAGTAAGTAATTAAGGCGAGGCCGATGGCCGAGCTACCTCCAGATAAATAATATACCATCTCGAAGAAAGTAAGTAACTAAGGGCGAGGCCGAAGGCCGAGCTCCGAGCACGTAAACGATATTCTTTACGAAGAAATGTAACTAATGGCGACGCCGATGGAGAAGCTGCGTATAACTAAACCATGTACTTTCTCAAACAAAGAAACTAAGAACGACGTCGAAGGCCGAACTACGTTAAGGTAAACAATAAACCTACTTGAAGAAATTAAGTGACTAAGGGCGAGGCCAAAGTCCCAGCTTCGTTCGCGTAAATGACATTATATTATATCGAAGAAAGCAAGTCATTAAGGGCGAGACCCGAGTATGGAAGAGGGTTTATTGTTTACCTGAACGTAGCTCGACCTTCGGCCTCGCACTATGTTACTTCCTTTCTTTGGGAAGATTTACTGTTTACCTGAACACAGCTCGGCCTTCGGCCTCTCACTTAGTTACTTCCTTTCTACGAGATGATTTATCGTTTTCCTGAACGCAGCTCGGCCTTCGGCCTCGCCATTGGTTACTTACTTTCTTCGAGAAGATTTATCGTCTTCCTGAACGCAGCTCGGCCTTCGGCCTCGCCATTAGTTATTTACTTTCTTCGAGAAGGTTTATCGTCTCCCTGAACGCAGCTCGACCTTCGGCCTCGCCATTAGTTACTTACTTTCTTCCAGAAGGTTTATTGTCTTCCAGGAGGCAGCTGGGCCTTCGGCTTCGCCGTTTGTTACTTACTTTATTTGAGAAGCTTTATCGTTTACCTGAACGCAGCTCGGGCTTCGGCCTCGCCCTTAGTTACCTACCTACATTCTTCGTTGAAATACGAATTTCACGCGAACGAAGTCGCGGGCAACAGCTAGTTTATAATATTTGCGGCCAAACAAAGTCGCGGGAAAAGGAAATGATAATAGAAAGATGAGGTGTCGTGGGACGCCCAAAAGAAGCAACGTTTTTTATGCTTGGTATTTAAAAACAAATAGGTAATAAATATAATTTTGATCGCGATAGCGCCGCCATCCTATCCATCCATTATACCTTTCAACTTGAAATGAAATGAAATGAAAAACGTTTATTTATCGCCATTTTGCATTACAATTTTAAGAAACAACACAATCTAATGATTTGGTAATATTGGCGACAAATTGGGCTCAACTCAGCGTGTGCAATAGATACCTATTGCGCTGATTTTCAGTTGAACCCATTTTGCCGGAAAATACATTTTTTTTACTTACAGGCTAGACATACATTGATGATAAAAACAATTGTGAGAATAACAAAAAAAAGAAAGATAACCTTAAATTCCTACCAAAAACACTAAAAAAACTAATTTATCATAAATATGGAAAACTAACAAGAACTGTATAACAAAATATTAAAATGAGAAATAAACAAAATACAACATAAACAAAAGACCTACGTGTGTACATACATATTACAAATTAACATAAAACTTATATTGCGATTATAAGAAAAAGTAATTTTAGTTCTTAGGTTAAGACATTTAATAGATATGTATTTTTAATATGGTCCTAGTTGGCTGAAATAAAGAGATAAATAAAATAAAAAAAAATAAAATAAAATACCTTTCAACTGATACATTGGTTCGACTTCAAAATACTCTCACAGATACAGCTACGCGCTGCCCACCCAATGAATAGCGTCGCAACTTCCGTTCGTACTCTCGTGACGTTTCACTTTTTCCGAGTTAGGTCCCAATTTCCAAACGTGCGTTAAATAGCTTCGCTTCAATAAAAATAATACAGACAAGATAATAACACTACTAACGGACAACGACTACGCCTATGACGTAGTCCACTGAGGGCATGTTGACGTAGTGCACGCGGCAGCTATACACGCCCGCGTCCCCCTGCGTCACACTCCTGAGGTGAAGCGACGTGCGGTCCACGCAGCTTCGGCTCCTCTCGCACACGTCGCTGTTGTCCGCGCTGTCGCCGTAGTACAACCCGGAGTCACCATGCCTGTATACGTGGAGTTTACTTAATTCACCCGGGTTAATACACCTAGGTGCATAAATTATATTCGTAGACTTTTTTCATTACCTACTTTTTTTTAACAGTTTTAAAAAAAAAAAAATCATTTATTGTATAAAAGAGAAACAAATATATGAATTAGGCTAATTACAAAATAAAATATAAACCTATAACCTATACAATACATAATAACCCTCCTCCAGGTGGGACGATGTGGGCACTGTACCGAGGACGCTAGCGGCGCGGCGTTGCCTTGCTGGATGGCCACACTGATACGCTACGTAGGGATATTTTTAATTAAAAGTTCAGTGCCACCTCTCACCTTGGCACGGTACTTCCACCGAGTCATGCAGCAAGTGGGTCTTCGTGCCTTACTTGCTGCTTGATCGATTGAATCTTGTTCGAATACTTTGCGAAACGTGCTGGTCGGTGTTGTGCTGTAATTTATCAGAGTTCTTGCAGCACAACAGCGATTACTCTGCTCACCCCGATTGTCGGGATACAGCGTGTGTGATATGTATGTATGTATGTAAAAGTTCAGTCTATATTTTTTAAGTAAACTTTATTCACCCAAAAAATTAATAGATAACTACATACATACATACAAAAAATTAATAGATACATACATATCACACACGCTGAATCCCGACAATCGGGGTAAGCAGAGTAATCGGTGTTGTGCTGCAAGAACTCTGGTAAATTACAGCACAATACCGACCACCACGTTTCGCAAAGTATTCGAACAAGATTCAATCGATCAAGCAGCAAGTAAGGCACGAAGACCCACCTGCTGCATGACTCGGTGGAAGCACCGTGCCAAGGTGAGAGGTGGCGAGCCTGTCGCCCTTTAGCACGGCATCTTGTCCTTATCCCTTAGTCGCCTTTTACGACATGCACGGGGAGAGATGCAGTGGGGCTATTCTTTCTAAGTACCGACTCTACACGGTACGGTAATAGATAACTCTTGAAACTAAATTGGAACTTACTTGCAAAAGATTTTAATCAGAACGCATTACTAAATAACTCGTAAATAAGAGTATTTTTTTTATGGGAAGCACGACATATGGCGCGCGCCAGACTAACGCAGAGGTGTAGTCCGACGGCGGCGCCCACGGGCATTCGGATATTTACGGGGGCTGCGAATACCATGTCGGCCGGCTAAGTGCACCTTCACATTATGTTTGAAGAACCCCAGACTGTACATTAGAGGAAAGGATGCAGGTGGGAGTGAATTCCACATGTTGGCAACCCTGTTATAACCCTGTAATATATAGATGAAGCGCGGATGGGACCTCTCAACTCTCAAGTGGTATAATTACCACCTGCTGCGGTACGGTACCTCGCTGAGCATGAAACACATTTCATGGCGGCCGTGGACAGGAAAACGGAGTGTGGGAAGACCAACCGCCAGGTGGGACGACGACATCAAATACATCGGCGTATGTCCAGCAGTGGATGCTTGCACGCTGACTGACTGACTTTTTTTGTGTAATCCGTTAGAGGAGAACACAGCCGAGGCTACTATGCGGCCATCTTACGTTCACGGTGGTGTAAGCCCAGCCTACTACAAGTTGAGCCACCACCTAGTAAGGGGCAAGAGAAGGGACTTACAGTTTTACACCCGGTTCCGAACGGTGAAGCAGCAGGTGTAGGTGTAAATGCATGTCACCCGGATTCGAACCTCGGACCCTGAGTAAAAGAGTTCAAGCCAATACCAATTAAATTATAGAAAATTTAAACATTAACACTTACGTAGGAGGATCAGTTTCGTCGTTTGGAAACCTGAAAACAAAACATACACTTTTAAATAATGAAATGAAATGAAATGAAAAGAAATGAAATGAAATGAAATGAAATGAAATGAAATGAAATGAAATGAAATGAAATGAAATGAAATGAAATGAAATGAAATGAAATGAAATGAAATGAAATGAAATGAAATGAAATTAAATTAAATTAAATTAAATTAAATGAAATTAAATGAAATGAATTTAAAACTATTTATTTTCTCAAAAACATAAAAGAAAACACGAAAAAGAGCAAAAAAGACACCTGAAGGAGAAATAGGAATCAAGTCAGCGTTTTTGTTGTAGGAACGAGCCCTGCAGCGCTGTTTTTCGGCTGGCCGAAAGTACGAATGGAAGTTGGAACGCTCCTTGGCTGCGCTGCCCAGCGCCATCTATGAGAGTCTTTTGAAGTCGAACCACCATAGATAACGCATATTTCATCCAAGTATCGCATAGACAACATCGCATAATTAATCAATATGTAGTAGGTAATATGAAGGGTACGTACCTATATATGAACTGATCGTCCTTCATCCAAGCTATGTACGAGCCGGGACCGTCGAGGAAGACTTTCTCCTGACCGCACGGCAGGTAGGCGTTCCTTCCGGCGGTCGCGCGGAGACTCACCACGTCTTCTGAAGAACATGAAGAAAGTCATTTACTCTTTACATTTTTAGCAAGTTTAAAAAGATGCACCTATTATTCAGAGGTTAAAAGTTAGTTACATTGGATGAAATGTTAATTATTCTCAAATCAAAACAAACGTGCATCTCGCACAACAAAATTTTATGGCTTAGTGAAGCGAGATTCCCTTCACTAAGCCATAAAACTTTATTACCCGAATTGCACGTTTGTTTTGATTTGAGAATAGGGTTCCGTAATCCATACGCAACGGAACCCTAAGCCTACGCCGTCTGTCTGTCTTTCTGTCCGTCAGTCCTTCTGTCCATCCGACCGTCCGTTCTAGGGCTGTATCTTGTATGTAGCTGGTTCAAATTTCCACAGAATATGTTATTATAGCGCATATGCCAACAAATAATAAAAAAAGAAAAATTAAAAAAAATATTGGTGCGTCCCGAACAAGAAACGTGTTAACATTCGATTAGTACAAATTCAAGTTACTAAATAATAGATGGAGCCACAAGACAACCGCGAGCCACGAGACATTCCGGTTGTCCGTTGTAGAGCGTCGTCCCTGTCGCAAGAACCGCACGTCTCTGTGCGACAGAGACGGCGCTTTACAACCGGGTTGTCTTTTTCTAAAGCTCGATGTTCTTTAATTACTGCCGGGTACTGTACTTATGAAACACATATGAAACGTTGAGGATGTACGTAACATTTATTTTCGCATTGCATTCACTTAATCTAGGGTTTCACTTTATTCTAGGGTAAGCTTTATCAGTAACATGGAAATCGTAATTTTTTTACTCGTAACATTTATTTTATTTCATCTTAATTTTAGTTTTATTTTAATTTCTCAAGTAATATTATCTATGTATGTGTAAAACATGTATTAAAACATGAATTTACTCAAAAATATCAATTCAAGCCATAAACTCTAACTTATACATACAAAAGGTAAAACTCTAAAGACGAAAGTTACTTCACTATTTCTTTTATACTCAGTACCTTCGAGGAAAAAAATATTAATAGAGGTGCGGTCTCATATCAAATAATTCATAATTTTTTGCATACCGAATTGTTGCCAGCCCTGATACACTAACCTCTCCTCTATTTTTTTTTTCTCAAAGCTCGTAACTTTAAATAAACATGTAAATACACTCGCAATTAGGTGCATAATAATGCAAGTAAAATTTATATTAAAAGGAAATTATTAATTGTAACCGTAACCCTTAATACCTAAGACACATAAAATAACGTACCCGTTTCATAGCAATGGCTGACTTGTTGAGATAGCAACATTAGCCACACCAGCAGAAGACGTATTGGAAGCAGCGACATGGCTCTGCAGAAAAAAATTACAATTTAGCTTTATTTTTCGTCAATATTAATTTGCTTTTTATTTAACATAAATACCACACGCTGTATCCCGACCCGACCCAACAATAGGAATAAGCAGAGTGGTCGGTGTTGCGCTGCAAGTACTCTTGTAAATTACAGCACAACACCGTACAGCACATTTAGCAAAGTACGAGTATTAGTAGACAATATAACTCTATCAAGCAGTAAGTAAGGCACGAAGACCCACCTGCTGCATGACTCGTTAGCATGATCCCTTAGTCGTCTTTGACGACATGCACGCACGGGTAGAGATGCAGTGGGGCTATTCTTTTTAAGTACCTACCCCACGCGATAAACCTTTTTATTTAAAACTACATTATTTCTTAGATTATTTTTGGTGTAGCTATCTATACGTTCGTACCATATTACATGACTGTTTTCATTATTACATTAGGTACCTATCATTTTATTTTACTGAAAGTTTTTTTTTTATGGAAACTGACACTGACGTTAAGTGAAATAAATATCGGTACAAAACCTGTATCGTATATATTTTCATCGATTTCCACTTTTTTATATTAAAAACAGAGCACTTAATTTCTGAAAACTCCGACTTTATCAAGTCCTAACATTAAATCAAATCAAATTAAATGTTTTTATTAGCCAGGCTTTCCAAAAATACAACACTAAATTATCATTTGAGACATCGATACGAATCAAATAAAATAATTAAAATAATTATATGACCTAATGTTAAAAACAAAAACAAAATTGTTGACTGTCAAATGAAATAATAGACAATCATTCACAACGTAAGTATCTAATAATATAAAAACATTTAACTTAAGTAGTCATCTACACTGAGAAAAACATTTTATCAAATTAAAAGTAAAATACAATACGCATAAAAAAGTGGTCAAGTGCGAGTCGAACTCGCGTGGAGAGGGTTCCGTACCATTAAGTTTTGCCTGAGAACTTTAAGGCAAGTTATTCTGCATTTCATGGAATACAGTTTAACAAAAAGTTTACCTTACTTTTGACGCACTCGGGTAAAAAATTGTTTAAAACGGTAACATGGGCTGGTCGGTAATGTCAACGGGCGAACTGGCGATACATCCCTAGGCTATAATTTGGGGTTGTGTGAAGGGTATAATAGTAACCCATCCCCCTTATTCCCACAATACAGCGCAAACTTATTTGTTAGATATATATATATAGTCCATAAAAACCGAGATAAAAACGCATGATGCGATGCGCTATGGATAGAATTCGATTTTTTTCGGATAGATGACGTATCTACTATTTTGGTAAGAGTTAAGCTGAGAATGTGTACCCCAATTAATCGACAGCCTCATGTGGCGAAAAATATCAGTTGAAAGTATGGGAAACCATCTCAGGGCCGAGGTATTTTGAGATAATTTATAATTTATAAGTACTTATAGTTCTTAATTTGTAAGTATTTACCGTGTAATTTGTACCGTGTGGGGTCGGTACTTAAAAAGAATAGCCCCACTGCATCTCTCCCCGTCGCATGTCGTAAAAGTCGACTAAGGGATAAGAAAATTCGTCAGCCTCGGTAGCTCAGTGGCGCGGTTGGTTAGTCAACTGTTATAAGCAACGCTGAGCGCGGTCAGTGATTGGATGGGTGACCGCTCGACCGTTGGAGGCTGACCGTGGTTCGGATTCCACGTTAAACTGTAGGTCCCTTCCCTTCTTACCTTACTAGGTGGTAGGGTTTATCCCGGCCGGGTTGGTACCACCGCACTGAACGAAACGTCGGTCGAAACGGCTATGTAAATAGTTCGTGTTTTCCGTCCAGTTTAGTGTAGCCGACATGAAATGAAGGGAAGCACTGACATGGCACCTAGTTCACCCCGTGTTATGGGCTGACATCGCGGATGTTGTAGGTGATGTAGCCAACCGTGTCAGGTTCCATAAAAAAAAAAAAAAAAAAAAAAAAAAAAAAGTATGTATTTTGAATTTTTCGTTTTAATTTTACATAAGTTTTATTAATGCATTTTGTCTTAATTAAATATATATTATATGTAATTATGTTTGCATGAATATAACAAATACATACGGGTATACAACTAAATAATATGAAATGATAAAACTGTAGTATTTCATATAATCTATATTATGTTGTATTTATTTATTTTCATAGGCAATTTTACAAAAACATATTTTTTGTATTTTAATACAAATAATTAATTAACATTTTAATGTTGTTTCTACATTTGATACAATTTTATAAACACCGATATATGCTCGAAAACACATACACCGTATAACGTTATTTAATAGGTAGGTATTACTAAAAATTATTAATTATATTAAACTATCTAAAAAGTAAGAAGCGAACGTAAAAAAAGGGTGCGTGTACGCGCGTTAGTACTTTTGGAGCTTTAACGCACAATGCCCCTGGTACATACAAATAAATTGCATGCGGTGACGATGACCGATGACGATGACGCGTGATGTTTTTTCTCAGTTTAATCCCCATTTTCATAACGCGCTTAAAGAAGCATAATTTCAAAAGGTAAGTAATATAATTTAATTTGAAAAGTATACTATAATTGTATCTACCTATTTATTTAAGAAAAGTCTACATTGAGCAGAATCGCGGGAGCAAGGAAGCGGAAGTGACGAGCACGAACAACCCGAGCAGGTTACTATTTATAATTTCGAACTATCGGAAGTTTTCTCGTAGTTTTTTACGTTACTAGTATGGGATACATCCTTTATATACCTATAATCGTTTTAATTTTTTTTAACAATAATTTGTTAATATCAGCCCCATTTGCAATCGTACTTTTGAAGTAAGTTTTGGTTCCAATACATCTCAAACAAAAAATTAAGCATCTAAAACAAAGAATAATAAAACAATAATAAAACTCTTACCTTTTTTACCCAAGAGACTCGTTAAGTTCTTAACAGCACTTACTGCTCCACTTCTATTACGTAAATCTTAAATAAATAGATTAAATTTAAAGTGTATGGTTTATGAAATGAACGTGAATATTTTTTTAGAAATAAGACTAATTTTTATTAAATACAATTATTGTTTCAAAAGGTTGTGGACGGAGTGACACGTCACTCCTCGCGCTCGTGTTTGGAAGAATGAATGTAGTGTTAGTTTCCCCCACGACCTGCAGGTATGGGGGTGGCGACTAAGCACTGCACAATGCACAGAAAGAATAACGTGAACATGATTCCTGTTTGCGCAGTCGCAGTATTGGGTATAGTCGCAGTATATAAAACATTTCATAATTATACATATAACATAAAGTGTTCATATATATTCATTCATATATAACAAAAAACCGCATTCAAATCGGTTCATCTGTTTGGAAGCTACGATGCCACAGATAGACACAGCCATACACACATACACACACACACGTTAAACTTCTAAGACCCCTCTTTTTTCGTCGGGGGTTAAAAATACGATAGACTGAAAAATTTCCAAAAATTTGACAACATTTATACACATGTACTATATCCATAATACTCTTTGATTTATTTTCTGCGTGTGTAGAATGCAGGTGACAAGCGAATATTGTATTTAAATTACATGAATAAGGTTCAAAATTTTTTGTTATCATGTAGTGAAGTATTTTTTATGTGTAAGTAAGGAGCTCCAGCACGCACACATGCATGTCTCATTAAAACCCCTTTTTCCGTAATCAAGGAGCTTTTTATAAGGGAATTTTAAAAGGGGTACATTATTTTGATTCGGTCGCGTACAAAGAGATTAAATTATATAGGTGTATTATGTTTATTATTTGTAAAAAAAAATTGTAGAGAAATAAAGTATTTAAATCTATCAAAGAGGGTAATATACATACGTAGATATAATTCCTCTTTAATCGTGATTATTCCTACCAAATTCAGTGATTCCTACTTTTTTAAAGTAACTTTTTTTAAAGAGCTTTGCATGTAAATATCTACACAGTTATAATATTTTATTATTTATTAATTCTAAAATATTTATTTGGCTATTGTGTACTTTATTATATAAATTGTAATTCATATGTATTTAATTTAATCTATAAATAGTAATTTATACGTATAATTAACTAGTATGTACTTATATGTAGTGTATATTATAGTATATTATAGTTATTTTCCTTATATTATATTTTACATTCCCACACTCAAGTCTTTTGCTACTACCTACTTATATCTCGCAACATACGACTCTCAAACATCCAAAGGTTGACTGGGAGAAATCCCTGTAAGGGATAAGTCCGCCTTTGCCCCTCATGTAAATTTCTTATTGTGTGTTTATGTTAAATGTTTTTTGGAGCAATAAAGTATTTCTATCTATCTATCTACTTTAATGCTGAAAGCTTACCGCTCTGAAACTATTATTTAAATAGGTCAGCCTAAGCTGCATATTAGGAACAATAAATATGAAACATTTACTTACATCATGGAATTATTTGACTATAATCAAAGGAATGTTGAAAATGCCTAAATATTTTTTTTATTTTAACAAAAGAGAATAAAATCATTCGAAATCGCTTGCAAACAAAATTCTCACTCGTAAATTAACCTAGCTGCGGAACCCTAAAAACGCATGATTCACACTGAAAATAAAACCGCGGAAACTTTTCTGATTGAGTTTGTCGACAACGCACAGGTAGTTAGGTAGGTAGGTACTTAGTACTTACATACATTCATGCGGTAGATATCGTTAATCCACCCCCGCGCCGCCGCGTGATGAATGCGAGGGGCGAGGGGGCGGCGAGCGGTGCCAACACCCCTTCTGACTCACCTTTGTAATGCACTCACTTTTTCCCTTCGGCTTCGCTCATGTAAAAACCTGCGTTAGATATATTTCTTTAAATTACTTATAAAATATATAAAAAAAATGTTACTGTGTGGGGTCGGTACTTCATAAAAATAGTCCCCCTGCATCTCTCCCCGTGTATGTCGTAAAAGGCGACTATTGGATAAGGACAAGATACCGTGCATAAGGGCGACAGGCTAGCCACCTCTCACCTTGGCGCGGTCTTTCCCCCTAGTCATGCAGCAGGTGGGCCTACGTGCCTTTACTTGCTGCATGATAGTTAGTCTTGTCCGAATACTTTGCTAAACGTGGTGGTCGGTGTTTTGCTGTAATTTACCAGAGTACTTGCAGCACAAAACCGATTACTCTGTTTACCCCGATTGTCGGGATACGGCGTGTGGTGTGTGTGTAAATATATTTTTTTATTTACTTACATATTTATTCAACTCTATCATAGAGCGTATGTTCGTTCAGTAGTGGACGGACGCATACCTATACGCTGACTGAATAGGTGTAAACAAAGAGTTAGAGGGTAAATCTTCCAAATAACTTTTTTAGGGTTCCGTACCTCAAAAAGAAAACCCGGAACCCCTATAGGATCCCTTTGCTGTCCGTCCGTCTGTTCGTTTGTCCTCACACTTTTTCTCAGGAACAGGTGGCGGTATCAAGTTGAAAATACCAAATACTAAGGTCTATGATCCTTTAGAAATGTAAAAATGTATCTCAGTCCACGCAATTAAGAGTTACGGCCATTTATTCCTTATATCTATCGATAAACGCAAACTCACTCAAATCAAATCAAACCCTAAAGGGTACTTCCCGTTGATCTAGCTAGAATAATGAAATCTACCATAAAGTAAAGTTTCACAGTACAAGTAAAGAATAAAATCCGAAAATCGTAAATTTGTAGTTATATCGCATAAAAAATACTTTTTTATATTTTTGTCAAAAGCCTTTTTCTCAGGAAATGGTAGAGTTGAAATGTTGTGTGATTATATTGAAAACTCTAAAGTAAAAGAACAAATAATAAAATCCAGCAATTGCGTGGTGGTACGGAACACTCGGTCCGCGAGTTCGACTCGCACATGACCATTTTGGACATTTCATATAATACATACTTAACAAGTTCCCTAATTTTTCTACAAATCCTTCTTAGGTTTTGATGTAAAACTATATATTTTTCAGCCAGTCAGCCTTTTAGTTCCTATGCTGGACACACCCCTCCCTAATAACTCTCCAATCCACCCGGCCTTAATGTTTTTCATATTTATGGTGTTTTTGCAATCTCCGATACGTATCGAGAGGGTAAAACATTGTTTTGTTCTTGTTTTTCGCGTTCTATAAATATGTAGAGAGGTCGCCCTGTTTGGTTTATTTCAATGGTACTTGTTACACCCTCTAAGTTCAGTTACATGCATGCATTTGTATGACACCCACCCGCCCACTGGCGCCGGCGCGCCTCCGCGCCGCCGCCGCCCCACCACCACCACCACCCTGCAAAGGTGACTCACCCAATGCAATTAATTATTATTCAAGCTTTGAGTAGAGCTTACATAGGTTTTTTTTTTATGGAAACTGACACGGTTGGCTACATCACCTATAACATCCGTGATGTCAGCCCATAACACCGGGAGAACTAGGTATCATGCCAGTGCTTCTCTTAATTTCATGTCATGTCGGCTACACCGAACTGGATGAAAAACACGAACTATTTCCATAGGCGTTTCGACCGAAGTCTCGTTCAGTACAGTGGTACCAACCCGGCCGGGATAAACCCTACCACCTCTAGTAAGGCTAAGAAGGGAAGGGACCTACAGTTTTACGTGGAATCAGAACCACGGTCTTCATTGAGATAAAAAAATTTTTTTTGTTTGTATTGAATGTCATACATAACCCTTTTTCTCAGGAAGGGATCAAGATATCAAATTAAAATTAATATGAAATACCAATGGCTGTGATCCCTTCGAGGTGTAGAAAATGCAAGCCTCTAAATCAACGAAATCAAAAGATGAGGCCATTTATGTCAAATTTGAATACTCGCAAACACACTCAAATAAAATCAAAACCTATAGGGTACTTCCCGCTGACCTAGCCAGAGTAATGAAAGGCAAGAAGGAAGTTCTCACAGCATAAGTAAAGGAACAAACCGATTTTTTTTTTGTGGTTATGCCATATAAAAATTTTAATATTTCAGAAACAAGAATCAAAAGACTGACGTCAAACCATTGATATAGTTTTTATTTAGGTGTTTCGTGATTTTCCAAAACACAATTATTTTTTAACATACATAGTACAAATATATATATTGTGTAACGGAACCCTCGGTGCGCGAGTCCAACTCACACTCGCACTCGCACTCGCTATTTATTTATAATCGACTTAAAGAAAGGGCAAGTTATAAATTGTATTTTTGAAATTTTTTTGGGATTTGAAGTAGATATGCTGTACTGATGGTCTCATTTTTTTTCTAAACTTGTTCCCATACTTTTGTTATTTAGAACATTTATGTGAAGTGACCAGTAAATAAATGTATTTTTCTATTAAATTCTGGATAAAAAGTACTTACTATGCATGCTTTAGGTTATTTCTATGGCTAAGATCTACATTCTTTAAAGTGAGTTTTAAAAAAATATTAAAATTTCAAATTAAGCACGCTTTAAAGTTTTTAGATAGTTGAGTTGGTAAACACGCTGTACATGCATGATACAAGGCTGTGCAAGTGTGTTACCTACTGCATGGCTTTGGAAAGACCGTGCCAATGTGAGAGGCGTCTAACCTGTCGCCTGTTTAGCACGGCATCATCCATATGCATTAGTCGCCTTTTACGACATGTACGAGTTGAGATGCCGTGAGCGTATTATTTTCAAGTACCGGGTCACACACGGTATAAATTACCATTACATGCAGATGTATTATATCTAATTTTCTACCAAGCCACTTCTCACTATTTCTAAAACCTCCAGAGTTTTTAGATAGGGATAGGTCAGACCAAAGACATTCGTTTTGTTGATGCATGACGCATTGACGTGCGAGATCAAAGTTTTCGTATTAAAAAAACCCCCGACCCCTTAAAAAGTCAAAAAATATTTCAGTTTAGATACTTAAAGAAGTCACGGGACAGCTAAAAACCTTTAGTTCTCATACCTGTAGTTAACTATTAAAAAGAAAAAGATATTTTAAATGTAATAAAAGTATTTATTAATTAATCGTAATTACATAACTAACTTAAATACCAATAATTATAATATTATTTAACTGCAATGGATCGGCCCATACAAACATAAAGGCGAACGTTTAAATAATCGTGATCTCGTCTTCTGGGTCGTAGGAACATGTTTGTTAGCGTACTAGCTACATTATATAACTTATTCGGACGTATATAAATACCCAGTAAAATTACTCTCACTTTATTTTACTAAAATAAAGTTTTAATTATTTACCTATTTGAAAATCCGTAGTTTATTTGTACCATTGGCTAAATTATTATCGATGCGTAGGTAACTACTAAACAATTCTTCCTTAAAGTTCTCGATCTGAGTTGTATCAGAATAAAATTGTATTCTTAATTTTTTGGTTTTACATTTATAATAGGAATAACTCATATTATAATTATTTTTTTTCTGTAAATCTTGCAAAGATCAGAATTTTCTCTCGAACTCGAAACATCTGCTTCCCCATAAATATTTATAAGAGCAGGTGTTTTATTTATCTAAATGTTATAAATATATATATATAAAGATTAATAAAAACCGGCAATATTATTTTACTTAAAAATATAATGTTGAATGATTTTGAAATTATTATGAACTCTCAGTAAGATTTTACTTTTCGAATTAGTATATAGTTAAAATTTTCAGAAAATTTAAATGTTTTGGTCAATCAAATAATAAAACCTTCCAAAAACTTACGATATTTTCTTTAAATATGCTTTTCATTAATTCATGCACGAACAAATTCTGTAAATTTTCTCAAAAAAATAATCTGTTTAAAACTCTTTTCGCGCTTCCCATCAATTAACGTTAAAAACAAAACAAATATCATTTTCTACATCCATTCCTGGCTCCGGACGGACAATAAAGTTTTCGTTTCGGGACGAAATAGTTTAACGTTTTTGGCGAAACACAATAAAAATTAATTAATTCACACATACCTCTCTATCGATAACATGAATACGATAAAAACATTAGTTTTTCTTTAGACAGAATTCACATATGATAGATTGTTTGACTTGTTCCACATTTTTTACTTCTGCAAATTGTGTTAAAAGGCACTAGGTACTGTCTTACACATTACACTGTCATTACATTTTACAATTTATTGTAACTTGAATTTGAATCCGCAATGAATGCGTTTACTAAATAATGGCCCAAATGGGTTTAAATGTGGTCTTTTGTGATGAAATTGTGATGGAATAACATGTATATTGTACCATTAAGAACAAAAAAATTATACTAAGTATCCGACAGTTTGTCTTAAATTAAATATATTAGTTAACAAAAAAGATTATCATGCTACATTAATTTACGTGCTTAAGGTCGTTATCACCGCGTTCGTTGCCCTTAAACAGAATAGAAACACTAAAATTAATTTATTCACAAATTATATTGTGGGCCTAGAATTCAGCGTGACCTTGAGATTATGAATTAGCATTCTATGCCATTTTAGGACTGATCGCAGTTCCATTGAATGAGATTATTACAGCGTTAAATTGGAATACATTCAATATTTTAAATAAATTCATCTGCTACTGAAACATGTTCATAAACATTTGACACAAGTTTACAAGTTGTATCTGAAATAAATTTTACTAATACCAAAATCATTATTATGTTTATATTTGTTCATTACAATTATAGATATGTAATAAACAAAATTGCACAAAAGTTTACAAACTTCCATTTATAATTTTAACTTGTAGCCTAATATCACCTTATTTATAAAAAATAACAAGATTATATAAAATAACTTACTCCTACCTATCCCTTTCATTACAAATTTATGAAATTGATGGAATATCTACCTACACGATCTTGTTAAGTACAACTGCGATTGTCGTCAATTTCGTTGCAAGTAACTTTTTTTCATGAAAAATTATTGGACATTATCGCACCTTCGTACCACTCACTTACAAATTACTGACGCCTGCTTGCAGATTTATTTTGAACCAGATCAATCCGGATTAATAGGCAGAACAGCCATACAAAACTCTCACACAAATTACAACTAAACCCGATTCTGAAATCAATCCGCAAGTGGTTCTAAACATAGTACACAACTAATAACTCTGTGATATCAAATGCCTCATATCAAAATTAGAACTAAGTACAACGAGGAACTTGCAGAAAAAAAAACATTATGTAGTCTTCGGATGTGATTAATTTAGCAAATTCTCTCATGTATACCGGTTACCTATTAAATTAGTATTAAAGATTGCGCTTGGAGAAATTGCTAAGCTGATGTACCAAGGATTTCCGAAATAGCGTCCTTCGTTCCGAATACGAGGGCAAACACGGAAAAGATGGCGATGACGATATTCTTCCAAATGACCCAATGGAACTTTCCAAATCCAATGTCCCATAACGTGATTATTTCGATGACGGCAGGAACCATGAGACCGAGTATTGAGAAGCAAAACGCTCCGATGACTCCGATGAAGGGTGAGATCTTGGGCACGGCGATAGCGAGGAGGACACAGAGAGTGACGAGGATGGTCCTCATGATGATGTCGGCGATAACGGGGTGCTTGGCGAAGCGATCCTTAATAGCGTTAAACGCGATCTCCACGCATACGTAGAACTGGAGGCCAAACGTGCAGTACACAGCCAGAGCGATGAATATCTTTACGATCTTTGCCGGTCTGGAATCAGATATAAGAATAGAACTTTAGAATAATGGTTCAATCGAAGAATAAAATCCCAGGTGTGCACCGATGCGTTTCTTTTTTATTAAAAAAACATGAGGTGCATAGATACTCACATGCGTAATGCTTCCATGAAGGAAATATAATGAAGAAATGTGTTGTTGTGTATCTGTCAGTCAGGTGTTTGTATCCATTGCTGTACATAGATCTCTCTAATTTCTTTTCCGTTCTCAAGGCCTTTAGCGGTACAGAGCCACTGATTGCCTCCGACGTACTTAATGTCTTTGTCCCACGTGGCGGGGCGGTATTCCCACACTCTGTTCCCTGTCGACGGGCACCTGTGTAGTACCCATACACTCCAACTGTTTGTTGTGTTGTGTATACTTAAGGCTGCGTATGACGCTAGGTTATGTTTAATTTCTCAGAAAGTCTTAACCTGAACAAGGTACAATTCATGGATATGAAATTGCATGTATATCCGCACCACATACTATAATTTTTGTGGGAATAGCATTAACGTTGAAAAAAAAACCTTGATCGATAGAAAAAAATCGCGAAAGTCCGTTTATTTATTCACATTTTTCTTTATTTCTCCTAATTGGTCGGCATTACATATTATACTGCTAACAGCTGCTACTGCTGCTAACAGCGTGCTTATAGATTTATTCCATGATTATTGTTACCTACAATTCAACACATTTTTTTCATTGAAAACACCGATAAAACAAAATAATTTAGACTTGCGATGAAATTATTGAGTACGCCCTTTCGTTCTCTCACCTATTCCCTCCCTATCGCTCCAACGCGACATTTTTCTTGCGTCTTACGCAGCTTTAACTCTAACTGGAATTCATACCTTCTGGAGTTTATCCGCCTTCTACACCACATATACATAATTAAAACCAAAACTTACATTAGATTGACATCCAGGTTGAGTGTGATAGATCCCTCCACTAGATCTCCATAGCGCACGTAGCCGAGGAAGCCAAGGAGGATGTAGACGAGAGTGACGCCGGACATGCCGAGGTTCATCACGCCGCAAATGCCGAGCATGTTCTGGGGCGTCTTCATGGCATTCTCCAGGGGCATCACCACACCGATCGCTTCCATGGCGAAGATGGTTATCGAGAAGAACTTGGGCCACATCATGGGATCAGTAACGAGCGGTCTCTTTGCGAACTCATAGTCTCCAGTCGCAACCAGGTAGTAGAAGGTGATTCCGAGCCCGACACCCATGAAAACGTTGGCTATCATGGAGACAGGTGCCAAGTATTTGAGATTACGGATCCATCCCAGCAGGATGAGAGGAACCAAGAAAGCAGCTATGAAGTATCTCAACTCATAAGTACCCTCTTTTACTCCCATTACGTTTTCTGCCACCTGGAAAAGAAATTTTTACTTAGCTTATATACTTAAGGAAATATGTCACATGTGAAGTATGTCGGAACGCAGAGGCAAGCAGTCGTTCGGTAAGGTCAGATGGATTAGAATAATATTGGAGAGACATATGTCCAGCATTGAACGCAATAACGTTGGCTGACTCACTGATAGCTTTCACGGTTTTAGCGACAAAATTCTACAAAGAAGATACACACACAGCATAAACAACCGTAGTGAATGGAAATGACACCTTAAGTAGAAGTCAGCCCAGTGACGATACTAAGCACTCGTATTTCTCAAGGTGTTTACGTACTGTGCAGATTGTCGTGCCAGTTGCAATATACACACATATGGTTGGATAATAATCCGTATAAACAAACACCCCACATACGTCATTTGTATTATTTTATTGTGCGTATTTCTTACACACTTTAGACCTTGGTCATTGACGTCAGTATCTCATGTGTTTTTTTGTCGCCAGTGGTCGCGTCGAAACGATAGTTTTTAGGTTTCCCCTTTTAGGTACCCCGTACGGTACCGTATTACGTCTGTCTGTCTGTTTGTCTTTCTGTATGTCCTTCCGACCGTCCGATGGCTGCAGTATCTTTGAATATGTGTCATTTTGGCGGATATAACAATAAATACTAAAAAATTAAAAATGTGTAAATTGGGATACAAAATAAACGTATTTTTTTTTTTGCGGCGCGGATACCTCGGTGCGCTCGTCTGACTCGCACTTAGACGTTTTTCGCTTATTTGTATAATTTGAGTGATACTTTATGATAACGATTAGGTACTTAAAGAAAGACTGCGCGACGCGGACAAATATTTGCCTCCCCAAAATAACGAAAATCGCTTTCTCGGAGGTTAAAACCCAGAAACAGCCTAGTCTTAATCCTAACAATATGCTGCATAGCAAGCATCTGTTGATAGCCTCATATCAATATCAATCAATCAATACTAATAATAAATATGTAAGGGATGGTCATGGAGTAAGTTACTTTGTTTTATGAGATACTGCGTTTGTAGAGTCTATGTATACTAAAACTAAATTGATGATTTTTAGAAATATTTTCTGTATGGATGTATGTGTATGTTCCTCCATAACTATTAAACCGATCATCCGAACTCTATGAAACTTAGTGCAAGCACATTTGACTATACGTGACACAGGATAGGCTACTTAAATAAAATTCAGTTCCGGTTACGCCAAGATGTAGCTCTCATACAAACCGGATTGTTCTATTTGACTTCCGTTCCGAATTGACTTACTTACTTTCATCTTTTTAAATACGAATTTAAAACGTTGCTTGTTTCTTTTTGAAACTTGCTGCTGTTATCCTATCTATATAATGTTTAGATACATTGTCCTATCTATCACTATCATACAACCTGTTTTGCTACATAAAGGTGTAAAATTATTTTAAAAAATTACACCAAAGGCTTAATGACGTTGGATTAATGGAAATGATTGCCGAAACTGGATGAGCATGTGAGCAACACCAGTGTATACAAACCTGATGAATGTTGGTAGCCATGATGACAGTATACACGGAGCAGGTTCCGAAATATGTGATGAAGAGACTCCATAAAATCAGTATTCTGAAATAAACACGAGACAACAAAATTAAGTAACACGAGAAGAGATTATAACAAACGTTCGCTAAATTTATTTCACACATTTGTGGATTGGGATTGCGAATGACATGCCGGGTAGACAGAAACATTTATCGCTTCTTTTGAAAGATTACTATTTTTATTTTTTTATAAGCACCGAGCCGACGTGGTGTCTAACGACGCCCGTGGACATTCGGCCGTATACGGGGGGTTGCGCATGCTTAGAGCGTATGCCATGCCGGACTGACAGGTGCCCATTCACGCCCCTCTTGAAGGACCTAAGAGTTGAGACAGTACTTGGGGGGAAATATATGGGCAGGGAGAGCGTTCCAGAGCTTACCGGTTCTGTAGAGGAAAGATCTGCAGAACCGATTGGTACGCATCTGCGGTAAGTCCAGCGTATAGGGATGCAATACTTGCCCCCAGTGCGAGTGGTGCGGAGGTGGAAAGGGGACGGTCGCGTCCAATAATATTTGAAAGATAAGCAAGAAGTGTGCTCTCCACTCCATGTTCACGGTTCTCTGAATAAGTTACCTTGAGAACCGATTAGATGATCAATATAGGTTAGTATTCCAAGTGTGCATTCACTTTGGTGACAACATGCAAAAACAAATACAACAATGCATTTGTCAAAACACATGCATGTTTTTATGGCCATTGTTCTTTAACGAAGCAGTAATTTTGTGTTTACTTAAATATTCAAATACACACATACATACATACCCCACGCTGTATTCGGACAACCGGGGTAAGCAGAGTAATCAGTGTTGCGCTGCAAGTACTCTTGTAAATTGCAGCACAACACCGACCACCACGTTTAGCAATGTATTAGGACAAGATAACTATCAAGCAGCAAATAAGGCACGACCACCCACCCGCTGCATGACTCAGTGGAAGGGCCGCGCCAAGGTGAGAGGTGGCTAGCCTGTCACCCTTTAGCACGGCATCTTATCCTTATCCCTTAGTCGCCTTTTACGACATACACGGGGAAAGATGCAGTGGGGCTATTATTTTTAAGTACCGGCACCGCACAGTGGTACTGGCACCACACAGAAGGTACTGAAATATTTAAATAATAAAATGTTACCTATACAATACCTATACGTAACATAATATGTATGTATGTTATCTATGACCAAACAATATTCAAAGAGAATGTTATTTTGTTTTTTATGGAACCTGACACGGTTGGCTACATCTCCCGCAACATCCGTGATGTCAGCCCATAACACCGGGTGAACTAGGTGCCATGTCAGTGCTTCCCTTCATTTCATGTCGGCTACACTGAACTGGACGGAAAACTCGAACTATTTACATAGCCGTTTCGACCGACACGTTTCGTTCAGTGCGGTGGGACCAACCCGGGAGGGATACCTAGTAAGGTAAGAAGGGAAGGTACGTGGAATCCGAACCACGGTCAGCCTCCACCGGTTGAGCGGTCACCCATCCGAGTACTGTGTATGTGAATGTAATGTATTACAAGATGTTGGTTTTGGATAGTCACCTAAACGAATAGCCGAATTTGTGCGCCCACTGTGGTCCGTTCTCGAATGCCGCCTCGGCAACGTCGGGAAAGCTCATAGATGTTTTCTTCGTACGTTTGTACAGCACATGCGCACATTTGACCTGTGAAAGCAGCAAAAAGGCGACTTTTTATTTATTTGTGCCATTAAAATCTGTGTCGTTTGTACCTATAGTTTTAACTTAAATCTAAATCCGCGTCTCCTGCGCATGTTTTTTCGTAACAATACACAAAAAACCATGAAATAAAAACATTATATCTCTATGGTTTTCGTACAAATGTGGATGGCCACGCCCCAATGTTTCGATGTTTCTGTGTAATGTTCCGAAAAAAAACATTCGCAGGAGACGCGGCTCTCACTAGGTGGCGTCACTGCGCCCGTGAGGTCCACCGCCCGAACTGTCAGCCAATAGATGTCGTTAACTCCACAGTGAAGAGGATTATTGTCGAGTGTTCGTGTTTGAACATTTTCAACGTTTTCAGCACATTATTTCAGATTTCATATACGTTCTAAACATTCTCACGTAATGCCTAAGTTTTCTTGCAGTGTCAGTTTCCATAAAAAAAAAATATATAAGGTGCTTCGTTATTTATGTCAAAAATTTCGGGAGGGTTACATACGCACTCAAATAAACACTTTACGTAAGAAAAAAACATATGTTTATAGGAGCATTTTTTCTCCTAACAAAAAAGTAAAATCAAATAGTAGCTATAAAAACCAATCATAGTGACCTTGTGACTTAATTACAACAAACAGCTGTTCTGCGTTTGAACATAGTACGGTCATTGACCCCGTACAATGCAAGTTACCTACTGTTGCACACAGGTTAATGTTTATGTAGGTAGCAAACATGTTTTGTTAAATTTCTCGAAAAGTAATGCTAAAAACATATTAATTTTTTTGCGTAACGCGTTTATTTGAGTGTCTATGTAACCCTCCCGAAATTTTTTACATAAATAACGAAGCACCTTATTTAACTTCTGAAATATGGCTTAAATGAAGACTGCGAGAAAACCCCAAATCACACGATTTTGTATGGCCACTGACATTTCTCTGGACCTCACGACACAGCCGTGGCACAATTAGTGACCAACAAAGCATCTATCTTTTGAAATTATACCTACTATACATTATATATAAGGAATATTATATGTTTACAATGTAATTAAGTGGGTTTATTTGTTTTGGAACGTATTTACGCTAGCGCCGAGCTCTTGCTTCCAAGCACAAGAAGTAACGCTGCCTAATTCCTGCCATTTTCCTTAATTTACTTATTACCTATCATTATGGTATTTTTACAGAATCAGGTTCTTAGGCTGAGTTCGAAATTGGAGCACATGCGTGAATGCACAATTTTTTTTTTTTTTTTTTATGTAATCCGGTATGTGTGGCTGAGTCAGAGGGGCCAAAGCACATGCTCTGACTAGCCAATATCACCTTCGAGAAGATAGGTGCCATACCGGAGACTTCCCTGGATTGCTGGCTATACTGGACTAGAGGAGAACACAACCGATGCTGCTATGCGGCCATCTTACATCCAGTACGGTGGTACCAACCCAGTCGGCTACAATTTGAGCCTACCACCTAGTAAGGGGCAAAGGAAGGGACCTACAGTTTTACACCGGTTCCGAACGGTGAAGCAGCAGGTGTAGGTATGCACGTAAATTTTTTCGTCAGAAAAAACTCATTGGTACACGCCGACCGGATTCGAACCTCGGACCTCCGGCATGAGAAGCCGATGCCCAAACCACTCGGCCACCCGCCGCTTATAAATAAGTGGTTTTAGTCCAGATGAAGTGGCAAGTCGTCTTTTAGGTGCACTAATGTATCCGGAGAACGACCAGCGATTCCATGAAGTGAGTTGGTAGATTATGGTGTGAAGTGATGTTAGTCGAGAAGAAGTTACGCAAATTCGCAGAGCGACACAAGAACAAATTTAAGAAATTACAAAACACGTTACGCGCTCTATTTAAGTGTACCGGCCTGCTAAGGATCGATTTTCAATTGTCACTTAAGCCTCCGTTAACATTAACCGATCGGTTAAAGTTAGATTTCTCATAAAGTTGTTAAGAGTTAACGGACCGTTAAATGTTAACCGAAGTTGATAAAATCGCCCCTAAATGTTCTTACCTAAAAGCTCACATTGTCCGGATTATAGGGATAACGACTACATTTAATAAAAAAAGTCGACGAATAAAATAAAGTTCTAATAAATAACAAATGAAAAAAGGTCAGATCTCGTGGGACAACCGACGGAAGCAAAGCTTCTTACGCTTTGCATATAAAATGCAATTAATAATTAATAAAATTTCATTTTGATAGGAATAGCGCCATCTATGCGATATTCCTTCCAACTTATTCTTTCACAAACTAGCTAACAATAAATACAATGATTTGACTGCTAAAGACTCTCATAGATGGCGCTCAGGGCAACAAACGCGCTGCCCAGCCAATGAGCAGCGTTGCAACCTCCGTTCGTACTTTCGTGACGTTTCACTTTTTCTGAGTGAGGTCCCCATCCCAAACGCGCGCCAAAAAGCTTCGCTTCAATAACATCAAATTAATAAGTACAAACAGCAAAGCATATAACTAGAGGTACATTCGCTTATTGTTACGAGTAGGTATGAATGTAAATTCGCTGCATGGACACATTAAAGATTACAATTACATTTTCAATCCCACAAATTTAATGTATGGTGCATCTACAGTACAATATTATATAGTTGAATACTAATGAGGATTTTGAAAAGAAAATCTTCAGTGGGATCAATGCAACGCAATGCTCTGGTTGGGAGAAACACAATGAGAAAAACATTAATACAGCAAAATGTTATTTTTCTCAATATTACGCATTGCTCTTTATATAGGTAATCGACTATATTTAAATTAAATATAATAAAATAAAACAACACAAAATAAACTCTATAAATCTACTTAATGCATACTCAAATCGTAAACACTCGCTTAGACAGATGACTTATGCGCATTGCTTGATAAAATGATTTAACTGATGAAATAAATCCCGATAGGTATTAATAATATATAAACTATAATAATCATCTTCGATTTATTGCGGTTATGAATATGCATCAGCCAATAAATTATTATAACCTCATAATTTCAATGCAACAAAATCATATAGATTGCCCCCTCGTAAAATAAAGCTTACGATTACGCTACCCATAACGGCGCGTTGTAACCGACCGCTAAACTCACGCCAAGAGCGATACTCGATGCGGTGATAACGCGACAGTCACGATTACTGAATAGAGTTATTACTTCGAAGGGGATCTTAAGAAAGAAAAAGATAAAATAGGTATATGTAAATGTTTCGTAATCACTATTGAAAATGAAATTTAAAAAAAAAAATTAAAAAAAAAACTAGACATTATAACAAGGCGGCACAGCACAGCTGTGTCAGGATCGTGGCAGGTAGAGAACCGTTTGTCTCTGGCTACGCCATTGCCTTGGACATTTTTTTTTTATTGTAAGCTCGACATATGGCGCCGAGGCCCCCATGAGGTGTCTAACGGCGCTTATGGACATTCGGTCGTATTCGGGGGTTGCGAATGCCATGCCGGCCTGACAGGTGCCCATTCACGCCCCTCTTGAAAGACCCGAGACTGTACTTGGGGGGAAATATATGAGCAGGGAGATCGTTCCAGAGTTTACCGGTTCTGTAAAGGAAAGATCTGCAGAGTCGATTGGTACGCATCCGCGGTAAGTCCAGCGTATAGGGATGCAATCCCTGCCCAGTGCGCGTGGTGCGGAGGTGGAAAGGGGACGGGGTGGGAGGATGAAATAAAAAATCAAATAAGAAACTTACGAGAACATAAGCGCAGTGTGTGCATATGAGGGCGACGAGAACAGTGAAGAAGATGCCGGCGACGAGGCCGGCTGCCTGGAAGGCTGCCGGCATCGCGAGGATGCCTGTGCCCAGCGACGCCTTCAGCAGGTGCGTCAGCGTGTCCATGTCGCTGTAACACGCACAATTCGCCGCTCACTAACTATCCACTTCTTCACTACCTGCCTACCTACATCACCAATTACATTAATCAATATGTCCATTATATTCATTAATACCTAGACGATATCAAATATAAAAAGGTTGGCTGGAAGAAATACCTTCAAATCTGTCAGTTTCCTTTAAAAAAATTCCCAAACAATTTATAAAAAATATTTCTATCATCCATCGCACACACCTTCCTAGTAGGTACACCTGTGATGTCAACCCATATTACAGTCGGAACTAGGTCATAATATTTAGATAATAATATATAATATATTTAAAGTTAATGAAGTGCAACATAAAAAAAAACGTTTATACACTTTCTTTCGTCACGCCTGGGAATTTCTATTTCTGAGAACATCCAATCTTATATCAACCGAGATTCTATCTATTCCATCTCGATGATTGTGCTGTACAACTATCGAGCATGTCATGTCATGATCAATAGGTCGACTTCACCGCTCTTCAAATGAGCGAACTTCTTGTTCCGATTTATTCGCAGTCGCTCCTTCTCGAATTGCAGTTTCCTTACGGGAATGGTTATCGAACCCAAGAATTAATTCAATCATAGTTTGTTCCACTCTGGATCAGTAATAAGTAATAACAGCAATTGCAATATACAGAGCTATTCCATATACGTAGCACAGCAGCCAAAGGGCCTAAACGACATATTTCAGAAATAGATTTTATGATGTTATGGTATTCGCAATTCGCTTAGCTATTACATAGTATGACGTACGCCAATCCGGAATGTAAATTGGATTTCAAAAATGTCATAAAGTGTAAGTCAATTTAGCAGCAAATTTCGATCCCCGCCAGCCCAGTACACATACACCTTTATGCCTTAGGTCTGCACACAATGATTACTAATAGAACAAGTAGAGCAGACAGTCGCGAAGAGAGTGATAGATACGCTCCTGAGCATATGTAACATTTTTTGACTGTAATTCCTTCATTACTATTCTAGAAAATAAATACAGCTAAAGGCACATCGGTAAATGAAAGCAACGATTTGAATACCCAACTCAACCACACTACACTAATACTGATACTTTGCAACGAGTTTTTCGATTGGAAGAGTTTCGAGGGGAAAACTCAGAAACTTAGGAACTTAGAAATGCTATAAATGAGAAACACGTTCTATAAAATGGAAACAATGAGTGAAACTAAATAATTACACTGATGACGAAAAGTGCCTACGCGAGGCTTACATGCCTTTTCCACGTAACTCGCCATAATATTTTATTGCTGAACCAAATAATAGAAGTGACACCAATTAAGGTAAGAGTAAGGTAAGGTAGAGATCGATTGTAAGTTGCCGGCAGCAATATTGACGCCTAAAAGCAATAAAGGATATCAGACGTCCAAATGTATCCAATCCACCGGTAACAACGTTGATTAATACAATCAAAATAGGTATGCTTCCCACAGCACCTGCACCGAAAGAAATGAGTAGCTGTTGGAAAGACGTCCAAACGTCGCACGCACCGGTCAAGATTCCAGGAATAGATTCGACTCGTGCTCAACAAAACGACACCTACAAAATTCAAAGACTCGTCGAAGAATACCAAAGCGCAGAGACGCTATAGAACTACTACGGAAGCAGTTTAAGAAACTGGAATATAAAAAATAGTGTAAGAGTTTTAGTAATGGAAAAAAGGAATAAAAAATTGCCAATGCTTCTGGGAAGATTCTGAAAATTTAGCAAATATAATAATAATTGATTTGAATTTACGAAAATACTACGGAATATACTTACGATGTAGGGTGCTCCAATTTCCGTTCCGTAAAGGGGTCGAACTCGGCCGACTCGATGTCCCGAGTCTTCGAGACCCTGGACAAAACAAATACCATATTATACAAGATCCGACGGCCGGCCTAAGGAAGTTATACCATCATATTCTGTCTGTTATTCGAATAAGTTTATCGAATAAATTACATTTAGGCTGATACATCGTGACCAGGTTGTTTAACCTAGCTTGCCCCCAATGACATCTTTTTGTGACCCCAATGACACCACTTATCTCAGAATCTTTTAAGGATAAAATTCAGAAAATATCACGCATATACAGATCTTCATATAGATAGAAAAATTATAGATAATATCACATGTTTAGTCCTTTTTGAGATATAGTAGAAAATCTAAGAAAAAAAACTTGGCAGATTTTTTTACGATATGTAAAAAAATTATAAAAGTATGACTTTATTTATCATGCATGTATATATATTTAAATATATATACTCATTTCAATTTGTAATTGCAATTCTCATCGAGATTCTCATTCTATAGATATCACTTAATTAGTAGTCCTCATATATATAAAAAAGCTGTCAAGTAAGAATCGAAGTCGCGTGGAGATTGTTCCTTACCATCTAGTTTTCCGTAAGAACTTTAAGACTTCCTATGTTTTACAAAGTTTTAGACTTAGTTAAGGAGGAGAATGCTCGATCTTCGTAAATTTTCTTTAATATTTTAAAATTATAAAGAAAACACATTTGTATTTGTTAAAACGAGCCCTTTCAGTTGATACGTCATATGATGCACTTGAAAAAAATATATAATTGTCCCCCAAAATCTAAATACGTTCATTTACGCTATAAGTCCGTGATTGAGTGGTCAACCAAACATGTACCTAATATGCCAAATATGTACCAAATTTAAACTTTTTTCATCCAGCAAGTAGATTCGGAGAAAATAATGTGTGACAGACGAACAGACAGACATAAGAGTGATCGTATAAGGGTTCCGTTTTTTCCTCTCTTGAGGTACGGAACTTAACTTTAACTTAACTTTCTTAGGTGTAAAAGTTTAGTACTTACTTGATAACTTCCTTAGTCTTCCCATCTTGGGGCAGGAATGTCTCCAACTCCTGCGGCGGAGCCGCGACACCGTTTGCTTCCTAAAAGTGCACGACGAACATTGAAATTAACAAACTGACAAACATTATCGTTGGCCTATCTATGGGTACATCAGGGTCTGGGGCGATCAGGTCGGCGCGGTTTTAGCTTGGACTCGTAATCTCAGTGCCCGAGGTTCGAATCCAGCCGACAAGCACAGATAATTTTTTCCTGATAGAAAAATTTACGTGCCACATGCTGCTTCACCGTTCAGAACCGGTGTAAAACTGTAGGTTCCATCCCTTGCCCCGTACTAGTTGGTACGCTCAAATTGTTACCGACTGGGTTGGTACCAACGTACTGGGAGTAACATGGTCGCATAGCAGCATTGGATGTTCTCCTCTATTCCAGTATAGCCAGCAATCCAAAAGAAAGTCTCCGGTATGGCACCACACATACCGGATAAAAAAAACGTTTCAACTGTCAGACGGTCACCCATCCAAGTTGAGACCGCGGCCGGGTGTGCTTATTTTCTACGTATCTACGTACCTACGAGCGAACATCGATACTTCGCACCACCAAGCTATACCGGGGCTAACTAACCCACGAGCTTAAAGCTTGGGCCAAATATTTTCATCTATAATTTTTTGTACAATATTAGTAGTACAGTACACACACACACGTAGTCACGCCTGTTTCCCAGTGGGGTAGGCAGTGACAACAATCCATAAATTTCTTTCGTTAGTCTCCTATCATCCATTCTTAATTCCAACATGATCGATCTCTTTCTCAATCCTTGTTACTATATCTTCTTTCAGACCACAGCGCTCTCGCAATACACTATTTCTCAATCTATATTTCATTGTAACTCCACACACCACACACACACGTAGTCACGCCTGTTTCCCAGTGGGGTAGGCAGTGACAACGATCCACAAATTTCTTTCGTTAGTCTCTTATCATCCATTCTTAATTCCAACATGATCGAACCCTTTCTCAATCCTTGTTACTCTATCTTCTTTCAAACCACAGCGCTCTCGCAATACACTATTTCTCAATCTATATTTCATTGTAACTACACACCACACACACACGTAGTCACGCCTGTGTCCCAGTGGGGTAGGCAGTGACAACGATCCATAAATTTATTTCGTTAGTCTCCTATCATCCATTCTTAATTCCAACATGATCGAACTCTTTCTCAATCCTTGTTACTCTATCTTCTTTCAGACCACAGCGCAGCGCTCTCGCAACACACTATTTCTCAATCTATATTTCATTGTAACTCCACACCACACACACACACGTAATCACGCCTGTTTCCCAGTGGGGTAGGCAGTGACAACGATCCATAAATTTATTTCGTTAGTCTCCTATCATCCATTATTAATTCCAACATGATCGAACCCTTTCTCAATCCTTGTTACTCTATCTTCTTTCAGACCACAGCGCTCTCGCAATACACTATTTCTCAATCTATATTTCATTGTAACTCCACACCACACACACACGTAATCACGCCTGTTTCCCAGTGGGGTAGGCAGTGACAACGATCCATAAATTTATTTCGTTAGTCTCCTATCATCCATTATTAATTCCAACATGATCTAACCCTTTCTCAATCCTTATTACTCTATCTTCTTTCAGACCACAGCGCTCTCGCAATACACTATTTCTCAATCTATATTTCATTGTAACTCCACACCACACACACACGTAATCACGCCTGTTTCCCAGTGGGGTAGGCAGTGACAACGATCCATAAATTTATTTCGTTAGTCTCCTATCATCCATTATTAATTCCAACATGATCGAACCCTTTCTCAATCCTTGTTACTCTATCTTCTTTCAGACCACAGCGCTCTCGCAATACACTATTTCTCAATCTATATTTCATTGTAACTCCACACCACACACACACGTAATCACGCCTGTTTCCCAGTGGGGTAGGCAGTGACAACGATCCATAAATTTATTTCGTTAGTCTCCTATCATCCATTCTTAATTCCAACATGATCGAACTCTTTCTCAATCCTTGTTACTCTATCTTCGTTCAGACCACACCGCTCTCGCAATACACTATTTCTCAATCTATATTTCATTGTAACTCCACACGTACCTCCTCAACGCGTGCATTTCTACATCACATGAAACGTCTGTCGAAACGGCTGTGTTTTCCGTCCAGTTCAGTGTAGCCGGCACGACCGTAGGGAAGCACAGCACTGACATGGTAGCTCACCCGGTGTTATGGGCTGACATCACGGATGTTGTAGGTGGTGTAGCCAACCGTGTCAGTTTCCATAAAAAAAAATTATATGTAAATACTTCGTGTTTTCCGTCCAGTTCAGTGTAGCCGACATGAAATGAAAGGAAGCACTGACATTGCACCTAGTTCACCAGGTGTTATGGGCTGACATCTCGGATGTTGTAGGTGATGTAGCCAACCGTGTCAGATTCCATAAAAAAAATTACTTTAATAAATAGTTTAAGGAACACTCACATTAACCATCGTGGAGAACTCAGTAACTTCTTATGTCGCAACAGAGTCCGCTAAGTAGAGGCTGTCTTCGCTCTGAAACAAATATGAGAAATATCACGTTTAGTTACTATCGAAATGTTTTTATGCAAGAGTAACATTGATAAGGTGATAGATAACCCCGACACCATGCAACATTCAAAGACTCGACAGATGTATCCCGTTTAGAACACAATACTCGTTTAGGTATACATTTAGTTTGTAAGCACTGTATTAATGTATGCTAATTGTTTAGTATCTATTTAAAAAGGCGAGTGTTTATAATAGGTTCATTGTTTAATTAAATTCTTATTTAAATAATTACAGAATGATACTATTATTATATTTTAGTTTGTATGTACTGTTTGCTATTTATTTTGTTTATCCGGCTTATGTTGCGATTGCCATTATTTTGCGATTATACTACAATATCTATGCGTATTTATGTTAGTGTTCTTTTGTAGTTTATCCTATGTATTTACTGCTTAAACATTGCCACAAACTATTCTTGTTCACCTGCATATAATTCTCCCATATTCCAAAGGTTGTGCCTTAAGCTCGCCTGTTGTGCCTAATTTGTATAAATTGGTGTGCAATAAAGAATATATATATACATACATATATGTCACAGCACACACTTTTTTAAATATTTAATTTTTGTCGTATTTTATTGATAGAGTATTTTCACAATTTTTTTTATTTTTATTTAAATGAAAAGTCACGCCTTACTTCCACTTCCAGGTTTTAACTTCGCGCCACCGCGACCGACTCCTACAGAGCTGAACGTTCGACTGGCGGACAAGCAGACTGATTTCAATGTTTTATACATAAAGCAATGACTATAACTAGCTACAGTCACGTTCAAAGCATGCGAGTTCTCCATTCCGTTCTCTCGCTCACACCTGAGAGCATTACCGCTGAGTCAGCGAATGGGTGCCATAAGCTGCACAAGTGCGAGTGAGATGACAATAGTTCTTAAGGAATAATTGGTAGCAAAATTAAAAAAAAACAATTAAATACTCGTATAATAATGCACCGTACATTATATTTTTAGAGATTTTAAGACTGTTTGAAATTCACATTATAGTGCCACACAGCTGTACCTATGTATAAGTAAAAAAACCGACTGCTAATAAAAATGAAGGAAACAAGGAAAGATCAGTAGAAAATATTGTGGTCGAGCTCCTTGTCTGTTCGAATCCTTCTCCAAGCTCGACTACAACATTTCTACTGCTCTTTTCTTGTTTCCTCCATTTTGGAGCAAGTCGGTTATTTTAATTTTTTTATTGTAAACTTTTTAGTTCTAAACCATAATGTGCAGTATATTTTTGAAATCGTCTTTTTGGGTTCGAGACCACGATACCACAAGCGATTGATTAAAAAAAACGTTTTTCAAAGTTTCACAATAGGGCACCTAGGGTCTACTGTTTGGTTAATTTTGCATTTTTGTTATTATTGCATCTTACTCGCGGTACTATGACAAATCGTTGGACACCTCTTTCACGGAAATCCATTCAGCTGTTTCGGAGTTCTTTACTTTATAAACCGCAATTTTCAATGAATATTTGTTTTCGTCTTCTATGCGTTCGTTAACCCTACGCATATCTACGTGATTTTCTTCCAAATCCTGGTCTGCCCAATAATTACATCACTTTATGCAGGTTGTTGTAACGGCCAGTACATTCATTTCGCCAGCGCAATCCTCATGTTTTCCGAGACAAAAAAGTAAGTAAGTTTTTCTCTAAAGTGTCTAGTTTTCGAGATATAAATTTTTGAAATTTATATTTTCGTCAAGTGTTATTTGACGCGCACGGGGGAGGGTACTGGCGCGGGAACGGTAGGGGTCGAAAACTCACGCCACGCCGCCGCCGCCGCGCATCTCCTCTCTCCGCGCACTCGTCCCTGCTCGCTCACTCACCGCGAGCCTTTTTCATTCCCACGTTCGTGCGGAACATTAGTTCCTTTTGTTACACTAAATAAACCAATTAGTTTGTTTGAAAACTTGAACTTTTTATTTAAAGGGAATTCAGAAAAATGTTATTTGACCAATAATCATTTCCTAAATTTAATGTACCTATTGGCCGTTAAAACACCCTCAATATTTTTTTTAACAATCACATAAACTACATAGGTACTTACTTCCAAACGCACTTATTCCTAATTACTAGCTCTGCTAACAAAGAAACGCACTAAGGTCAAAGTCCTCACTGCGTGTCTTTCTATCTGTGTGACCATGTCATGAGACCAATACAAATGTCGTTAGTTTCAATATCTAATGAAAACATCTCATTATGATATATCGCGTAATTAGCTGAGATAAAATGCTTTTTGTTGGCGCTATCTTTATTGTGTGTTTCGGTAAAAGGATTCACTAAATAAGTACCTAACTAATTTCCTAACTTCCACATTTAGAAGCGACACAGATAACACAGATAGGTTTCCACAACAGTATATATATAGGTTTGACAATTCATTTTATTTTAATAAGTGAATGATTTTATTTATTAAACAGCAAAAAAACCATTACATAATAGACAAACTAAAAACTATAATATATAAAAAATCTCGTTTAACCTGTCCCCGAAATGACCGCGAAGGGTACCTAAAGGTAGTAGTATACATATATATATATACCGCAAAGTATTTATTTTATTGCATATTCGGTTGATAAAGGAACAAAAGTGGTCTAAATGCACAATAGCATGCACATACTTTTCTACATTAAACGTAATTTTAACAGTTTAACAGGCAGGATTCATGGTAAATTTTTTTTATCACATCTTTTCATATTATCTAACAAATCTAAACCAAAATATAAACATCTCCTTGTTTGGAAAAGTAAATGTGGAAAACATAAAAGCTAAAAAGAAACACTACTTAATTATGATTAAAAACACAGTGAACGAAAGTATAGGTATATTTTGAAAGAATCTCCAATGTATACATTATTACATACATTCCTATTCATCATATACATTATTACATACAACCAATTATGTACATACATTCCTGTCGGTAGTAAAACGTTTTATCTGTAAACTTGTGCTTTATCTGTTATTTCTGTAACTAGGAATATCGTTAATGTGCTTGTTGAAGCATGACCTTCCTCGCGCCGCAGCTGTCTCTGTTATCGGGGCACGATTTGAAATGTCCGCCATGGAGGTTGATATCCCGATTGATATAGAGTCGCTTGCTGGTTAGTGTTACTGGCACTGTAAGGCATTTATTGGTACATATTTAAACAAAATTACATACATACATACATGTCATACATATCACACACGCTGAATCCCGACAATCGGGGTAAGCAGAGTAATCGGTGTTGTGCTGCAAGAACTCTGGTACATAAAATTATTTCTAGAAATGTTAAATATTCACGTTCAACTCTTTTGCTACTATCTACTTACGTTCCACTTTAATTGAAGCTCAAACAGTCAAGCTCGAACAAGTTGACTGTAAGAAATCTCTGTAAGGGATAAGTCCGCCTTTGCACATTATATAAATTTCTAATGTGATTGTTACTGTTGAATGTTTCTTGGAGATATAAAGCATTTTCTATTATTTTCTATTCTAAATGTCATTCAAGATCTCCCCTGTAAAATTGTTTTAATGGCATATTTTGTGGTTAGGAGTAGTCACCTAGTTTGTAGGCCTCAATATTCCATCTGGGCGTGGTAGGTTAGCCACTTACACATACCACGGTGTTTGTGGGTTGGCGGCGCAATTATTTTGTTTTTTTTTTTTAGTGCCGGCATCGATTTTGTCGCCCAGAGGGCCTAGTCCGAGTTTACGTGACAGCTACGTAAACGTCAAATACCGATCGAATTAAGTTTTTATGTATGGAGCTCTCTAGTGGCGCCGCGGTGAGCGTATTGTGCTCCCATACATAAAAACTCAATTCGATCGGTATTTGACGTTTACGTAGCTGTCACGTTAACTCGGACTAGGCCCTCTGCGCGGCATATTAAAAGTTAAGAAGGAAATGTAAGCGAAAGGCTTAGGAAGAATTGTCTTAGCAGCTAGACGCGCGTACCTACATATAGCTAGACCAAGTGTGTTCTATCGCTTATTCCATGGGGAATGCTCGGAGGAGCTGTTTAACGCGATCCCGCCCCCCGCGCCGTCACCTTTCCACCTCCGGACAACGCGCACTGGGCATGGATTGCATCCCTATTTACCACGGATGCGTACCAATCGGTTCTGCAGATCTTTCCTCCACAGAACTGGTAAATTATGGAACACTCTCCCTGCCCAGTGCCCACATATATCGCCCCAAGTACAGTCTCGGGTCCTTCAAGAGAGGTGTGAATGGGTATCTGTCAGGCCGGCATTGCATTTGCAACCCCCGCGTACGACCGAATGTCCATGGGCGTCGTTAGACATCCTATGGGTGGCTCGGCGCCACATGTCGCGCTTTCATAAAAAAAACAGATAGGGCATATGATATGGGTGCCCCAAAAGTTGTCTTGGTGTCAAGTAAATAAAACTGACGAGCAAACAAAAAAAATCCTAATGAGTTGAAGAAGCCTCAAAGGGGTGTAGGACACGTCACGCTGTCTTATTACATACATAACAAGCTGTGCCCGCGGCTCCGCCCGCTCTCATATTTCACTTCACTGCTAACCTCATAAGCCATTTAGCGTGATAGTAAGTAGCCTATAGTTGATGGGAAGAATCAAGCTATCCGTAGAATTTTGTTTTATTAAAATCGGTTCAGTGGTTCTCGAGTTATAAGCGGACAGACAGACACTCAGACAGACAGAAAGCAGACGTTGGATTTTATTATAGGTAAGGAGGATGCACTACTAGATCAATGTACATATATTTATCACATTATTATTCATAGACTGAGCGGTTATCTTTATTACCTACTATGTATAAATACATAAGCTCGAATATTATCATGTTCAAGAATAAGGTCAGAATCCACAAAGATAATAATGTTCTTTCTATCGGGAATGCCTTATCAAATAGGTACTTAAGTTATCGTCACTCTGTTGGGGTCCCATACGGTAGGTCCACATATTAGAAACACAATTTCATCATAATTTAAAATGTTTGTGGCTGAATACATGTCAGCAGGCCCATTCCACCGTTCCAGATTTAAACTGTATAGGTATTTATTAAAATTTATATTCTCATAAGTATCGAAAAAAAACATAACAGACACGGGGGGCGTAGTATTTTAGCAGCCTATTTCATGTTTTATTTTGCGGAGAAGATTTAGAACTAATAAATAACCTATTTATTATCTTGTTTTGCACCTAAACTTGACCACACAATAATTTCAAGAGTCGTCAGGCGATACCAAAATTTGGCCAAGTTCGCTCGGGGTTTTCATACTCCTCCATCGTACCGCCACCGCCGCCGCCGCTAGTGTCAGTCACATCAACTCAGCTCAAATTACCTACTTAGTAATGCATACGTACCAGCAACTCACCGCACCGATAAAATATAAAACCGGATTTGGTAACGTCTGCCTGAGCCGAGAAAGGGGGTATTTATGTAAGTATACACATTCGTTTTGTTTGTACCTTTAAGGATTTTTAATGAAGTCCCGGGGAATATTTCTGCTTGCACGTTTAATATGCGGTTTTTTTGCACCGCAGAATGCGAAATTTTTACAAAACAAAAACATTACATTTTTAGTGTTCAGCACCTCAAAAGAGGAAAAATGGAAACCTTATAGGATCACTCTTGTGTCTGTCTGTCTGTTCGTCTGTCACAGCTTATTTTCTCCGAATCTACTGGACGAAAAAAGTTGAAATTTTATACATTCACAGATATTTTGATGACGCAATCACGGACGTATAGCGTAAATGGACAAATTTAGATTTTGAGGGACAAATTAGAAAGTTTTTTTTTTTCAAAGTTTGTTAGGTGTTCGTGTTGCGGTTGAAACATAAATTGGTGGTAAAATAGATACGCCGACAAAACGACAACTAGGTCGACAGGAAATATATGGGACTGCAGAGAATTTAATTCATAGATTCTTCACGACTCATCAATATGTAGTTTTCCATTTAAGTGGAGCAGAATATTGGACGTCAATGAATATTTAATCGATTTTATTACACTTTTGCTTTTTTTAGGGTTCCGTACCTCAAAAGAGGAAAAAAAAACTAAACTCCGAATCTAATGTAAGAAAATAGTCGAAATTTGGTACATACAGATGCCCAATTATGGACGTATAGCGTAAATGGACGAATTTATATTTTTGACGACAAATTTTAATTAGAACGTCAAAACTATTTTTTCAAGTGCATCAATGGGTGGATACTTTGAAAAAGGAATATAGGACCTCTCTTATTGTTTGCAGGAAAACCTAAACGAAAATCCTAAGTTTTAAATTTCTCACGGATAACGCAACGGTACGAACTCTCTCCACGCGAGTTTTACTCGCACTTGACCGTTTTTGTTTCTTTTTTCTTTCTTTGCTTTGTTATTTGAATGCACAAGTCTATTGTTGACTTGAAACTTCATAACCTAAGCAATCTGATGCAAAATCTCAAACGATTTGAATTGTCATATTATTTTCAGATTTTGAAGAAAGAAAATAAGAAAAGATAATAAAATTAAATACAAAGACTAGAAATGTATTATTCCGGTCTATTTTAGATTTGTCTTGCATTGCATCTTCCTTTGTCGTCGTGGCCTCTCTAACCTATACGAGTATAACGTTTGTATTGAAGATTCACTCTTGTCTTGTATTGAAAATCACAGCTAGAAACATGAAGAGCCTCAAAACACACCTGGTTATATCTCGCCTTAACAGCTTCATAAAAAAATGCATACATCATACCACACGCTGTATCCCGATAGGGGTAAGCAGAGTGTGTGCAAGAACTCCGGTAAATTACAGCACAACACCGACGACCACATTTAGCAAAGCATCAAGCTGCAAGTAAGGCACTAAGACCCACCTGCCGCGCGTCTCGGTGGAAGGACCGCGCCGAGGTGAGAGGTGGCTAGCCTGTCGCCCTTTAGCACGGAATCTCGTCATTAGGTATCCCTTAGTCGCCTTTTACTACGTGCACGAGGGTGGGATGCAGTTGGACTATTCTTCTTAAAAGGTACTTAAAAGAATTAACATCAAAATTGTAAAGTAAAAATATCTCACTTACTAACTTTTTCCCGCGGCTTCGCTCGCGGTAAACTTAATACTGTAATAATCCAATACTGCAACGCAACGGAACTGCTAACGCCATCTATTAGTACCATTCGACACTAAATTCCGTTAGAGATAGAGATAGTGATACAGATAGAGAGTAGAGATAGATAGAGATGAGAAACAAGCAACAAATAGTTGCAGTCTGATTCGTACAGACCACTGAATAAAAAGTCACAAATCGCCGTGACAATGGAAATTGGGTGAAGTTTCAACGTTCTCTGGTCTACTTCACCTCTGTGTCCGTTAGCGCATTTTTTGTGTTAAAAATTTGTTTGCTTAAAATTTTTATGAAATATTTCTTTTAACGTTATGTATTGAAACAGCAGTTCTTTTAATGCTGTCAAGAAAACGAGTAAGATTTTTTTTTTTAGATGGAGATTGCCTTGTCTTTGATAAATATTACTGAAGAAAATGTATAGATAGAGAGGTTGCGAGATAAACATTTTATCAGTAGAAACGTGAGTCCTCCCGGGTTGCAAGACGTCAAGTTATGACACAGTGGTGCCACTCAACCGTTATCATCACTCACGAGTATATAGAAATCGCATCTCGCAAGTGGAAAAAAAATTATCTGAACCAGAAACGAACGAATACAGTGCTATGAAACATACATACATACCACACGCTGTATCCCGACGATCGGGGTGAACAGAGTAATCGGAATTGTGCTATAGGTACTCTTGTAAATTACAACACAACACCGACCACCACGTTTAGAAAAGTATTCAGACAAGATAACTATTCTCAAGCAGCATGTAAGGCAGGAATGGGTGGAAGAACGTTTTAAGGTGAGAAGTGGCTAGCCTTTCGCCCTTTAGCACGGCATCTTGTCCTTATCCATTAGCCGCCTTTTACGACTTGCACGAGGAGAGATGCAGTGGGGCTATTCTTTTTAAGTGCCCACGCTGTACGACACGGTGCTATGAAACGACCTAATTTTTTAGGGTTCCGTATCCGTCGTACGGGTCCCTATTACTAAGCCTACGCCGTCTGTCTGTCTGTCCGTCTGTCTGAGGGCTGTATCTCTTGAACCGTGATAGGTAGCCCGTTGAAATTTTCACAGAATATGTGTTATTATGACTTTATGACCGATATAACAAGAAATAATAAAAATTAAAAAAAGTAAAAAATTCACGGGGGTCCCCATGGGTCCACAAGCAACCAAAATTGTATGCGCGCCATCTACCGAAAAGAGTAGGAAGCATTTTAACTAATCATGAATTTTAACTAATATGAAGCATTTCATAAAACACGCCATAGATAGCGTGAGTGGCGCTGGCCATGACATTGCGATACGGAACCCTACTTGGCCGCACTTGGCCGGTTTTTTTAACTGAATTTTTCTACCACAACAGGTAGAGCGTTGAACATGATTCGTAACTTGCAGATGATTGAAACATCGTCGCCCCTTAGTACGAAAGCGTTTATCATTTTCACCTGTGATGAGAGCCCGCAAAGCATGCCCAGCAACCGCAGCTGTACTGTAATGATTGATGGCAATTACTTAGGTATGCTAGTGAAACGGTAGGCAGCGCACATTAGTTCCTCGGTTACAACACCGTCGAACCATTCTTCTTATGAGCTATGCTTGCGTATAAGTAGGTCTTCTATACAAATGAGTATTTTTGTTTAATGCTAAATCAACTGTCTTATCTGATGAAATATTCCCGTATTATTATTCTGTCAGCCTCGGTAGCACAGTGGTGCGGTCGGTCGACTGTCGGTCGGAACATAAGCACACCTGGGCGCGGTCAGTGGATTGATGGCCGCTCGACCGTTGGAGGCTGACCGTGGTTCGGATTCCACGTAAAAACTGTAAGTCCCTTCTCTATTCTTACCTTACTAGGTGATGGGGTTGATACCACCGCCCGGATTGCTACCACTTCACTGAATGAAAGGTCGGTTGAAACGGCTATTTGAATGTGTTTTCCGTCCAGTTCAGTGTAGACGACACGACCGAAGGGAAGCACTGACACGGCACCTAGTTCACCAAGGTGTTATGCGCTGACATCACGGATGTTGTAGGTGATGTAGCCAACCGTGTCAGTTTCCATAAAAAAAAACCTACTTGCTAAGGCTTGCTAATCTTGCGTGCCGAATTTTTAGATTTATTGAGTCCAAACTTAAGGTGCTCAAAGACACGGCCAAAAGGTACCTAGTGATCAAATAAGTACTAGAGCCGCTATTGTTGGAAACTAGGGCGCAGTGCTTCGCTCGCGCGCCAGTGGTCGTTGTACCGTCTCGTCGTAGTCGTGGCGTAGCTCGCTACGCGCGCGTGGCGTGGTATCGCCACACCGAACTAACCAGCCAGGCGACACAAAGGGTAGCCTCACTCACAAAAAGCAGGCGACTACAAAAATAATACAATACAAATTCCTCCACTATCGACTTCTCACAAAAGATCACGTTCTACACAAAAAAAAAAGTGTTTTGACAATGTGACGGTTCTAATGGATTTTGGTAATGGTATCGCGGCTATGGATTCTTCTAATCTATTTTCTTGGCGTGTGTATTGTTTACATATAAAACAAATAGTTTTCGTTAAAATGTTTTAAATATATATACCAATTAAAAAAAAAGCTCTATAAGGTTTCTTACCCGGTTCTTCCTTATAGATTACATTGCTGAAGGGGATATGACAAAAAAAATGATGACGAACCATATTGAATGTGCATATGTCTCAATGAAATATTGTTAATGTTGTGTGCACTTTATGACGAAATAAACATCTGAATCTGAATCACAGCATATATATTGCTGTGTCTGAATCTTATGTTTCATACATGGTTTTAGGTGTTTTATATATGTATATTAACATTATTTAATATTTATTCGTATTTATTAATGTTATATTAAATAATAATTAATTGTATATAAAATGTCATTAAGTATAGGTACATACATACATACATATCACACACGCTGAATCCCGACAATCGGGGTAAGCAGAGTAATCGGTGTTGTGCTGCAAGTACTCTAGTAAATTACAGCACAACACCGACCGCCACGTTTCGCAAAGTATTCGAACAAGATTATATCGATCAAGCAGCGCAAGTAAGGCACGAAGACCCACCTGCTGCATGACTCGGTGGAAGTACCGTGCCAAGGTGAGAGGTGGCGAGCCCGTCGCCCTTTAGCACGACACCTTGTCCTTATCCCTTAGTCGCCTTTTACGACATGCACGGGGAGAGATGCAGTGGGGCTATTCTTTTTAAGTACCGGCCCCACACGCTACAATAATATGTATATAAAATTTTATCACCCGAATGCCGGTGTTTAAATTCTACGAATATCCGAAAACTCGCAGATTTTAATCCCAGATCATCCCTTCCCATTCTTTTGCCATTTACTAGGTGGTAGGCTCAAATTGTAGCCGACTGGGTTGGTACCACAGTACTGGATGTAAGATGGCCGCATAGCAGCCTCGGTTGTGTTCTCCTCTAGTCCAGTATAGCCAGTAATCCAGGGAAGTCTCCGCTAAAGCACCTACCTTCTCGGAGGTGATATTGACTGGTCGGAGCATGCGCTTTGGCCCCTCCGACTCAGACACCCATACCGGATTACATGAAAAAAAAAAAAATCCCTAGACCCCAGAAACGAGGTGCCGAGCCGAGGGCGATTAGTTACGCATTTTTCCTGGCACGCTTAACTCGTATTATTTCTTAATTTTTTGCTAAAAATAGTTTACTTTGATCTTAACCTACTAAACAAGTATGAATGTATCCTATACATACACAATATTATGAACATCTTGTAGTTACTTAAGACATTTTGCTTTCAGGACCAGGTCGATAGTGGCACGTCAATTGGATTAAAAGACATTCGATAGGTTCATAGGGGGGCTGGCTACTGAACGCTGTTGTATGGGTTTAGTGTACATATTTTCGTATTGAACCGCTTTCCCTAGTGTCCTATTATAGAAATAGACAAGTAGATACTTATGCAAATAGGTACTACCCGCAAATATAAGACAAAAGCACCGCCTACGCTTTAATGTCATAATGATAAGGAAAAATTATTTTATAGAAAATGGGCCATTTTGCTGACATTTCCACATGAATGGGCTGACGGGGGCGGCGCCGCACGCCGATGCGCGACGCGCCGTCGTCGGGCCGGCGCGCCGTTGTTAAAAGGAAGTCCTGTGGAAATGTATCCTAATTGTCTCAAATCTGATGTAGTGAAAGAAAGGGAGTCTCGGTTTCAGTAACGTCTAGGGATGGGGAAATAAATTCAAAAGAGTGCCATATCAAAAGAGGAAGAATTTTGGCGGGCCCAAAAGAAACAGTGCTCGTGAATAGGCAATATAATTTATTATCAACTGTAATCCATTAATTGCGAACTTCTGTATCAGAAATAGATCACATGAAAAATAAAAAAAACAAAAACGTTACAAGGGTTTAAATCTGGGATTTTGGTAATTTTCAAAAATTCAGAAAAAAAAATCGTATCTCGATACCACGTGACATCTGACAGAAGGTATCATGGGACAAAATGTAGCAAATGACCCTACTTACCTACAAAAAAATTTGGTCGGTCGATGTGCCGAACACCCTGTATTTTGAATAACTTTAAAGCAGGCCGGATTAATAATGCTCTTGCTCAAGTTGGCCCGCCAACCGTCATTTCCCCATCCCAGCTCTAAAGTCAAATAGTCAGACTGGCTTATGTCATCGTCACAGCGGGTCACAAAATATGCAATGTTTAATCCAGTATGGACTAGACAATAATTCTTGGAAGTCGCTTGCACACGTGCCTTGCGCCGAGTGGCAGGGAATCTATGAATACTGAGAGTCTGAAAGATGTGGGTACCTACTTTTTACCTTGAATACGAAATTAACAGAAATTTATATTCTCTAGTCTCGCGAGACGCGAAGCATGAGTTTCCTGTTCAAGCCTACATATAGTTAAAGGTGGAAACTGTAGGTACAGCTAGTGGGAAACAATAGAACCATCATTATGTTGACAAATCTCTTGATGTCTCACTAAACGGGCATAATTTCGTTAATTGAAACGTTCAGTAAGATAAAGTGGCAGTAAGGTTACTTGTAACGAAATGAAAGGGAACGGTTATTATTGGCATACTCGGCATATGAGGAGCGTTGCAACTTCCGTTTGTAATTTTGTGACGTTTCACTTTTTCTGATTTAGGTCCCCATCCCAAACGTGCGTCAAAATGCTTTGCTTCGAAAAATTTACAACCTTCTTTCTTTGATCTTTCTTGGTTAGAAATAATATTATGTATGGCTCCACCAGTCCTTCTTGTGCATAGCTCATATATCCCTCTATAGAGCAGCTATGTGCGGCCGTCGTCCCCCAGCCGGCCGCCCCGGTGCCTTTTTTTGCTCCGTGTCTCTCTCAGCTCGAAACCATAATTAAATAAATTTATAGGTACCTAGCAACAAAGTTTAAACACTGGCCCAACAATGGTCGTTACACCGGGGCGGCGGCGCCGAAATTGCCAATCGATTGACTTTTCAAACTGATTTGACTTTTCAAACTGATTTGACTTTTCTGTCCATTTCTTCCACACTGAGTCGATTGTCCTCCGCACGTCACACTCATATCCGTCACTCCGGTGAAAGAAAACAGAGGATACCTGCGCAGTAACATTGCTAAAATGTTGTTGTGTACAAGGATGAGTGGAAGAAATTATCCAATAATGCATTCTCCAATAATTCCATCTTCTGCACCTCAGAATATTACATACTAGCTGTGGTCGCGTCTTCGCTACGAGGCAAAATGTCCTATAACAATACTTAGATGGCATCTCGTCGTTCCACGTAGCTGGTACATCTAATAGATGTACCAGCTACGTGGAACGACGATGGCCGATTTTATAGAATTTTTTAAAATCTTGTTTCTCCAAAAGTCTTAAATTTGTATCTCGGCTAAGCTCGGTTCAACGCGACCTCGGTTAATCCGAGCTCGGAGAATCGGGGTTCTACGTTGCAATATTTAAATTTTTTATTTTTTTTTTATAATAATTATATCTATAAGATATGGAACACACTCCCTGCCCATCCTCATATTTCCTCCCAAGTACAGCCTGGGGTTTTGTTCAAAAGGAGAGTGAAAAGGCTCCTGTCACGCCGGCATGGCATTCGCAATCCCTGTGCATCACAGAAGTCCATGGCCATCGTTAGACACCTACTTGTAGATGAAACGATGCCACATGTCGCGCTATCCATAAAAAAATAAGTACTAATCTATGAAAACTAGATGAAATTTTCTCATCCACCACTTCTGAAAAAGCGTGTCACCACCCAAATCAGCTTATAAGTTTTTTTTTTATGTAATCCGGTATGGGTGTCTGAGTCAGAGGGGCCAAAGCGCATGCTCCGACCAGCCAATATGACCTCCGAGACGGTAGGTGCCATACCGGAGACTTCCCTGGAATGCTGGCTATACTGGACTAGAGGAGAACACAGCCGAGGCCGCTATGCGGCCATCTTACATCCAGTACGGTGGTACCAACCCAGTCGGCTACAATTTGAGCCTACCACCTAGTAAGGGGCAAGGGAAGGGACCTACAGTTTTACACCGGGTTACAGCTGAGTTCACAATAACTGTTGCTTGTGTTGTGTCTCACCTTGACGTCTTATGCCCGCAAATACGCGAGCGAGATGGTTGTTAATGTGATCCTTTGAATGCGACAATTTGCATTTGTTTACCGCCTTGTAACATGTGCCTATTGAAGAGAGGCGTGAATAGGCACCTGTCAGGCCGGCATGACATTCGCAACCCCGCGTACGACCGAATGTCCATGGGCGTCGTTAGACACCTTATGGGTGGCTCAGCGCCATATGTCGCGCTTTCTATAAAAAAAACAATAATGAGGTTTGCCTCTTTTAGTATTTAGAATAGAATAAAATAGAAAATGCTTTAGTGCTCCAAGAAACATCCTTACCTATAACAAAATCCAACGTCTGCTTTCTGTCTGAGTGTATGTATGTATGTCTGTCTGTCCGCTTATAACTCGAGAACCACTGAACCGATTTTAATAAAAATCTACGGATAGCTTGATTCTTCCCATCAAAATAATTTCCAGCAATACAAGCACATTAGAACATTTAGACATTAAATTAATATGGTGGAATGGAAGTAGGTACTAGCAAGGTAGGTAGGTACATGATATAAAGGGAAGCACTGACATGGCACCTAGTATCACGGATTTTGTAGGTGATGTAGCCAAACCGTGTCAGTTCCCATAAAAAAAAGCAAAAGAGTTGAACGTGAGAATTGAAGATAAAAATATTATAATAAGATTGCTTATCAATAATACCTATATGTACATGCTAGTTAAATAAAAACCGGCCAAGTGCGAGTCGAACACGCGCACCGAGGATTCCGCACCCAAAAAAAAACTTATAGAAAAAAACACGTTTCTTGTATTGGGAACCCCCATTAATTCATTATTATTTGTTGTTATATCCGCCAAAATAACACATATTCTGTGAACATTTCAACGGGCTAGCTATTACGGTACCAAAGATACAGCCAGACGGACGAACGGACAGACGTTGTAGGCTTAGTAAGGTTTCCTTACGGGGTACGGATACCTAAAAAGCCATACTTGTGCTAATACATACAAATTAAAAAATATAGAAAATATCATATACAAATAAATATATCTATGTATGAAACAATATTTTTTTTTTGGGTTAGGTTAGGTTAGGTTTTATTTAGTTCACTGACTGTAAGTTGTTACTTGTTATCGTGTAAATACATACGCAAGATTAGTTCAGCTCGCTCTCGCGTGTCTAATCCAAGGAAACTCGCAAGTCGCATAGCGCGACGGGAACGCACGCGCACGCGCACAGAAGCGCGCGCGCGCGCACGAGCTAATATCAATAAGATTATCCGAGTAGGTACAGTCGCGTGTGCATCTCGTTCGAGGTCGTCTCCGACACATGTCGCGTCGCTCGCTCGTGTCAATATCGCTAATTAATTGTATGTTTAGTAGACATCTTCGAAATCCATGCAGACGCCATAAATAGCCATTCACTAATTATTGTTACCGGTAATATTGGTCACGCGATAATTGCCCTTATATCTAGAAGGGTAAAGTTCAGTTTGGCTAAAAAAATATCACCCTGCAAATCAACAATGGTGGATGAGATCAAAACAGTACATTGAATAATGTATGTAATTTTCGAAGATCTCTACTACATTATTATTTTATTCATTTATTTACACACTTTTTTTATATTAATTTTACATATTTACAAACTTAAAATCTAAAATTAATACAAAAAGAAATGGAGTTTCCACCACCGGCGGCGGGGCGAACCCAGGCGACCGATGGTCGGGTCCCAAAGAGAGAAACCTCCGGACGATGCGTGCAGTGTCGAGCAGGGCTGCCTTCTGGATCTGTTCCTTGACCCAACCACTCAGCGAGAGCCTCTCAAGGTGGTCGTCGAGGCTCTTCGCTATCAGCCCGTGCGCCGAAACGACTATGGGCACAACGATCGTCGAGTCGACGGGCCACATTTTGGTAACCTCGTGCTGCAGATCCAGATACTTTAACATCTTCTCTGCTTCCTTACTGACGAGGTTACCATCATGCGGCACAGCGATATCAACATTATAGTACTGAACTAATGCAGTACTAAGATCTCTACTGCATTAGTACTGCTATAATATACTACTGAGTTAGTGATCTTTAAAAAAAACTTCGAACCAAGTTTTTTTTAAGGAACCTTGGTGAACTAGGTTCCTTAGTCAGTGTCAGTGTAGCCAGGACGACCGTGGTCGTTCCAGCTACACTGAACTTGACGAAAAACACGAATTATTTACATAGCCGGATGTACTTAATGTTTATACTAGAGCGACATTTTCTGTGTCGGTCTAGTAGATAATAAACTGTATTCTGAAGACAAGATTTTGGAAGTATTACGAATGTTTTCTATTTTGGAGAAAAATTAACAATTTTCCAGTAGAATTTTTTTTTTTTATTTTTTTTTATGGAAATATTTATGAAAATCGTTTTTGTTTTTAAGATGAAAAAAAAAAACATTTTGCTTCCCTGTTTCAGAATATCGGTTAATCGGTAATGTGGTCTTTTGTGCCTATGCGCATTTTTTTTAATAAGGTATCTTTATTATTTTTTCTTAAACTTTGCAGAAGGCGTTAGATGAAAGATGATCAATGAATAAAAAAGATTATAAAAAATGCTCTTAAAAAGAACGCACGCGTACATCGTAGTTCGTACACACGTAGGTACGATCTGCAATTTAGGTACATAAGTACTTCGCTGCGCAAGACTGTTTGCATGCCACACGCGCCGACATTGTTCTGCCGTCGATTGACGTGTGATAGGTACGTAACTGTTTAAGCACACTTTCAACATGTGTCCAACGAGTAGCGGCATCTTTAGATGGTGTGCAATTTTACATAATATTTATTTTTCAGAAATACTTTATTGCTCCAAAACAATTTTACAGAAACAAATAATAAGTAATTTACACGAGGGGCAAAGGCGGATTTATCCCTTACAGGAATTTCTCTCAGTCAACCTTTGGCTGTTTGAGAGTCGTATTCTGTGAAATATAATATAATGAACATAACTAAGGCAAACTATAACATATTATACTACATATAAGTGCAGCCGGCACGATCAAAAGGGGAAGCACTGACATGGCACCTAGTTCACCCGATGTTATGGGCTGACATCACGGACGTTGTAGGTGATGTAGCCAACCGTGTCAGTTTCCATAAAAAAAAAAGTGCGTACTGAGTACTGGTTAATTAAAAGTATACATGAATACATATGAATTACAGTTTATATATTTATATATTTTTTTTTTATGGAAACCGACACGGTTGGCTACATCACCTACAACATCCGTGATGTCAGCCCACAACACCGGTTGAACTTGGTGCCACGTCAGTGCTTCCCTTCGGTCGTGCCTGCTAGTAGCCGGCGGCTACACTGAAATGGACGGAAAACACGTACTATTTACATAGCCGTTTCGACCGACCTTTCATTCAGTGTGGTATCAACCCAGGCGGGTTTAAATCCTACCACCAAGTAATATAAGAAGGCAGTCATATCGATTAGTCGCCTTTTACGACATAACCGGCCCCACACGGTGCATACCTATATCATACCTAGCAACAAAAATTTTATAAATCTCATCTTAAATAGCCATAAGGGTGGGCCATACGTTTGGCGCAAAACGTCAGGCAGTCGTCGTCGACAACGTCGACAGTGTTTCATAATTTTTATTTAAAACTTATACTTATGGAGACAATGAAGGAATAGTCACCTCTAAGAGTGACACATATATGTGAAAGCTTTCACTTAAATTGTATATTTCTAGATCGTTCCACTGAATCACCGATCGGCATACCAACTTTTTTCTCACGTGGGAAGTATAAATGGGCTATAAAAATGCTGGCACATTGCCAGCTGAGAAGCGTTATCTACAAGTGCAAGGAGATTTTTTTTAATAATACAGCTTTCGTCACTGAATGCCTAGCCCGGTACGTGTGTAGAAGATCAAGGATAGCCAGCTCAAGGTCTCGGTCAGCACGCCGATACGTGCGTACTGCGTGAGCGCGGGATAGGTACACAATGGCATACCACTATATTACGCCTCTGAAAGAGTACACTCAGCTAAACTCCTTGTGAGTGCAGAGGGAAAGATAGTTGCTCTGTGAATACAGAAAGAGATAAAAGAAAGTAGAGATTAGTTTACTGATTTGAAAAAAAATACCAGCACCCCTTCACCCACTGCTCCATGGTTCGGATTCCATGTAAAAATTTAGGTTCCGCCGGGTTCTTTATTCTTTATTCTTTATTCTTTATTCATCATTCGTATGGTAGTACACTACGCTTGAATTTGTCCTGTTAGTTTTTAGTTTTTACAATCCGGTTCGATTACACCCACAAAGAAGAGCCGGCAAGAAACTTCGCAGGGTTCTTTTTTTAACGTCTTCAATTACAATACATTGTGACTAGCTACACAATAGACACCGCTTACAGTGTTAAGATATAGTTTGAGAGCTAGAATAACTATAATTTAAGCTTGATAATTCTGACCACATAAAATCAAAAGTTAAAGTAAAAGTATAGATAAAATCAGGTGTATAGAGCCTTTGTCAGAAATTGTTGATACATATCGTATCAAGTCATGTCAGTTATAAATATTCATACCACATTGTAGTACAATGTCAAAAAATCAAATAAATAAATTTGATACTTAATGTATCAATTAGTCAAAGTAATATTTTAGTATGCGTGCTAAATAAACTTGATACTTAATGTATCAATTAGTCAAATTAATATTTAGCATGCGTCAGCAGTATAAATTAAGGTACAGGTTGTACCCTGTCAAAATTCAAAATTTGTATGCAGTCAGAATCTCAAGTGAACATGTTTGTAGCAATTTCAGTTTATACCAGTGATAATACGAGGTAGTACAAATCTCAAAGACCAAAAAGTAATGTGATGAAAAATATAAATCTGCGACAAATGTAACAGTTCATGACAGATACTATAGTTCCTTTTAAAAATATACGCCTAACATATAAAATATACAATGTTACCAATTGGAGCAGGCCAGTCTCCACGAACAGCACCCGTTCACGAGCATCACGCCAGGGCCAGCCATCGCTTCCCTCAACCATATTTTAGGGAGAGAGGCGACCCGGACCAAGCGTCACCGTACGCAAAGACCTTAAAGCGATGCATTACTCCAGCGGCAACATGAAACTTCTACGATATGTTTGCATTTTGTTTTACATAATACCACTGCTTCTGTCACAAACTGCTACAGAGCCCCGATCACAAAGCAATATGAAGTTCTATAAACCTGTATACACATAATATGTACAGGTTCTGTTTATCCTGTTATTACTTATACCACTTGTACTAGCACCGAGTACACTATGTTAACCTATACACGGTCAGCCTCAGAGTACAATATTTTGTCAGTTAGAGCTTCTTTTACATTATAATAAGCTTTCTTTATAAGAATGGCTTTAATGCGTTTCTTAAAACATACATCATTAAGATTTTTTATTTCTAATGGTATTTTATTGTAAAATCGAATGCTATTACAAACAAAACTCTTGGACATTTTAGACGACCTGTGTTTTACAATTGTTATATCATTTTTATGTCTAGTTTCATGGTGATGTATATCAGACTGGAGAGTAGCATTTTGTATGTATTTCCTAGCATAGCAGATGTTTTGATACACATAAGCACTTGGTAGTGTCATAATTCCTATTTTACTAAATTCATTTCTACAAGAGTCCCTCGTTTTCATATTCAGTATACAACGCAATGCTCTTTTTTGCAGAACAAATACTCTGTTTACTTCAGCTGCAGTTCCCCAAAACAATAATCCATATGACATGAGACTATCAAAGTAGGCAAAGTAAACAGTTTTTGCAGCTTGTACACCACACAATTCTTTGATTTTTTTGATGGCATAAATTGGTTGACGGCAGGAAATTGCCTAAGGCAATAAAAGCCCGCCCTTGCCACACATTAAGTGACATAAAGTGTGAAAAGAAATGTGTGCTATGAAAATAGAAAGAAAGAAGTAAAGTGGGGCTGTGAATATAAGAAAGAGAGAAATAGTGTGTCGATGTGAATATACAAAGTAAGAAATGTGTGCTGTGAATACAGAAATAAAGAAGTAAAGTGGGGCTGTGAATATAAGAAAGAGAGAAATAGAGTGTCGATGTGAATATACTAAGTAAGAAATGTGTGCCAGGAATACAGAAAGAAAGAAGGAAAGTTAGAAGAAAGAAAGATGTTTCACTGTGAAAACAGGAAGCATGAAAACAAAATCACAGATCCGCATTACTTTCCAGATTCAAAGCATACGATGAAATGTGCCAATGCAACGACAACAAAGACGTAACGCAACGAAGACGCTCGGCGATAGTTCTCATGTGCCAAAGTATCACGTAGAACCTTCGAGGCGTGTATAACAATCAACTCTCTCTATCTCGGTAATGATTATATTTTCGTGAGTGTTCGTCTGCTAGAGCATTAGAGCGGGATTAACGCAGAATATACCCGGCGCATAGATCTGAGTCCCAGCTGGGGTATCTACAGCGGTGTATAGTCCGCGCGCGAGCTCCGAGGAATCGGTGGGTGTGGAAATTAATTTATTATATTTGTATAATATAACTCGCCTAGTATCTATCTATAGTATAATTATCACAAAATATGAATCTATATAAAAATTCTATAGATTCTATAATAAATTAATTTCCACAGCCACCGATTCCTCGGAGCTCACGCGCGGAATGTACATGGAGATTATTGGAGATAGAGCGTCCCTAGCCGGGACGTGTATATCTACTCTTTGCTGCTCGATGGGTCTGCACGATTTAGGTGATTTTTTTAAACAAATAAAACTGTATGTATACCTACTATTTGTAATCATTGGAATATCTTACATGTTAGTTAGGGAAAACATTTTTTTTGTGCTCCTAAATTTTTTTTTCTTCTGTACATGGTTTTAAATTGTATAAGAAACCCAAATTTTTTGCGCGAAAACTGATTCTGTATGTGAAAGTGAAAATGGTTTGGTAATTTTTCATGTTTTTTTTTTCGTTTTTTTTTTTAATATGAATTAAAAGGTGTGCAAATTACAACATTACCACTGCGTCTCGGTGGTTTGCACGTTTGCACTCTACAGTATTCTGTGACTCTACATAGAGAGTGGAGGCACATGCCGATAATTGCGGCTCATTATTGCGCCGAATGCGCTTCCCCCCCGAGAATGTCTTCTTGTCTGGGCTAATGACTGGCACACTTATGCCCGTGTGCCAGATCCGGGCGAGACGAAGCGACGACGTGAAACGTGCGAACAATATTTGTACATAATATAAATATAATATTTTCATATGAGAGACGTCATTTTACGATAACTATTAAAACGCAAACGACTAACGACCTACATAAGCCCTCACTGACACTTTATGGCACATCTAAGGATGGTTATATAATATTTATTTATTGTTTACTTAAACATTCAGGAAAAAAATGCCAGAAAAACTATTAATACAAATTTGAAGGTAGGTAAATAAACTGATTTCTTTTCTAAAAATACGTTGCTTGATAGCATTTTTTAAATTACTAAAAATTTTAATTTCCAAAAAAAAAGTCGGCAAGTGCGAGTTGGGCTCGCGCACCGAGGGTTCCGTATCATCAGCATCACTCAATATATTTGTATTATGTAGGTATGTACAAAAACAATTGTTTTGGAAAATCACGAACGCCTAAATAAACACTACAGCAATGGTTTGACTGTGCGGCATTCGTGAAGTTATACAAAAATATATTTCTTATATTATGACTACGACATAACGACATAATATCTAAAATTTTCGGATTTTTTCTTTACTTGTGATGTGAGACCATGCTTCTTGCCAAATTTCATTACTCCAGGTCAATGTAAGTACCGAGGTTTTGATTTCATTTGAATGAGTTTGCAAGTATTAAAATTTGCCATAAATAGCCGTATGTTTTGATTATATTGATTTAGAAGCTTTCATTTTATATAACTCGAAGGGATCGCAGACGTTAGTATTCCATATTAATTTCAATTTGATATCTTGACTCGTTACTGAGAAAAAGGGTCTTGACTTGACACACAAAACAATCAAATTTTTTTTAATATCATAACTACAAGTTTACAATTTTAGGATTTTTTCCATTACGTGTGCTATGAGACCTTTATTTTTAAGACCTTGCTTATTACCAAATTTTATGATTTTAGGTTGACGGGAAATACCCTATAGGTTTTGATTTGTTTGGAGTGAGTTTGCGAGTATGAAATCTGACATAGATGGCCGTATCGTTTGATTGCGTTGATTTAGAAGCTTGCATTTTCTATACCGTAAAGAGATCGTAGCTCTTAGTATTTCATATTAATTTCAATTTGTTATCTTGATCCGTTCCTGAGAAAGGGGGTTCTTGACATACAAAACAATATATTTTTTTTTAATGTCAATAACTACAATTTTACAATTTTCGGATTTTTTCCTTTACTTGTGCTGTAAGACCTTGCTTCTTACCAAATTTTATGATTCTATGTTAACGGGAAATACCCTATAGGTTTTGATTTGTTTGAGTGAGTTTGCGAGTATGAAATATGACATAGATGGCCGTATCTTTTGATTGCGTTGATTTAGAAGCTTTAGTATTCTACACCTTAAAGAGATCGTAGATCTTAGTATTTCGTATTAATTTCAATTTGTTATCTTGATTAGTTCCTGAGAAAAATGGACCTTGACATAGAAAACAAACAAACAATTTTTTTAATGCCACATAACTATAAATTTACAATTTTAGATTTTTTCCTTTACTTGTGCTGTGAGACCTTGCTTTTTACCAAATTTCATGATTCTAGGTTAACGGGAAGTACTCTATAGGTTTTGATTTGATTTGCCGGTAGCAAAATATGTGACTTAAATGGGCGTATCTAGTGATTCCGTTGACCTAGAAGCTTTCATTTTCTACACCTCAAAGGTTTCGTAGACCTTAGTATTTGATATTAATTTCAACTTGATTCGTCTACCCGTTCCTGAGAAAAAAGGTCTTGACAGACAGACAGACAGACAGACGGACAACAAAGTGATCCTATAAGGGTTCCGTTTTTTCCTCCTTTGAGGTACGGAACCCTGAAAACGGATGTTAAGTTACGTGAATTGAAAACATACATGTGGTCACTGGCCTGCGTGCGGCACGAGTTGATATCAGATGTGTTGGTAGAAATTGCAACGTAATTTGATACCCCGCGATCGCAACTTTACCGTAATCATTGGCGTATCTAGGGTTATTTTCTAGGGTGGGCCTGGCCTGGAAAAGCGATGGCCGATGAAGCCGAAACCCGATATACTTACGCAATAAAAGTAATGTATTGTTGAGCCGTTAAATTCGGCCATTGATTTCGGAATGTTTCTTTACTTAAATAAAATTTAACAAAAAAATATTTCGTGAAAAGTGTTTATTTTGATTACCAACCAACTTTATTTACGAGTTTTCTCGGCAAAAATATAAAAAAAAATCAGATGTGACATTTATTTTCTTGAACTCAATGGAACTCCTGCTTGTACTCAAGCCGGAGTTCCATGTTCGAATCCTGGTCGGGATGTATTTTTTCTCTTCATTTTCGGCTTTGCATTTATAAATATAAAGAATATAAAAAGCGAGTGCAAGCTTAGTACTAATATATAAAAATAAAACATAATATTGAAATATGGTCGGTTATTTAATACTAAGCGGCGTTCGTTCTCCAATGGCGTGCACGTGGCTCTTTGCATTGTGGCTCTCTTGCATGTCGATATAATATTTGCGGATTTATTAATTTAGTGACTTCAAAATTAACCAATTGGAATTTAATACTGATTCCTCAGCTGTAGATTATTTATTGAAGTGTTTTTGTGTGAAATTATTTCAGTGCCCACCCTAGAATTTTGGGTTGGCAACCCAACATTCTGGGGTGGGCACGAGACACTTCTGGGTGGCCCACCCGACCCCGACCCCTCTATATACGCCAATCCATAATGCGGCTATGCGGCTGATGCATTACTTCCTGACCTCGTGTCACTCGATGACTCGACCGGCGCGGAGGCGGCGGCGGCGGCGGCGCTGGGCGAGGCGGGACGGGGCGGGGCGGCGGCGGCGCCCGTCTAGTTAATTTATTCACATGACAGAATTACTCTAAATACGAAATAACATTTGCGAAAATATCATCGTGAAAGATTACACACACAGTACAATCCCGACGGAGACATCGCTGTTAGGAAAAATTCGTTGAAATCTCCACGACGACGACGAGACACTATGTGTATATACTTGTAGGTACAGAACGTAAAATCTAACTCAAGCACGAGATGTGCGCGCAGATGTGAGAATAACCACGCGCTACTTTCAGTTCAACATCATCGGTTCAACGAATCAGTCACCTGCGGCGGTTCTTTCGCAGACATGGAATTCAAAATCGCGAGCGACCCGATATTTTTTTTATTTTTTTATGGAAACTGACACAGTTGGCTACATCACCTACTACTGGCACCGCTAGGTTTCGTGTCAGTGCTTCCCTTCATTTCATGTCGGCTACACTGGACTGGACGGAAAATACGAACTATTTACATAGCCGTTTCTACCGACGACGCCGCGACGTTTCGTTAAGTGCGTTTGTACCACAGAGCATCAAATGCGCGCGCCCCTCCTAGAGGCGCCCTGAGCGCGATTTCTCTACAACGCCGTTGAAGCCTGTGGGCGTGGCCTATGACTTACATATGTGTGTTGTGCGTGTGCATTTGTTTTGTGCGTGTGCCTAACTTGCTCCTCTTTGTGTGTAGTGTCGATACTAGCACACACACACACACACACATACGAAGCGCTAGCAGCACTGCGTGTAGTTTTGGGTTTCAAAAATTATCGCTTAGGGCGTCTCTAGTAGGGGGCGCGCGCGGTAGGTATTTGATGCTCTGTGGTTTGTACTAACCCGGCCGGGATAAACCCTACCACTGATATAGGTATATGCTTGTGACTTATTCTCATAAATGTAAATGCGACTTAAATTAATTACCAAACAACTTACAACAAATTGTGTGTCTAACACAAGTTGGGCAGAGCAGGTATACGTGACTCATATTCTAACTAATGAAGAGTTAGAAAACAAAATCGATTTGTGTAAAAAAGTATCCACATTTTTAATTCGTTGTAGCCATATAAACGATACACTGAGATGTGAAAAGCACCGCTTATCATGGTTGTCACCCCAAAGTTGTATTTTTTTGGTTTGATATTTATTTATTACACATCTTCCTACTTATTCACGCTTCTCAGTGCACGCGTGTAGTGGAGATATGCAGGCCCCCCATCAAGTAAATAAAGTTAGTTTTATTTAGTTGAAATTAATCTTTAATTTGTAGATAGTTTTAACTTTAATTTAAAATGTTCCTGTTCTAATAACAATATTTATTTGAGTTCAAACACCGATCAAAATAAATTAATAAAAATAATTTAACTTTGACTATATGAAATTTACAATAATTATTTAAACAATTTACCTACTTACAGTAGCCTCCCTAATGCAATTACTAGCTACTGCTGAATTAAACTCATTTATAAAATATATTTAATTCAGAATTCGTTGAAAAATTCACCAACAAACCTGATGAAAGTCATGTCAAAAAATCTGATTTTCAATCAGTTTAATTTTCTTTAAAAAAAATCAACAATTATTTATTGCTTACTTTAATGAAAAAAAAGTGGGACGGCCCTGCAAGCAATCTTATTTCAAAAATTGGTTTCGCCTGCTGAAAAGTTTGGCCACCCATGGCTTAAGAAATCAACAACATCGTAAAAAAAATTACCGTCGCTACAATGGCTGCAGGCTAAAATAAAGAATCGTTATGGAATTTTCTGAAGTGACAAAGCCGCGCCTTGAAATCCAATTGTGACGTCAGACACCAACAAACGCACCCCGCACCCCCTTGAGTTTGAGCTCAAACAAGCGGCTGGAAGCTCACTTAGGTACACGTGTAAGCGGCTGAGTAATGAGAATAACTCTTCAGATGTCGCTCGTTGTTTTCCTTGGGCGGAGCCGGCCGGCGCGGAGGCGTCAATATACGCGCCATTATTGCAATTTGTTGGCAGCGGGAGTCCACATTTAACATCACAAGTGACATGTCTGATTTGTGTGACCCTTCAACCTTACGTAGTTTTCTATTTCATAACAGCGGAGCACAAAATGTCGATAAATACGCGAGGAAATGTATAATTTCTTCTTCCTAATACTTAAGTGCTGAGTGGAACCATAGACAGTAATTCTTTATACTTTATTCATCGTTCGTATCGTAGTACAGTACGTTATGCTTGAATTTTTCCAGTTTTACTTTTACATTCACAGATTGATTTTACAATCAGAGGATAATCCTCACACACGCACACACCACACGCTCTATCTCGACAATCAGGGTAAGCAGAGTAATCGGTGTTGTGCTGCAAGTACTCTGGTAAATTACAACACAACACCGACCGCCACGTTTAGCAAAGTATTCGGACAAGATACTATCAAGCAGCAAGTAAGGCACGAATGCCCGCACCTGCTGCATGACTGCTGCAACGCCGCGCCGAGGTAAGAGGTGGCTAGCCTATCGCCCATTAGCACATCGTATATGTGACATACCGTGATATATTTTATCTGTGCTTTTATCACGCCTCTACGATGTCATGCTCTTCTTTCAACACGTGGTCGTTCGTTCGTGACCTAACGTAACTTAGTCAGGCGCGACAGAGTAAACCCAGCTGTGCTAATAAGTATTGTTTGGAATAATATTTTTTCCTGTTTTAGTTTTTTCCAATTATTGTAAGTATTGTACCGTGTGGGGCCGGTACTTAAAGTACCGTGTGGGGCCGGTACTTAAAAAGAATAGCTCCACTGCATCTCTCCCCATGCATGTCGTAAAAGGCGACTAAGGGATAAGGACAAGATGCCGTGCTAAAGGGCGACAGGCTCGCCACCTCTCACCTTGTCACGGTACTTCCACCGAGTCATGCAGCAGGTGGGTCTTCGTGCCTTACTTGCTGCTTGATCGATTGAATCTTGTTCGAATACTTTACGAAACGTGGTGGTCGGTGTTGTGCTGTAATTTACCAGAGTTCTTGCAGCACAACACCGATTACTCTGCTTACCCCGATTTTCGGGATTCAGCGTGTGCGATATGTATGTATGTAAGTATTAATATTAGGGATCAGAGACGGTGTTATTGTGAGCTTTTAATTAAGCTTTTTTGAAGCGAAGCTTTTTAACGCACATTTCGGATGGAGACCTAACTTAGAAAAAGTGAAATGTCACGAAAGTACGAACGGAAGTTGCAACGCTCCTCATTGGCTGGGAGCTGCTCGAACGCCATCTGTGAGAGTATTTTGAAGTCGAACCATTGTATTGTTGCATTAGTCGTTTAGTTCGTTAGCTCGGTTGTGAAACAATAAGTTGAAAAATATCGCGTAGATGGAGCTATCCCGATCGAAATTAAATTAATAATTGGATTTTATTTACAAAGCCTAAGAAGCTTCGCTTCTGTCGGGTGTCTCACGACACCTTACATTTTTTTTTTAATAATTTTGACACCATATTCCAACTCATAAAATCATACGAACGGACCAAATGGTTCCTCCGTAATGCCTATGCCCTTCTGTGACTTTCAAACCAACTACAGTTTTACATAGAGTTTTTGATAGAAAATAATTTATTTATGTATTTATTTGAAGTTCTTTCTGAAAATGTAATTTTTTTTACATTTTCACTATTTTATAGGTAGTTGCAAACACTTTGAAATCTATATTAATATTACATACATAATTTATATTCCTTTATTTACACGTTTTTTTTTTTTCTTATTTTAATTTTAAATATTTACAAGTAACTTAATCTAAAATTTAATATAAAAATAAAGAGATATTATTTATATCTCTTTATTCACGTTCTTATAATATATTACATTAATTTTACATAAATTTTACAAAAAGTAATAAAAATACACAAAATTAATATAATGTTAATAAAAACGGTAATTTCCGCCGGCGGCGGGAGGCAGGCCTCCAAGCACACCGGCGGGTGCAGGCCGTGGCTACGGAGCTCTCCGAGACGACGCGAGGCAAGCTACGAGCGATAGGTGGTGGTGGTGGTGGTGGTTATTTATATATGTATTACCTAAGTGTGAATGAAAGGATTAATTAAAAATCAACAAAATAGAACTCAGAGTATAGTTTGCTCATATCCAAGGAGCTTTGAACCAGACCAGTCTTGCCCTGCGTGGGCGCCGGCCGGCGGCGGTGTAGCCCGATCGTTGTTCTGTGCTCATATCTATTCCGTGCATCAAAAGTGTGGTGGGCTTAATAATTGTATTCTGTTCAGCTTTTAGAATGACTACTCGTGTATTGACCGACTGGCACGCTTGCCTGTGTGTGACCGCTACGTGATTGAATGTGAGAATATATTTGTATTATAGTTAGGTTTACGGACACTACATTGAGATAAAATATCTATGTGTACGTAAAGTTATTTTAGCAATCGCAATCGGCAAACAGATGACTTTCAATTTCAGTACTTCATCGAAGTTGAACGACTTTCAGCCTGTTCAAATTTATACCTAGGTACCGTGTAGGGCCGGTACTTATAAATTAATAGCCCTACTGCATCTCTCCCCATGCATGTCGTAAAAGGCGACTAAGGGATAAGGACAAGATGCCGTGCTAAAGAGTGACAGGCTCGCCACCTCTCACCTTCCACCGAGTCATGCAGCAGGTGGGTCTTCGTGCCTTACTTGCTGCTTGATCGATTGAATCTTGTTCTAATACTTTGCGAAACGTGGTGGTCGGAGTGGTGCTGTAATTTAACAGAGTTATTGCAGTCCAACACCGATTAATCTGCTTACTCCGATTGTCGGAATTTAACGTGTGTGATTTGTAGTATGTAATGTACTGTTATTTGATCGTAAAGATGTGATTTTGAACTAATTTATTTTTAACTTACGTAAATATGTACGCTTCAGTTTAGTTCATTTTGATTTGATTTTTATTTGTGAAAATCATTACATAAGTATTACACATTATATTACTCTAGGTGGTAGGCTCAAATTGTAGCCGACTGGGTTGGTTGGTACCACCGTACTGGATGTAAGATAGCCGCATAGCAGCCTCGTTTGTGTTCTCCTCTAGTCCAGTATAGTATAGCCAGCAATCTAGGTCAGTCTCCGGTATGGCACCTACCTTCTCGGAGGTGATATTGGCTGGTCGGAGCATGTGCTTTGGCCCCTCCGACTCAGACACCAATATCGGATTACATAAAAAAAAATATTTGCAATAAATTTTCTGCGTCGTCATTCTGTTTGTTATTCATAATTTTACATAGGTTATGTGTTATTCAAATCAGTCGCGTTTTCTGTACATACGTGTAATAATTTACACTTTGCTAGTCATCCTGTCGAGATAGTAAGGCAGATAGATTGCGGTTAAAAATAAAATTTGTATAAAACTTGTAGATTTTTTATCAGTTCGGTTTTAACCTTATCATATCGATGTAGTTGGTGGTAACAGTGACGGGGCGCTCGGCGGCGGGTGGTGGCAACCAGTAGCTAGTGTCAGTCAGTCGGTCAGTCAGCGTGTAAGCGTCCACTGCTGAACATACGCCTCTCCAATTTTCCTCCAGTCCTCCCGGCCTTCAGCTATACGGAACCACTGCTTTCCGCCCGTATATTATGGGTAGCCAAGTGTAGGTGGGTTTGGCAGCCAGATCTAACTCAGTATCTAGTGTAATTATCCTAAATTCCTTTCTGAGCTGTAAAAAAATTACACAAAACCTAAATTTTTTAATTTTTTTTTTTATGGAAACGGACACGGTTGTCTACATCACCTACAACATCCGTGATGTCAGCCCATAACACCGGGTGAACTGGTGCCACGTCAGTGCTTCCCTTCGGTCGTGCCGGCTATACACTGAACTGGACGGAAAACACGAACTATTTATTACATAGCCGTTTCGACCGACGTTTCATTCAGTGCCGTGGTACCAACCCGGGCGGGATAAACCCTTCCACCTAGTAATATAAGAAGGAAGTCATATCCCTTAGTCGCCTTTTACGACATACACGGGAAGAGATGCAGTGGGGCTATTCTTTTAAAGTACCGGCCCCAGCCGGTACAAATTTGTTTCATTATGAAACTGTAGAAATAACAATAGGCACTGACAGAGGACAATGGCTTGGTTTATTTACCTGTCGGTTTACCTGGCCCTTAGCCCAGTGGAGCTACCTAGTTGGAAAAAGTGGTCAAAGTATTGTTTATTGGCGTTATTGATTACTGGAACGAAGTCACTTATCGCACGTTACACTCCAAACACTTGGCGAATGAGAGCTAGGCCGAAAAAAGTGTAAGACTTCGATCGTCACGACACTTTTGCTGTAGTATGTGTGTTTGTGTGCTTACAGGCGTATGTCTATGTATAGGTATATTACAGCAGTAGAGACGTCATGTTTTTTTTTTTTTCATTTAATTTACTCTCAAACATTGTTATATTTATTTAATTGTGCCCGTTATATAATATATAATAGTGTAGCGAAAGGAACTTCGTTCCAACCGGTTGTCCCACGACACCTCTCGTGTTTTTTTATTTTTATTTTTTATGTTTATTTAAGCGTTAACCTAGCCAAATATTAATTTAAGTGAAAAAGTAATGGTTTTTAGTATCGGTAATAAAAAAATTACAACATTTCGAAAGAAAAATCCTTCCCTAATGTTCTTCCGTTGTGAACACGTTAGAATGTGTAAAACTTAAAAAAATACACTGAAAATTTCTGTAAGATCACTTTAAATAGAATTCATATAAGGATATACTATAGCGAACGGAAAAACAATCTTTATTTTTTTCAAGCTAGTTTCACTGAACTATTAACTGGGCACGCCACACAACCAAAATTCTATAACCACTTATCCCTAAACAAGAGGTTACCATGGTACACTGCGCACCACATCGAGTCGAGTCAATTATTCATACGTAGCTACCGTTACACACGAGGCCATTATAGACTGCAATGATCGAAACAAGTAGAGTTTGGTTAGAAATTAAAACAGATATAATTAAAACGATTTATTATAAACTTACATATTTTTGCCTAGTACTAGTTGATATTATAATACATGAGACATGACTTATGTGGAAATAAAATTTACATTTTTATTCAATATTTTATCACCTTCCTTATTGAGTTGCCCTGCGTGGCGTGGTTGATAAAGTACCTAATTGATCGTTAGGTTAGCACCAGCTAATCGCTCTGTCTAGTCGTATAGTGATTAGCTATACCAGGTATATATGTACCTAGACATTTATCCTAATCAATTAAACTGTGTAAATACTCTGAATATGTAAAATTTATGTAAATATGTAAATGTATAAATAGATAAACCGCCGCCGCCGGTCCACACGCGCGTCTCGCTCCATCGTTGTCGTCGATTCTATACAATTTATTATGGATATTATATGGGTATTAAAAAATAACTAAAACCAAATATTGGTAAGTATTTAATTCATATATACATTTTTGTTTTTCTATTTTCTATTAATTTAAGACTTTGTTTTGTTGCACCAAAACAAAGCACTGACGTGGCACCTAGTTCACCCGGTGTTATGAGCTGACATCACGGATGTTGTAGGTGATGTAGCCAACCAGTAGTAGTTTCCATAAAAAAAACCTACCCTGCTGTTATATGTAAAAAAAGGTTAGGTTGACGGAAAATGCCATCGGCATTAAGTGCTACCTTCTGTACGACTATATGTGCAATAAATGTTTTTTTATTTGATTTTATCCATTCACATGGGGTTCTGACGTTGTCTTGTACATCTAACGATATTTTGCCGCAAAGTGAAGCCGAGGTAACAGCTAGTAGTGAGTGAGGGGCAAGAGAAGGTGACCTTACAGTTTTACCCCGGCTCCAAACGGTGAGGCAGCACAGGTGTAGGTGTGCACGTAAATTGTTTCGCCAGAAAATTTAAAAAACCGCCTTCAAAAATGTATGAAATAAAAAAAATCATCGAACCCTAGAGTTGAAGGCGGTCGGTTATTTTTGCTTACTTTAAGCACCACCTTCAACTCTTAGGGATCGAATTTTTTTATTTCATACATTTTTGAAGGCGGTTTTTATATTTTTTTAAATAGTTTTTTATTTCACAGTTTTTTTTTAGTAATTTTTTGCTATTAATGTACTCGGCGGAATCGTTCGGCCTTCGGCCTCGCGATTCCGCCTCGCTTTCCTATCCGATCTTGACCAAATTAAAATGGAACCACACGGGAAGCACCAGCTTTCAAATAAAAAAAGAATCATCAAAATCGGTTCACCCAGTGGAAAGTTCTGAGGGGACAAACATAAAAAAATATATACCGTCGAATTGAGAACCTCCTCCTTTTTTTGAAGTCGGTTAAAAATACTCATTGATGCAAGTTGGCTGGAATCGAAACTGTCCGAGGTTGGTATCAAAAGTCCACGCGGACACCGCGCAGACCACCCGCCTACCAGGGCTTGGACTTCCCGACATTATTATTACCACATGGCGCCAGCACAGTGGCGACAACCCACGACCCCGCCGGCAGCGGTAGCGCGATCGATATAAACACTTCCCGGGATATGCCAGTCACGCGGTGGGGTCAAGGGTGTTCTACTACTGATACGTCACTCACCTGCGTAACAAGCGAGCTGGTCATACGCCGTTAGATAAAATATTAGTGCTGATAACGATAACGAAATTGCGTTTTTCACCGCGCATGTTTGCTCGTGCCGTGATGTATTAGTTTGCGAAAAGTTAGGCGCAGTATTAGTGACACAATATGCACTGAAATGTGTATTTATAGAAAGATATGTGAGGTAATCCGCCGACGCAACATAAGCTCAAGTGGCAGCGCTGCGGGCTGGGCACGTTAGCCGAAGAGATGACGACCGTTGTAGTAACCGCGTCCTGCACAGGCGGCCGTGGACAGGAAAACGGAGTGCGGCAAAACCACCCACCAGGTGGGACGACGACATCAAGTACATCGGCGGAATAAGTGGTTCCGTACCGCTGAAGGCATACACGCTGACTGTCTGACTGACATACGAGGCGTGCTATCATAAGATTGTAAAATTTTCTGATGACTTTGGATTTGAAGTTCGTTAAAAATTAAAATGGAAATATTATAAGGATTGTACTAAGGAACTGGCGGCTTCTAGTGGGTTCTTCTAGGTGTATTAAGTCTGGTGCTCCACTTCGTGATTAGCGAGAAGCACCAGAAGACCCGGACAGGGCTCCCCTTCAGAAAAGACAAAATAAAATAACTTGGAACTGGTGATATTGCTAGGTGGTAACCAAGAACCTTATAATGTTCTTGGTGGTAACGTAGTGAACATGAACACATGGCGTTTATAAGACATTCAAGAAAGGCTCGATAATCGACCCGCGCGAGTGAGGCGAATCTAACGACACCTTGTATGTTTAAATCCGTACTGGACGTGCCAAAGAAATAGACATACATAGGTACATACACTCGAAAAACATAAAAAAACATAAACCTCCTTTTTGCTTCGCGTAGTCAAGTAAAAAGTAAGAATGCACCGGCTGATGGCTATTTTTTTTTGTTATTCTAATATCTAATGAATTATTTTAACCATAAACCCCAACTACGAAAATCTAAGGAAATAAAAAGGAAAGTTGATCGAAAACGCTGTCTGACGAGTCCCGAACACGAACACGCCCAACTGAAGTCAACATTTTCGTTCAACTTTCCTTATGAATTACCATGTAATTTTTTTTATTTAAGTAAGTACTTAATTCCTTTTAGTTCTAAATAGTATATTTTTGAAATCGCCGTTTCAAGCTCCTGACAACGAGATCCCACTAGATGGAGTATCATCATGGGTATCGTCATTCATCATATTGTCAAACTTTGATTTGTTTTTTTTTTGCCAATATTTTCAAAATCTGAGAATATAGTGCGTGGCGCCCGCCATTTTGAATTGTTAATGCGTTCATAACTATCGAGATGATTCCAACAATACATTGAAATTCATTGAATTTCATTGAAATTTGAAATTATTGAAATTCTGAATATTGAATATTGAAATTCATTGAATAATGAAAAGAAACCAACGAAAACACATACGTACCGTACATACGCTGCCAAAATCATGGGAACCCTCATTTTGGCTTCGCCGGAGTCGGGAAAAAAGAACTACGTAATATGTTTTCGTAAATGTCAACTATATGCAAATGCTTTTAAACATGCTAAGCACCCCCTACTACAGTTTATTGATAAAGGCACTTTATAAACAATTCTGGATTAATTATACCTTCAACAAACATATTAACCTTGTCCATGAGTATTGCAGTAGCAGGTTGCTATCGTAATTCATAATCGCGCATACCTACTGTTTGTTTTAAATATTACGCAATTGAAGTATGCAATACATTCGCTCATTATGTCCATACCTAGTCTAGTAACCTCGTTTATTGTTTATTGTATAATTTCATCTATAGGTAGTAAGGAGATACACACATACCACACGCTGCATCCCGACAATAGGGGTAAGCAGAGTAATCGATGTTGTGCTGCATAAGTGCTCTTGTAAATTACATGAGAACACCGACCACCACGTTTAGCAAAGTATTCGGACAAGATAACTATCAACAGCAAGTAAGACACGGAGACCCACCCTGTTGCACGACTCGGTGGAAGGATCGGTAGAGGTGAAAGGTGGCTAACCTGTCGCCCTTTAGCACGGCAGAGATCCTTATCCATTAGTCGCCTTTTACGACTTTGCACAGTAAGGAAATTTTACTTCATATTTCAGGTCATCATCATCATCATCATCATCAGCCTGTATCGGTCCACTGCTGGACATAGGCCTCTCCCAAGGCACGCCACCATACGCGGTCTTCCGCTCTTCTCATCCATCCACTATCGGCTACCTTTTTTAGGTCATCTGTCCACCTATAGCCGGGGGGCGTCCCACGCTACGTTTGCTTGTACGTGGCCTCCATTCGAGCACCCGTCTACCCCATCGGTTGTCGGGTCTACGACAGATGTGCCCAGCCCACTGCCACTTCAGCTTGCTTATTTTCTTAGCAATGTCGACTACCTTAGTTCTTTGACGTATCACGTCGTTACGGATTTTATCGGTCAAAGAAATGCCGAGCATTGCTAATCAGGTATCAAAAATTAAATTGTTCATCAGCGTAATCGGCCTGTTTCAGACAACTGCTGGACATAGGCCTCTCCCAAGGCACGCGACCGCGCGCGGTCTTCCACTCTTCCCACTCATCAACTTCCCGCTACCTTTTAAGTCGTCTGTCGGCCACCCAGGTGGCGGCACCTAGGCGGGACGCATCCCACCTGAAAATGTTACGCAAGAATAAATAAATAAAAATAAAATTTGACAGATTTAAGATTTATATACATATACAGAAACAATCCACACATGTATAGCTACTCTCGTGGTGCGAAGTGAGAACACAGCTTTTAAATATGCGAAGTAGTTGAGGCACGTGGTCTTTGAGTAATTCATCGTCTACTGCATGCAAATATTAACTCATGGCATTTTATAGTCAGGATAGTTGATGAAGGCCGTTCTCGTTATAAACTGCTGAGGCGAGGTGAGCAATGAATCCTGCGATAATTCGTGCTAATACGGCGCGTCGGCGCGCGCGGTGCGTCGGCGCTCAAGTTGTGTGCACAGGTTACATTGTGTGAATATTTGTACAGAGCTGTTCTTACAATGTGAGACTGAATGCTTTATGTATGGCCAACCACGCGGTTGGATCAATATAATAGATTTCAAGTGGAGATTCTAAAGGAAAATTAACATGATGTACCGTCAGCGATGTTTTAAAGGTAACATGAAATTAGTCTTCAATTATGTCCTAAGATGGCGCCAGGAGTATCGAATTTGAATTAAATAATTATTATATTTTTAAATCTGCTAATTATAGAACGATGCTAAGTGGGAACAGCATAGTTAAATTTAAAGATTATTTTATATTAAGTAGAAATTTCAAAATAGTGTATTTTAAGGTTTTCATAATTTTTCCAATAAATATTTTCATGTTTTGTCAGTCCGTGAGCTTGGCGGATAAAATGTATAATTTCGCCGCTTCTGCATCATAGATGTCAGACCAAAGTTAAGTTGTCCTATTTGTCTATAGATGGCATGCCTATTTCTTATTATATTTTTAGTTGCCAAATTTTGCCAAATACCCACCAACCAAACCTGCGTGCAATTCAAATACGCGCGTGCGGTTAGGATAAAGTGGAGATACCTTCTTTAAAATTATATTTTTTTACCTCACCACCTTTGAAAACGGAAACAAACACGATGGATTAAATATAATAATAATAATAAAAATCGTTAGCCATTTATAAGAAAATCGACCTCAACGAAATAATTTGTATGACAGCTACCCTTATTTTTTTTAATTAAAAAAAACTAAAAAAGGTACCCCTAGATTATCATTTCAAACTACTAAATACGAATTTTGAACGAAATCGGTTGAGCAGTTTAGGCACAAGGTCGCTGGACGGACACACACACACACACACACACACATACATGTTTCTCAAAACCACTTTTTTGGGATCGTTGACAGATATATAGCCCAAATCTGTACTGTGTGGGGCCGGTACTTTAAAAGAATAGCCCCACTGCATCTCTCCCCGTGTATGTCGTAAAAGGCGACTAAGGGATATGACCCCCTTCTTATATTACTAGGTGGTAGGGTTTAACCCGCCCGGGTTGGTACCACCGCACTGAATGAAAGGTCGGTCCAAACGGCTATGTAAATAGTTTGTGTTTTCCGTCCAGTTCAGTGTAGTCGGCACGACCGAAGGGAAGCACTGACGTGGCACCAAGTTCACCCGGTGTTATGGGCTGACATCACGGATGTTGTAGGTGATGTAGCCAACCGTGTCAGTTTCAATAAAAAAAAAAAAAATCAGTCGCATTCTCAACTTCGACATTTTGGACGATCACAATACTTCCTTTCTCCTTACAGTCGCTCGAAAGTAAAAAGCCACCTCCATAGTTTTTAGCCGTTGCGGCAATTTATCGATCGAAGCGCGACGTTCGCTTGTTTTGGAACACGCAAATGTTTGCGTGGAGCGTGCAGGCAAGCGATACGGGTTACTGCGCGTGGAAAAAGGATGACACAATATCGATGCGATCTCTTGAGACGGTCGGTTCTGTATTCACGCGATACGCACACTACCATAATCGCGGTGTCTCGTTTTAGTAATAGTTGAAGTATGAACAAAATGTCTTTGAGTATGAAGTAGGGAGTCCAGGCACCGAATTAAAAAAAGTTGAGTCCAGGGCTATTTTTTCCATCTACGATGCTGCTGGTGGTGTTATACCAAAGAGATTAAAAGAGGGTGGGTTTAATGTATTTGTGATAAGCTTTACAGAATATATAAGTCAATGATATTTTATATAAAATTGTAAAATTGTAGATTTTACCGACGACGACACGACGACGAATAAAATAAAAAAATAGTAAATCTGATTTAAATGCAAAATTGATAATAAACCATCGCTTCTCTTATATTCTCTATCTTTTTCGGGAGGAAGGAAGGGATTCCTTCCTCGCCCATCTCTCACTCACCTCTCTCCCGGTCTTCTCTCCTCGATCCCGCCTTCCTCCCCTCCTTCCCCTCACCCTTCACGGACCCCCTCTTTGCCACCTTCCCTTTCGACCATTCCCTCCCTCTCTCCCTACTTCCCTTCCTCCCCTCATGTCGCCCCTCCTTCCCATCACCCTCGCATTCCATTCCTCCCCTACTACCCCTCATCCTGTCCGCAACCCCCTCTTACCCCGCCCCTTCCCCCTTTCAACCTCTCACTCCCTCGATATCCATTCCTCCTCGTTCCCTCTACTACCTCCCTCCCCCACACCTACCCTCATTCACTAACCCTTCCTCCCTCCATACCTCTCCTCCTCTTCTTCTTTTTTTTATGGAAACTGACATGGTTGGATACATCACCTACAACATCCGTGATGTCGGACATGTCGTGCCGGCTATACTGAACTGGACGAAAAAAAACGAAAAAACTATTTACATCAAATCTCTTTGATTTACATAGCCGTTTCGACATACGTTTTATTCAGTGCGGTGGTACCAACCCTAGTAAGGTAAGAAGGGAAGGGTGCTACAGTTTTACGTGGAATCCGAACCACGGTCAGCCTCAAATGGTCGAGCGGTCACCCATCCAAGTGTTGACCGCGCCCAGGGTTGCCTGCACCACTGAGCTACCCAGGCTGACAAACGTACCTCCCACCCACTCCCCCTTCTTTTCTCTCCCCCTTCCTCTTCCTGACCATTATTCATTATTTCTTACCAAAAGCAGTAACTATTGAGTAATCTGTGCCAAAAGCCTAGATAATAAATTTTCATATCCTTACCTAGAGAAATCATGGATTCCCCATACAAAAACTTTCACCCCTATTTCACCCCTTATTTTTAGGTTTCCGTATCCCTGTACGGAAGCCTATTACTAAGCCTCCGCAGTCTGTCTGTCCGTCCGTCCGTTTGTCTATCCGAGGGCTGTATCTCTTGAACCGTAATAGGAAGCCCGTTGAAATTTTCACAGAATATGTGTTACTATAGCGGATATAACAACAAATAAGCGGAGCTAGGTACAACCCAAGTACAACCAAAGAGTTTGTAAATTCTTTGGACCGGAGTAAAACCGCAAACAGGAAATTACAATCTTACACGTTCAACGCCACATGAAAAATCCAGTATTTCCGTTTGGGCCACGGGGCTCACCGCTCACCGGTGAGCCTTTACTTACTGAACCATTCAGGGCATGGGGGTCACCGGTGAGCCGCGTGAGAGGGCCTACGTAAACGCTTCCTACAAGCCACAGAGCGCAGCTACAAAGCCAATATGGAAGTGAGCCGCATGGCCTTGTAGTCGAAGCGGACGGCGTGGTTTTCAAATCCAATAGAAACTTGTAGTTTTTTATTAAGTTAATTGTAACGATGCTAGGGCTGCTCTTAACGATAAGGTAGAAAATAATATTTGTATTAATAGAATTAATAAAACCAGAAAATAATAAGAAAATATTCGTCAAAATAAAAATGAACATAAAATTTTCTTCATTGCCAAATAAGAAGACATTATTTATTACGAAAATAATTTATGAAATTGAACAAAACAAAATATTTATGAAATTGAACAATCACAACATTATGACACTTCATTATTTAAAATAATCAATCATCTTAACCCCAAAGGGTTTAACCATAAACAATAAAGAATTATCCGTGAGTCATGTTAAAACAAGGCAAACAAAGGAATGGTTTAGTTGGGCTGCTTTGGCAATAAGTGGATACTTTTTTCGACTTGGTTTTAGCCTGTTTGCTACCCATTATTGGTACGTTCTTTGCATAACATTGGTGACATGTTCTTCTCACTTTTCTGGCCAATCCCTCTTTCCTTTCCAGAGTGTGTTTCATTCTCTTCCGTCTTTCTATATGCATTTCATAGTCGCTATCCTCACTCTCCGACAAAAGAATTCGACAGCATCTTCTTTTCGTTGGTTGAACTACGTCTTCATAGAATCTATTCCGAAACTACGGTTCAGAAGATCTATCTCGATGTTTTCTAACTGCGTTAGCGCTTCTTGTGTTAACTCGATATCTTCAAAATAATCATTTTTGGCGAGAAAAGCGTAAAACATCCTCAATTGTCGACGCAGCCGGACCGGGATTGATCGCTGCGTCCGCGGCGCGCGCGCAACGGGTGGGCCGCGGCGTGACCCCGCGGCCCCAGCCAACAGAAAAATACAAATCCTTCATAGGAGGCCACACGATCCACCCGTGAGCCTTCTGCTATATCTCGAAAATTAGACGGTAAAAGTCGCAAATTTTTATTTTCCTTACAAATTACCGCATTTTATAAACTTTGTGATGAAAATCTCAAGTTGATGAAAATTACGGATATAATGAGTTTGGCTTGGCCCGAACCGAAAAGTACGCTAGGCCCACCGGTGGGTCGTATGGCGTTCAACGTGTTAATTGTGGGCTGATTTTGAAAATTCTTTTTTTGTTTGGTAGGTCATACTTCAGAGGTGCTCCCATTGAAATTTTATTGAAATTGATTGAGCGGTTTATGAAAAAGCAACAAAATACTATTGGTGTGTGGTTACCTTCAGCAAAACTTTTGTGATGTGGGCTTTTTCAGCAATTTGCAGTTTGACACATGGCGAATAATTCTGTACCACTTCAACCGATTTCGATTATTCGATTTCGATTATTGTTTTTTATGTAATATTGTTTTAAAAATATAAAACCGACTTAAAAAAAAAATAAACTAGAACTAAAAAGTATTAAATAGGTAGAATAGGTACCTAATATTTTGAAATTTTCTCTGTCATTGTATTGAAATACATGAATCGATATTGTCATTCATATTCGGACCCTTGTTTCATGAATATTCTAAATTTGAAATCTTTTCCGACCGGCCAGATGCGTTTAATATATTATAATACGAGTACGAGTACCATCGAGCTGGTCTGATGATGGAGACGGAAGGTGGCCATAGGAACTCCTAAACTACACATGATAAACCCATCGTGTTTGGGCTCGTTGAATTTGTCATCACGAGCAATTTACTTTAGACCTAGGAGATTCTCAATTCGACGGTATGTTTTCTTTTTTTGGATGTTTGTTACGCGATTACTCCGTCAATTATTGTGGGCCGATTTTGAAAATTCTTTTTTTTTGTTTGAAAGGGGATAACCATGACGTGGTTCCATTTTAATTTGGTCGAGATCAGATTGGAAAGCGAGGCGGAATCGCGAGGCCGAAGGTCGAGCGATTCCGCCGAGTACATTAATAGCAAAAAATTCCAAAAAAAACTGTGAAATAAAAAACTATTTAAAAAAATATATAAAAACCGCCTTCAAAAATGTATGAAATAAAAAAAATCGAACCCTAGAGTTGAAGGCGGTGCTAAAGCAAGCAAAAATGATACATGAAAGAAAACATGCGTGGATGATATCCTTTGTGATTTGTGTAGCCTTCTTTAGCACCGCCTTCAACTCTAGGGTTCGATTTTTTTAATTACATAAATTTTTTAAGGCAGTTTTCATATTTTTTTTTTTACATACAATGCTGACATTATTAGAATGAAGAGTGACGAGTATTTGTTTAACTGTTCAACTAAATAAATACGTTCTATCCACAGAGCACGGAATACCGCGCGCGCGCGCGCGGGGGTATTCCGTGCTCTGTGTGGATCTATCTATTAAAAGCGCACAAACAGGAAATTACAATCATAATAATATTTTGTTCCGTATACCAAATAATTTTCAAAACATTTTTTTATTTTATTTAATTTGATAAGTGTTAGTTTAATTGTAAATTGTCATAATTTTATTATTCAAATATAATTAAAAATTTTGGAATTTACATAAATAATGTTCTTTATAAATATAAATGAAAGCGCCATCTTTTGTCTAGTAGCAGTAATTCTACAGCCTAGTGACAATTAAAGGTACCTAGATACATGTTGTATTTCAACTAGATAGCGCCCTTAGTATAGAAGTATTAACAAACATTAACGCCACCTGTTTGTTTTACGACAACATCAAGAAAAATTATTAACGCCCTCTGTTGGTTTTACGATTTACAACGTTACCAAATTTGTTATATGGAGTGGTCTATCTGTCCCGACAGGGTTATAAAATCAATGAAAATTAACAAAAAATTTTGACCTACGAATTATTTTTGCCTTCCCCCATCTCGAATTCGTGCTTAAATTGTAGCAGACTGGGTTAGTAGGTACCAGGGATGTTGCGGATATTCGCGTCCGCATCCGTAAATGCGGAGCATCCGCATTGATTTTGACATCCGCATCTGCATTCGCATCCGCATTAAATCGATGCGGAACTCATGCGGATGCGGATGTAGTGCAGGTTGAGACTTGAATGAATTGGGCGGAGTCCGCGAGTGGCGCGCGCTGCAATTGACCAATAGGAAGGGAATATGCAGTGCGACGGTGCAGTGCAGTGCTGACGACTTTGTTTTTCATTATTATTGCGTCATTTCATTCCGTCACGTTTCGTGTATGCATGCGTGTCTAAACACGCGCGACGACGCGTCTTCTAAGTTGAATTTCCGACTCGAGTATTCCACCTCCACTGTATAGGCGAAGTATAGTGTCCCAGAAGTGAATGTTATTCATAAAGTGTAACAACAATGTCACCACCGGTACGAACGAAGTGAGATTTGGACTTATTTTAAGGCGGATGAAAATGATCGCGAAAAATCGCTGTGTATAATATGTAATAAAACATACTCTCGCAAGGGCCGCACCACTACGAAAAATCTACACTATTTAAAAATCATCTGAAATCCATGCATCCAGGAGAGTTCAGTCGGTTTCAACGTTCGAACATCGAAAAACAATTGCAGAAAGATCAATAAAAGATATTAAAAGCATAATATATTTTATTCAAGGACTTAAACTAACCGGCTCTTCAAGCAATCTTGTTAACATCCGCATCCGCATCCGCATCCGCGGATGTGAGCGTCCAAAAATCCGCATCTGCATCCGTATCCGCGGATGTCAAATAAATCGCATCCGCAACATCCCTGGTAGGTACCACGGTACTCGATGAAAGATGGCGCCATAGCAGCCTGCTGTGTTAGCGAGCAAATAAACGGAAATTTTCGGTATGCCGCCTACGGTAAAATGATATTTAAAGTAAAGTGGACGTTCAAATAAATGGACTTTCACAGAAATAGTCGTAACAGACAAACTAGAAACCCTTGGTCCCCTGTGCGAGGAGGCGAAGGTGTTTCTCAAAGAAATAGGGCGCCCTCTCGCGGAGACTTCGGGGGATAGCCGTGCTGGAGCCTTCCTGATGCAGTGCATCAGCATGGCTGTACAGAAGGGCAATGCCGCCAGCGTTATGGGCACATTCTCGTCATCGGGTCATTTAGATGAAAGTTTTTTTGGGGAAGGCGTAATTTTTTAATATGTTAATTATTTTAAGTTATTTATTATGTTATGTTAGGTTATATTTTCATGTTATGTTAAGCAATAAAACTTTCCTAAACTAGACGTATCAGGAACTGAACCTAATAGGCCGAAATGCAAGGAAAATCCATTTTAATGCTAACTGTCCGAAAATGACATTACAGAAAAAATTAGACAGACGGTTTGCGAAGTAGACACATTGAGAATTAGACAGAATGCGAAATAGGCTGTTCGCTAAGTGGGCCGATAGCGAAGTAGTCACCTAGAGTAGTAGTCAAAATGAGAAATGGGCTATTTGATAAGTAGACCTCTGGCGCCTGAGGGTTTTCACTCCCGTACATAGTGTAGGGGCCAGCACTGCACCATGGACAGCCAAACGCGTCCTAGTGGACATACTTTGGCTTCTCATAATAGCGTGCAATGCCCCATTCACTTTATTATCGGCTTTCAGATTTAGTTTTCGGTGAAATTAAAAAATAATACCTTCCAAATGTACGAGTATAACCCGTGCCTATAGTGGGAATGTCTGAATATATTTTCGCGAAAATACACAGTTTTACGCTCAATATACATATTATTTTTTTTTATTTGAAGTACCTAGTATATGCAATAATATACCTAAGTTAAAATATAATTTTAATTTTATAATTATTTCAATAAATATAACTAAGAACTGAACAACTAAGAACTTGGATTCTACCTACTACACTCAGTGACTACACTACGTTAAGTTAATCACACTTTACATTCACCGCCTGGTGAAGTTAACTCAAAGTCACTGTCAGAGTCGTGACTTTGGCATCTACAAAAGCAACCCAGACGAATCGGACTACAAAGATGATTGCGAATGGAAAATAACCCGAGTGTTTGTGCGAGTGCAAGAACCGGAACGTTTTCTAACACAGGGCTGCCCTCTCAACTCCCCGGGGACTAAGTCTGTAGACCTCCAAGGACGTAGCCAGGTACAGGCAGGGGGGGGGGGCGCTGCCCCCCTCTAGCAGGATGTGGGTAAATTTTCGGAGTGTTCCCGAACCGAATTAAAAAATGCATGATTCAAAAATCGCTGTCCAATGTTAACTTGTGGTTGATTTTAAACAAAAATCACAAAGTTTCTGCCAATACTGTCCGTTTATAGAGCCGAACAATGGTATAAACCTCACTCATCGAACGTCACCGGGGACAATCTTCCACTTACAACTGATTGCTCTAAGGGCACAACTGAGAATGAAAGTGCACTCGTTACAACGGCGGCGGTGAAAGTTAATGTGGCCGAATTACTTCACTCTACTCTTACTCTTTTGCTAGCCTAAAGGAATTCTTAAAGAGATGGCGAATAGCCTTAATATGGTTAAGACGAGACGGAAGTTAACTTTCTCTATACAAAATCGTCTTTCGGCATTTATGTTTTTTACCCCCCTAAACCTTGTCCGATTTTTACAATTCTTTCTTTTTTTTTTGTTGCAATAAGGACAGTCGAATCTACCTTCCTGTCTTTTTTATTTTTTGAATGACTGAAGTGATGGATGACTCAATAAGGCTTAATGAACTTCGTGACATCAAAAAATTTAAAAATAATTTGTTTTCGGTCGAAATACAAATTTTTAGCTCCGGTGTTGTAGGTATATTTCATCTAAACAAACAACACAGCACAGGAACGTAGATTGGACTCTCCTTAAGACAAAAAAATAATTGTAAAACTTGGATAAGGTTTAGGGGGCTAGAAATCATAAATACCGAAAGACGATTTTGTATAGAGAGAGTTTTTCGGATTTTCGAAGAATTTAAGTTCTTAATCCGGTGAATGAAATGGTCGCGAAGAAGCCTTATCATATCACAAACTAAACTGTATTGTGAATGGTATTACATGTCAGTTTTTGAGTAACAAAAGGATAATCGGTAATAAATGTGTGAGCGCTATATCCATCGCACTTACAAAGTCTTATGGCGGTCTGAGCCTAAGTACCTAAAAGAGCCAAAGAGCTAAAATATCCACGCTAAAAATATATACACCGAATGTCTATGGGCGTCGTTAGACACCTTATGGGTGGCTGGGCGCCATATTTCTCGCTGTCAATAATAAAAAAAACCTAGGTGTGCCGGATTTATTCGTAAGACTAGGTACTGGAAAACACGATGACATGATATCGATCTCGAGTGTAAATTGAAATTACACGTGATGCGGACTTATCCTTGAAGTGGCGCCGTACGAATTTTACGTGCTATCGTAAGACGCAAAAAGCCGATTTTTTTTTATTGAAAGCGCGACATATGTCTCCGAGCCACCCATAAGGTGTCTAACGACGCCCATGGGCATTCGGTCGTATGCGGGGGTTGCGAATGCCATGCCGGCCTGACAGGTGCCCATTCACGCCCCACTTGAAGGATCCGAGACTGTACTTGGGGGGGAATATAATGATCAGGGAGAGCGTTCCAGAGTTTACCGGTTCTCTTGAGGAAAGATCTGCAGAATCGATTGGTACGCATCCGCGGTAAGTCCAGCTTATAGGGATGCAATCCCAGCCGAAGTAAGTAAACCAAATTGTTTTTGCAATTAAATAATATTTGAAAATATGTCTAAACGACCTTACTCTCTCACTTTCTCGCTCTTTCTTAGACAACCGTCGTCGCGCCGGCAGAGCCTCATGAGGATGGGCCATCATACTATAAGTCGCGTCGGCCTGAAATTTGCGAATATTAATAAATTGTAAACAAATATTTCTTCTAAGCTCTTACGTTCACACACAATGTTATTATTGCTAAAGGGCGACAGGCTCGCCACCTCTCACCTTGGCACGGTACTTCCACCGAGCCATGCAGCAGGTATGGATCTTCGTGCCTTACTTACTGCGTGACCGATTGAATCTTGTTCGAATACTTTGCGAAACGTGGTGGTCGGTGTTATGCTGTAATTTACCAGAGTTCTTGCAGCACAACACCGATTACTCTGCTTACCCCGATTGTCGGGATTCAGCGTATGTATATACTTAGACTCGTTTTATTTTTCCTGTAGCAAATTGACGCCAATCTACCTACAGTAAAGTGGGACCTGGGCAGAGTGACCGAGCTTCACCCGGGTAAAGATGGCTACGTGCGAGTTGTCTCGATAAAAACAAAAAACCGGCCAAATAATTTTGTAGGTGAAATAAATGAATGTTAATTTGAAAAAGTTCTTCAACATTGAAATGATGGCTGTCGTCCGTACATTTTATAAGTTGATCGACTATTACTCGTCAACCGTGTAGGTACTTACAGCCTACTGAGCTGTGATACTTTTCCTTTTAATCTCGATATATAAGTATAGTACTGCTGTCAATTGTTTCACACATCTAATAACAACCGTTTAGCTGGCAGGGGGTGGGGACACTTGACTCTAACAAAAATTAGCACTTAAAAGCTTAATAATTCGCAAACAGATCCGTAAATCGGAAAATGCGGACAAACCCGTAATACTTTCCAAAGACCTATCCAACGACACGACACACGATGGGATAGACGTGAAAAAAAAATTCATGAATGTCACCGCCCCCAGGACAGCTCTGCAAAAATACAACCTTCACCTTGAAAACATATGTCGACTACTGAACAATACATCACATTGTCAAGGTATCCTATTACAATTACGTCACGAATACAATGAACTGGGGAGCATTATAACAGCATACTGGAAAAACCAGCATTTCACTCGAACAAGGTCGAGACGTGGCCTTATCAACGCTGGCGGGTATCTCCTGTTCGGAGTATTGGATGAGCATTTCGCAGAACAATATGCAAAGGTCATCGCCCTTACTAGACATAATGAGAGACATCTGGAGTTATTATGGAAAAATCAAACATCCATAATAGAATCCGAGTACAACTTATTGAAAAGAACTGAAAACACGATGACAAAACAACAATAAGGCAATAAATCAACGTATTATCAAATTAGCAAGCTAAGAAAGAAAACTTAAATCAGAGATTGAAAATACAGAAATGGTTTTAATGAATTTATATTATCATCAAACACAGCAACCAACATACTACAACATATAAAAGGAATTCAAGATACACTGGTAGAGACTGTAACGAATATTCAAAACGGAAAATTCAACATACATATAACTCCCCCTGAGCAACTACGCAAGGAATTAAACATCATATCAGGACAACTAACGACCGATTTATCGCTACCAACCCTTGAATTAAGAAAATTATACCCACTTTTAAGCGTAGCCTATAGATATATATATAGATACCTATATTTCTTATGTAGATACCTATATAAAAAGGTTCAACGTCGATGACCAATTCAGTATCCTTGGAGCGGATTTAACCCGCGAACTCAACTTCGGGCGTCACATCGAGGACAAAGCTAAGCTCGCTTCCAAAAAACTGAATGTTCTGAATAAGGCGCGGAGATACTTTACGCATGACCAAATCGTGCTGCTGTATAAGTCGCAGGTGAGGTCATGCGTGGAGTATTGCTCGGATCTTTGGGGCTGCTCAGTATCAACTTGGATTGTTAGGCTTTGAAGTGTCCTTGAAACTTGAAGCTTTGCAGCTCCGCAGAGAAATTGTTTTAATAAGTGTGTTCAATCGACTGTTCAACGGCGAATGCTTTGAGGAGCTGTTCGAAGCGATTCCGACCTCACCATTTCACCATAGGTCCACGCGTAGCAGACAGGGAATGCATCCCTTAACTGTAGAGCTACCTAAAGTGCGGACTAAGCGCTCCAATATTTATTTTATCTTCCGCACTGCGAAAACTCTGGAATGCACTTCCTCTCGATGTGTTTCCTTCTGCGTATGACTAGGATCTTTCAAGAGAAGCGTAAAAAGGCATCTGGTCACGCCGGCACGGCATTCGCAGCTTCCGTTCGAAACCGAATGCTGGGAGTCGTCGGCTCAAAAATCCACGCTGACGGTGTGTAGTGTCTCGCGTATCCATAAAAAAATTCTTCGAGGTCAGGAAGATACTTCTGGGGTTATTGAATTATTTATATATATATTGTAATCCGGTATGGGTTGCTGAGTCGGAGGGGCCAAAGCCATGCTCCGACCAACCATCACCTCCGAGAATGTATCGGTATGGAATAGTTCTCTTTGAATTGCTGGCTATACTGAACTAGAGAACACATCCGAGGCTGCTATGCGAACATCTTACATCCAGCTCTGTGGTATCAACACGTGCGTCGGCTACAATTTGAGCCAACCACCTAGTAATGGGCAAGGGACGGGACCTACAGTTTTACACTGGTACAGAACGGTGAAGCAGCAGGTAGCTATAAGTACCTATGTACTTAAATTACTACACGCCGACCGTATTCGAACCTCGAACACAAAGTGTCTGGAACCTCTCGCAAGAGTAACCGATGACACCCAGACCACTCGGTCACCCACCGCTTAAAGTAATAGCCCAGTCGTCGGTGGCGTAAGTTCAATTGCAATAAATTACCATTGATCACGTCAAATTATCACGACAGGCAATATGGCGAAAAGCGATACTGCTAAGCTGTTTATTGGATACATTATTTTGTTAATCGTTCAAAGGTTGACAAGAATAAATCACTTCTAGTGATAATGTTAGATGACCTTCTTTTCCGCGACTTTCTCTTGCTCAACATATAATAAAATTCGAATTGAAACTCATGCAGATCCGATGTGATCTCGTTGTTCTTTCTGATTTATGAAACGAAAACCTCGGCCGCAAGTGAGGAGTTAAGGGTATTGTGTGCTCCAACTGTGGACTGGACAGTCTGCAAGTTTTAAATTCCTTTGAGTTTTGTGATCTCCTGAGGAGAGTGTACTGAAACGGCGCCTACAGTCCCGTTGCTCCACCTGATTTCGAAGGCACCGAGGACGGGAATGCTTTAGTTTTCTCACCATAATAGTTTGTATATAGGTACAGGATAGACCGGAGCGGTCAGGCGTGGACCAACACTGCGGGACCTGCTAACGATGCGGGATCGCTTTTGGAGTTTAGTTTTAGATTAAGGGAATCGCTTTTATTTATTTTTTTGTTTTAAATATTTTATATTCTGAGTATTATTTAGTGTTTATTAAATCAAAATCAACCCACAGAAATCCTTATTTGCATCCATTCTCTCAACGAAATCACTTTATAAATAGATGCAGTGAGTTGTTTATTTATTAAAATTTATATTGAATGTAATACGTACAATATAAATTTTCCAGCTGCACTAAATATAAATAATAACTACGTACTTTCTGTAGTTAGAGCGCATAATGGTCCGAGACAAAAGTTGTCCATGCACGCCACCCCGCGCCGGGGCTAAGGGTTCCTTTTGACTATTTCGGCACGGAACCCCAATAACAACTTCAACATCTATTGATCAGTCCCGGAGTATGTGCGAACAAAGCATTACAAAAATAAGAAAAAGGGGTAGAAGGTGTCTGTGTGTGTGTGTGTGGACGCATTGTTTCCCCGTTGAATGGCAATACTAATAGATATACTTATACGAGTATGTATGTATTTATGTATTTCGATCATCTTGACTAGGTAGGTACTATCAGAAAATAAATAAATATAATTAGGTATTGTTGTATGTAAATGTAATTAGTTATGCGATAAGGACACTAAATATAACACATGTATGTTTAGGTAGTGGTAAATATATATTTGTAAAGTAGACTATTTCCAGTGAAGTTCTTGCCAGTTCTTTTTCGCTGTGATAATAGAACTGGCGGAATGTTGCAATGAATGTTTATAGTCTATGTAGGTAACTATTATTTCAGGTGTATTTTAATTTGCTGTTATACATGAAACATTAACAAATGTTAAATATGACATATAAACAAGACGCGCCACGCGTTTGGAAGACGGCCGTCGATCGCTGCTCTGCGGCGTTAAACGAAAAAAAAATCCAAAAGTTTTGGCGTCCGTGACCTTGAATTTTCACAAAACGAGTTCCATCTACCGACCCGGCTGACGCAACAAGTCCGACTCTTGCCTCGGAGGACAGTACGAAGAATATTCGACCAGAATAACGATTGCACGAAATATGATTCTGCAACCACAATGGGGGCGGCGCGCGGGATTCAGGTGAGGGCGGCGCGGCGCGGTGGGCGGCGGCTTGCAGTCATTAAATTAATGCCGTGTCACAGATAAAATTTTAAACTTAGTTTAGTTAATGCGAACCTGTACATCAAATTGATAGGTTCTGCTTAATTTTTCATTTTTATGCAATTCAGTATAGGCAACCACACTGCATTGGATAATCATGAGGCCACTAACGTTGGTAAGCAAATAAAAATATTTCTAGCATTTAAAAATATTGACCTTGCGCTTGAGAATTACACGCACAAACACCCTTACACATCTACATAATACACTGAAGAAATTATGTTGGTAGATAGTTATAGGAATTAACACACTGTGTTAAAGCCTTACATGAAACTAATTATAAACCAACTATATTATAACTACGTAATTTCTCAGCCTCAGTAATGCGGTCGGTCGGATCATACGCACACCTGGGCGCGGTCAGTGGATGGATGGGTGACCGCCCGACCGTTGCAGGCTTACCGTGGTTCGGATTCCACGGTAAACTGTAGGTCCCTTCTCTTCTTATCTTACTGGGTAGGTGGTAGGGTTTAACCCGCCCGGGTTGCTACCACCGCACTTAATGAAAGGTCGGTTGAAACGGCTATATAAATAGTTGTGTGTTAATCGTGTTCGTCCAGTTCAGTGTAGCCGGCACGACCGAAGGGAAGGACTGACATGGCAGCTAGTTCAACAAGGCGTTATGGGCTGACAAAAAAACACTTGACACTCTCCATAAAAAAAAAAATATGCTTAAAGGCCCCCCACATAGGTGCGTTATATATAACGGTCGATATTAACGCAATCCGTTATTGCGATATACGTCTTCAGTACATATTGTATGTGGACGCATGCGATCTTACACACTGCTGCGATAATATCGACGGAACGCAGCGTTATTGCGTTATTGCGATATTTGTTCATAGTACATTTTGTATTAGGACGCATACGATCTTGCACACAGCTGCGTTAATAACGCTGATAGGAGTAGTACGATAAAAACGCAGCTGTGTGGAAAGAACGCGTAACGCATAACGCAATATCGCAATATCGCATTGCGATATTGACGCACCTGTGGGGAGCCTTTAATACATAAATATGTTTTTTTTTATGGAAACTGACACGGTTGCCTACATCACCTACAACATCCGTGATGTCAGCCCATAACACCGGGTGAACTTGGTGCCACGTCAGTGCTCTCCTTCGGTCGTGCAGGCTACACTGAACTGGACGGAAAACACAAACTATTTACATAGCCGTTTCGACCGACCTTTCATTCAGTACGGTGGTACCAACCCGGGCGGTTTAAACCCTACCACCTAGTAATATAAGAAGGGAGTCATATCCCTTAGTCGCCTCTTACGAAATACACGTGGAGAGATGCAGTAAGGCTATTCTTTTAAAGTACCGGCCCCACATGGTACAAACTGTTCAACTTCCAGGACCTACTCGCGGTTTTCCCTAGTTATTTTCTCAAATGTACCTGCATTGCATATTATTATGTACATTAAGGTACATCTTCCATCTCTACCATCGTTCCACGCGCAACAGGTTGGGAATGCACACACTGTCGATATTCCCCCATCGATCCTGTAAATCCTTTATTTACAGAGTTGCCAACATGTGGAATGCACTCCCACCCGCATCTTTTCCTCTATAATGTACAGTCTGGGATCCTTCAAACATAATGTGAAGGTGCACCTAGCCGGCCGACATCGTATTCGCAGCCCCCGTAAATATTCGAATGTCCGTGGGCGCCGTCGGACTACACCTCTGTGCGTTAGTCTGGCGCGCGCCATTTATGTCGAGATTCCCATAAAAAAAAATCCTCGAAAATAACTGGAAAACCGCCTCTGTACATTTGGAGCATTCCACATATACCGATCAAATCGTGACGTCGTCGTATGTCTGTGCAGCCTTGATAAGATTAGTTGCGGATCAGAAAAGTCATCTGCAACTGGCCGTGACATCGCGATTACGAAATAAAAATCAAGAAGATTATCTATCGCACTCGAAGCACGCAATATTCTGCCGTATCATAAAATGATAATGCGAAGATAGTCTTAAACAAGTGCGAGTCGAACTCGCGCACCGAGGGTTCCGTATTGCCATGTCATGGTCAGCGCCACTCACGCCATCTATGTATGGATTAGTTAAAATGCTTCATACTCTTTGCGGTAGATGGCGCGCATACACTTTTTAGTTTCTTGTATGAGGACCCCGTGAATTTTTTACTTTTTCTTATTTTTATTATTTGTTGTTATATCGGCCATAATAACACATATTCTGTGAAAATTTCAACGGGCTACCATTACGGTTCAAGAGATACAGCCCTCGGACAGACGGACAGACATACGGCGTAGGCTTAAGTAACAGGCTTCCGTACAGGATACGGAAACCCGTCCACAGAGGGTTCCGTAGCCATTTTCTTTTTTTTTTTCTTTTTACACGCATATAGCGAGTACGCAGCGCAGCGACCACGCGGTCGCACCGTGTCTCTCTCGTGTCTGATATAAAATAGTTTTCGTGCCTCAATGACTAAATGAACTACATTATTATTATTGTTTTTATTTATTGAGCGTTACGTTCCGAAGTAATCACCACTGGCAGCACGTGACAGACGGACGGACGAACAGACAGACACCTGACTAATTTTAGTAGGGTCCCTGTTTCAGGGAGAAATATTACTCGTATTTTGACAGGCGCTATGCCTAACGCTGCTGGCCTATACCCGAACCATGTACCCTATGTATCCGACCATATACCCTATGTATTCGACCATATACCCTATGTATCCGACCGAACATATACCCTATGTATCCGACCATATACCCTATGAATCCAACCATATACTCTATGTATCGAGGATACATTTTAATTCCAACAAAAAATCGCATAGGATTTGTGCCCGGAGACGAACGAACGACTATCAGTGAAAAAGGAAGACGCGCAGCGCTATTTTAGTACGGCGCTGTGGTAAATATAAATACACTTGATGCGTCTCACGATACACTGCACTGACTATAAACGAAAGTTATTTTTACAACTACCGCATGTCAGAACTTACAACACACACAACTAACTTGATTAGATAGAACAGTTAGAACGATTCAATGTAAAAGCAAAAAATTTATTATTAAATAATTATTCATGCAATTCATATTCATAAAGGTAGTTATTATTTGAAAAACAAAAAAAAAATTGTTTTGCTCTACCAATCGCTTCTCTACGTTTATTTAATTTCTATTTCATTTTCTTATTAAATTTCATACCATTGAAATGTTTTTTAATAATAAAATATGCAGTCTAATGTTCGAGTAGTAGCGTTAATTATTTCAGCTGTACGTTTTTCGTGTAAAGCACGCATTCGTATTAGTTAACGGGGGAAACGAGAGTAGTCTGTAGGTGTTTTAGGGTGCGGAGCTAAACTAGGCCGTATGATGACAAAAGTAAACGTCAAATAATGATGTAGGTATATCAATCACACAAAAATTATTGAAATCCAATCTTAACTCCGAAAACAAAAACTACTCCCAAAAACCCTTTTTCTGGTTGACCTTGAACCACAACCACATTCTGAATAATGAAATTCAATTGTATCACATCGAAGGTATTATACCTATTACCATTCAGATCTGTGATATATATTTTTTATAGAAACTGACACGGTAGGCTACATCAGCTACAACATCAGTGATGTCAGCCCATAACACCGGGTGAACTAGATGCAATGTCAGTGCTTCCCTTCATTTCATGTCGGCTATACTAAACATATGATATTACTGAACATTTCTGATAATTAAAAAGTCGACCAGCGTAATATCTACTAATTGGTCCTAGTAATGAGGAAGGAAGCGTAAATGATGGCGTTGTGCACGCACCGGTACACTGCTACCTACTTCAACCACAACCGATAACAGTTACTGTCTTGTCGACCTTGTTCGTGAGGTGGTTGATATCCAAACATAAGTGCATTGCGTTCTCACAACCAAATTTGGTATAGGCCTATTCCCAATTCAGTGGTTCCCACGAAGCAACCCCTCGTATCTGCATTTAGTTGAATAAAACATGACACCCCCCTCCAGATTCGTCGACACTGTGACCGGTATGTTCAAATAGCAAGGTTTTACGTCATTCGATTGTATATGACAAATAATATTATGTGCAAACTGCTATTGCTTTATACAGTTTGCTATGTATTTTTGTTATAGAAAACGTGACTTAGCACAAAGTGTCCACGAACATTCGGTGGTTTGCGGGTCTTCGAATGACTTGCCCGTTCATTGCCGGTTACGCCGAAATCAAAAGGCATTTGTCATTTCTAAATATAATACAGATAATACAGCGTGAAATAAATTAAATTGGCACTTACCTATAAAAAAAAATTATTAGTTTAACGCAAAATGTATGTAAAGTATAAATATTAATTCCTCTGCGAGAGAGATATTTTCTGGTGCACAAAACCTGTGTGAAATATTGAGAAGCATTTAAAACTGAAGAAATTAGTTTTATGTATGTTTTGCCCCTAAGATCTGAAGCGTTCAATATGACATTTTTATTAAGTTACGAAGTGAATCGTTGAGCTAGAAGGACGATTTGCTTGTAGGCGGCACAGCGATCGGATGCTGAGAACCGGTTTTCGTGACTCCATTGTCTGAGGATTATGTGATTTTTCGGTAGGAACCGGTTGTGATGCGATCCCGTGTGTAAACGTAGACGAGTTTATTCTAGAGAAGAGGAGAAAAACCACATTTCAGTAAAGTTTGTAGTAATATAATAAGTGCATTTGTTTATGTAGGTTAGTAAGAAAGTAAACTTAGGTGCCTACGTAGGTGCATCGTTACGTTACGGAATGCATTCCCAATCACCGCAATTAAAATTTGCCTATAGTGAAACATAGTGCTATGGTTATTTTCGTAGTGTTTAAAGATCTGATAAAGAAGAACCTGATAAATTATTCTATTGACGATTCTGTTTAATTGAAGATTCTAGAAAAGAAAACTATATTTAAATATAAAAACTTATATGAGGACTTCGACGTTAAATAAATAAATAAATGGAAATTTTCGTGTAATCTAGAACATACTAGTATTTTTTTTATTATAGGAAGAGTGACACCCATAAGGTGTCTATCGAATAAGTATTCTGTTTGAAAGAAAAGCTTTATCCCGACGTCGGAAACTATGAGTACATATCACCGAAAAGCACAACTAAAGAGCCGATGTAACATCAAACACACGCTCTGCGATATCTGAGTACTATGAGTTTTATTACCTGCTTTTACTGAAAGATCGTGGCTCGAGACAACATAGGTGATAACGACACAACTGACAAGCAGATGGTACATTTATAATTTGAATTTACTACAGGGTAACATATGGTATCAATTTTTGTGGTTCTCGTGGCGCGGTGAAAAACCGAGTAGGTACTGAATTTTGAAAATACGTACTTACAAAATTTTAAGTATGAGCATACTTCGTAGTGAAAAAGTCTATATTTAATTCATGAAACTAGTCAGATCGACTTTTCGCCCGGGTCACATTGACGTCAAAACGTCTAACAATGGCTACTAATTTTCAAAGGCATGACTAAACATTAACACTGAAAAGAAAATACTTGGCGCTGAAGAAGTAAATGATGCAATAAATCTGATTGAATTCAACTTACCCGAAATATTCGGCAGCTGGCGGCGGAGGCGGCGCGGCGCGGGGTTCGAACAATTTAAATTTAACTCAAAGACAACCGAAGTGACAAAGAGCGCTTAAATCACTAGAGATAAATTAATTGTTTTAAAAAAGGATTTTCTTTTGGAATGGTCGAGCGGTGGCTGGCCGGCGCGGCGGGGCGGCGAGTCTGGGGCGGCTGGTGGGAGGTAACTGGATGCCACGTGTTGCGAGAGCAGCACCGCACACACGACCGACCGGCGCGGTGAGGAATGAATGAATCGCGGAGTGGTGCCGCACGACGCGCTAGTCTAGCTAGCCTCGCCTCCTCCGCTCCGTCGCACCGCTATCGTACCGTCCGCCCGCGGCCACCGCAGTGAACTGCTGAAAGGGTGGTCCGCGCACCCCTTGGGCCTGCCTGAGCTGAGACACCCAGTGCCTACAGGACAGTGTACGAAGAGCACACGAACGTGGATGCGGGATTCCAAAGCTGCGGCTTCAATAGAAGACACCAAAATAAATATTTAAATCGTCTTCAAAAATTACCATAACCTATTTTAGTGCCTTAAATAAGACACAAAATAAGTATTTCAAAGGACTTAAAAAATAACCATAATATAATTTTTCGAACCCTAAGTAAGGTATTCGTAGGTAAGATACAAATTCGGTGGAAATTTCTAGCCATTTTAGTTTTTTTTTTCATTTGATAGAGTAATTTCCTCAAATAAATATTGCTATAACATTCATTACCCACGTGTTTATAGAGAATCACACTATTATTAAACTACGCTATCAGCGAGTTGCAAACGGTGCCGCAACCTTGTAAACCCCAACGCCCGCGTGGCTGCCCAATCGTTCTATGAATGGCGCGATTGGCTCTACCACCTCGTGCCAGTACTTTGTCTTGCTTGCCGGCTTCACTGAACTGAACCGTTTGAATTCCCGTTATGAAATTTAGTATTAAATTATTTCCGAACTCAAGCACCATTTTCGCAAATGGCATGTATGCATATTGTTCTGTAATGCCAAACTCTAAAACTTCAATACCCATTAATACATATTGGGAAACAGTGCGTAACTATTCATCTTCACTTTGTTAGTATTTTATGTTGTGTGTGTTATATAAATGCCCACTGCATAAACGGCCACGAACGAAATAGTTGAGTTGCCCTGAGTTTTTTTCAATCGAGTTGACTGAACGAATGAAATGTTCGTATAGTTTATGTTGTCCGTCAGAGCACCTATAATAAAATTGAAACATTTTTAAAATTATCTGATATTTATTTGTCTTTTTCACTTAAACACCCCCTGAACAATTTAATCAAGTGTGTTTATGGATAATATGTTTGATATGGGAAAAGTTATTTTAGTAGTTGTATGAATGGTATGTCAGCGAAGATGGGCAAGGTAAATTTGGAGGAGTGGACAGCAGTTTTGGAGGGAGACGGGCGCGTCTGTCTGGCGAGGCAGCGCGGTGTTGTTGCATCACTTTCTACGTTCTACGGTTACTTACGGTAACACTCGTACTGTACGTTATGCGTTATACGTTACGTTATCTTACAAAAGCGGGCACGAGAATTGAATATACTTGAAATTTAATTTTGTTTTTATTGAAAGCGCAAAATATGGCGCCGAGCCACCCCATAAGGTGTCTAACGACGCCCTTTGACATTGGGTCGTATGCGGGGGTTGCGAATGCCATGTCGGCCTGAAAGGTGCCCATTCACGCCCCGGAAAACTAAACAAGGAAATTAAACCACTCTATAAAACTCAAGTTACTTTATTTTGAGTAAAACTAATTAAATAAAATTAACCTAATAAAAAAAATTAAAACTAAATAATTACATGTTAGTCTTACTGTAAATAAAAAATTTCGTCCAACTCAGCCGACTCCGCCACAGTGGCCAATACGCTGGCAGCGTTGTCCCTTTGAATGGCTAGCCCTATTCGCTGAAAGAAGAAAGACTTTTTTTTTTATTTATATTATTATAATATATATAAAAACCTATACGCCTAGGTTACCAACCTAAGTTTTACCTAGGTCGTCGTCATAAGCTAAAATAAATCTAACTAAATATAATTTATATATAAGCGATAAATGGGAAGGAGGGGAGAGAATTAATTCACCAAATAGAAATATCATTGAGCTCTGCCGCTCTCTCACCCACCGCACCCAGGTAGGAGAGGAGAGTTTTTATTTTCTGATTGTTGACGCATATTATATATAGCGCGAGAGCGTGCCGCGTGCGCCCGCGCGGTCCGGCAACTCCCTCCTCCGCGCCGCTCTCCACAAGAATGCAATTTTCTCTGCAACCGATATGGGCTACTTTATATGTTTGAGATTTAATGCTCGAAATTTAATTACCTACGTAACGTACCGTGTGGGGCCGCTATTGTAACCGTGTGGGGCCGGTACTTTAAAAAATAGCCCCACTGCATCTCTCCCCGTGTATGTCGTAAATGGCGACTAAGGGATATGACTCCCTTTCTTATATTACTAGGTGGTAGGGTTTAACCCGCCCGGGTTGGTACCACCGCACTGAATGAAGGTCGGTCGAAACGGCTACGTAAATAGTTTGTGTTTTCCGTCCAGTTCAGTGTATCCGGCACGATCGAAGGGAAGCACTGACGTGGCATCAAGTTCACCCGGTGGTGTTATGGGCTGACATCACGGATGTAAAAAAAACATATAGGTACACACATACATATGATGTACCTAACACACGCTGTACCCCGACAATCGTAGTAAGCATATTAATCGGTGTTGTGCTGCAAGGACTCTTGTAAATTACAGCACAACACCGACCACCACATTTAGCAAAGTATTCGGACAAGATAATTTATCGAGCAGGCAATAAGGCACGAAGACCCGACCTGCTACATAACTCGATGGAAGGACCAAGGTGAGAAGTGGCTATCCTTGTCGCCCTTTAGCACGACAATTTATCATTATCCCTTAGTCTCCTTTTACGACATGCACGGCACGGGGAGAGAAGCAGTGAGCTTATTCTTTTCTCGGTACTATAGGTGTTTTATTTTTTATTTTGTGGTTTCAATGAGACTTATTTTAAAGGTATTTCTCTCTTCCCTTCTTCCCCGCTTAAATGGGTTTTTTTTAAGTAATTTTCATAGGTCCTTTAGATAATTATGAAAAGCATATTACGATACATTTTAGCTATCTAGAAAATGATTTATCCTTCCGGTTGCAAAGAGTTACTAGGTGGTTGGGTTCAACCCTCCCGAATTAGTACCACCGCAATTAATGAAGGTCGGTCGAAGCGGTTAAAATTAGTGTTTTCCGCCCAGTTCAGTGTAACTGGCACGACCAAAGGGGAGCACTTTAATGGCACCTAGTCCACCAAGGTGTCATACCTAGTTGTCATATCACTGTTGTTGTATGCGATGTAGTTTTTTTTTTGTTTTTTTTTTTATATTATGCGATATGTGATATGGGTGGCTGTGTCGGAGGGGCCACAGCACATGCTCCGACCCGCCCATATCACCTCCGAGAAGGTAGGTGCCTGCCATACCGGAGACTTCCCTGGATTGCTGGCTATACTGGACTAGAGGGGAACACAACCGAGGCTGCTATGCGGCCATCTTGCATCCAGTACGGTCGTACCAACCCAGTCGGCTACAATTTGAGCCTACCAACTAGTAAGGGGAAGGGAAGGGACCTACAGTTTTACACCGGTTCCGAACGGTGAAGCAGCCGACCGGATTTGAACTCGAACCTCTCGCATGAGAAGCCGATGCCCAAACCACTCGGGCACCCGCCGCTTAAAGTGTCAGTTTCCATAAAAAAAATTGGGACTGGTTCTTTATTATGAAGTTCAATTATTAGTTAACTCTTGACTAGGTACGATTAGTACCTCAATTGTATTAACCCACTCACGACTTCATACTTCAAGCATCCTAATATTCACATATTTTTATTTTTTATTTTTGACAATATACTGCATTGTATTATGTCTAATATACAAACTTAATTATATTGATACAAATTACGTATCAAACTTTGACAAGGCTCTTTACACCTGATTGCACTATGTTGCTTGCTTAGCACTATGTTGCTAGTCACTAAATACTTGTAAAAATGTATAAAAAAAAATACCCTGCGAAGTTTCTTGTCGGTTCATCTTCGTGGGTGTAATCGAACCGGATAGAAGAAATTGTGACAAGTTCGAGTGCAGTCTAACTGCCATATGAATGATCAATAAACAATACAATACAATAAGATTATGTTGATTTTGTTCTTCTATTGAACCCCACCCACCTGGCGTACACCACATCACCACTACACCGACTCAGTCTACAGTACCTGCATATCAGTAGAGTACCGAACCGACGACGATATCACTTGAGTGCGTGCGGTTAATTGAAACCGAATGCACGTACAGTACAGTAGTTCTACCTACCTACAAGTGCGAAGATATCCATTTTTCAATAGAAATAAATATGCCGCATTGGCTGACGCAACATACGGTATTGCATTGCATGGGGACTTTCGTTCGTGTGCCGCCGGCATATCAATCAATACTAATAATAAATCTGTAAGGGATGGTCATGGAGTAAGTTACTTTATTTTTGAAGTGAAAACTTCTTTAGCGGCGTTGGCACTTTTTTAGGTGGGTAAAAAGTGTTAAACTCGCGTCAGATCTCGAAAAGCGTCAGATTTATTTTTATTATTTAAAAATGTAACCTTAAGTCATTGCATTAAGGGTTAAGTTACGAGTGGCCCGGTATCAATTCTGTTCGTCTCTCAGTGACAGTAAAGCCGAAAGCGAATATTCCGATATTCGATTGGTCGTCTATGTGATTTCGTGGCTCAATGGTAAGAGTGTATGATTTGTATATTTGACCATGGATGGGTTCGAAACCCTAAATTTTTTTTTTGTTTTTTTTTTTCTTTTTTAAGCAATGTTACGGTGTTTAAATTTTTTAGGGTGTTTTTTTAGACCTAAGAATTATTTTCGGAAATACAAAAAGTTTTCACTTCTGCCGGTGTATATTTAAAAATAGAATAAAGATGGTTGCCAATAGCAACGACATAACAGACATGTCATTGAATAATGGATTGCATTAAAATCTATACATATAATAAAATCGTAGAGGTAAGAAAGTCTGTACATTGAATGTATTCGGAAAAAAACTAACCAGGGTGGCTTAAAATGAGATACTGAACATGTTAGAACAGTTTTTAAAATTTTTGTTTGTTTGTTTGTTTGTCTGTACGCGCATCACGCAAAAACCACTGAACGGAATTAGACGAAACTTTGTATAGTGGCAGTTTATATGCCGGGTTAACATAATACGTAAAAAAAAATAACAAAAATAAAAAAAATTTACAATTATAAACATTATTGCGCGTTTAAAATCACGTAGTCCAAAGTACATAATTATATCTTGAGAACTGTCAGCAAATACAATTTGAATAAAATATTCATTCGAAATTTCAAAATAAGTAGATACAACGAAAATGACAGTTCTTCTTTTTTATAACTTGAACACAATAGTCTATACATATCTATTCTTTCTATACATATCATAAAGTCGTAAATGCAAAAATGTCTATTTGTACGCGCATCTCGCAAAAACCACTGAACGGAATTTGACGAAACTTTTTATAGTGACAGTGTATATCCCGGATGAACATAATAATAAAAATATATAATAAAAATAACGTAATCCAAAGTAAAGGTAAAAAACTATTTTAAATGTCATGTTGACAACGGAGAACTGTCATCTCGACGTGAGCTGGCCGGTGACAAATTGTTTGATAAATAAAAATAATAATTGAAAGTCGAAGTTATGTCGCTGTCATTGGTGCAATAAAATTTATATATCTGTTGCCCGCGGCTTCGCTCGCGTGAAATTCGTATTTAAAAAAAAGAAAGTAAGTAACTAAAGGCGGGCCCGAAGGCGGATCTGCGCTCACGTAAACGATATTCTTTCTCGATGAAAGTTCCTACTAAGTGAGTTCAGGAAGAAGAAAAACATTCTTGAAGAAAGTAAGTAACTGAGGGCGAGGCCGAAGGCCGAGCTCTATTCTGGAAGACAATAAACCTTCTCGAAGAAAGTAAGTAACTATGGGCGAGGCCGCAGGCCGAGCTGCGTTCAGGAAGAAGCTAAACCATCTTCAAGAAAGTAAGTAACTAAGGTGAGGCCGAAGGCCGAGCTACGTTCGGATAATTGAAAAACCATCTCGAAGAAAGCAAGTAACTAAGGGCGAGGCCGAAGGCCGAGCTGCGTTCAGGAAGAAGCTAAACCATCTTGAAGAAAGTAAGCAACTAAGGCGAGGCCGAAGGCCGAGCTACATTCTGACAAATGATAAACCATCTCGAATAAAGTTAATTAATATTAAGATTGAGTTAATTTAATTTAAATTTTATTATAAAGTCCACGCTTCTAACGGCAAATATACCGTGCATCCTAGAACCTCGCGGTTATTCCCGGCTGGATGGCAAGAGGCCCGATGCTATCACCTTAGTGCCATGGACTAAGGGTAGTTCTTTGATGTGGGACGCCACTTTTGTTCTCATATTGGCTCCAAGTCACGTTAGGACATCTTCAAGAGCGGCTGGCGCGGCCGAGGCTGGGGCGGAGAGCCTCAAACGCAGCAAATATAGAAATATAATTCAAGATGTCGAATTTGTTGCGTTTGCGGTAGAAACCCTCGGTCCGTGGAGCAGTGAAGCCAAAAGAGGCTTGAGCTGGTTGACGCAACTGATGTCCCGCCATCAAGGGCTTATGTACTTCATTCAAAGGGTAAGCCTTGCCACCCAGCGGGGTAATGCCGCAAGTACATCTCTAAGAACATTTGAAAATGCCCGTTTTGATAGTTATTTTAATGTTTGTTAGGTAGGTTTAATTCTTTAGTTATTAACTGAGGTTATTAATATTACTTTTTTATTTTTATGAAATAAATAGATTGAGTAAACGATATTACATCCCGAAGGCGGAAGAGGGTTTTTGGTTTACCTGAACGAAGCTCGGCCTTCGGCCTCGCACTTAGTTCCTTCCTTTTTTCCAGAAGGTTTATCGTCTTCCTGAACGCAGCTCGGCCTTCGGCCTCGCCCTTACTTACTTCCTTTATTTGAGAAAGGTTTATCGTTTACCTGAAAGCAGTTCGGCCTTCGGCCTCGCCCTTAGTTAGTTACTTTCTTTAAGAAGGTTTTTCGATTACCTGAACGAAGCTCGGCCTTCGGCCTCGCCCTTAGTTACTTACATTCTTCTTTGGAATACGAATTTCACGCGAGCGGAGCCGCGGGCTCAGCTAGTCTTACATAAATACGTACAACAGTGTTTAATTATTATAAACAAATAACATGGCGCAGCCGTAAAAAGAACTACAAGCTCAAAACTCATTTACAATGTCCACGGACATGTTCAATAAGCCGGCGCCACTGAACCTGGCATCGGACAATGTAGCTGAAAATTTTTCGATCTTCCAAGAAGAAGTCTTAATATATTTTACAGCGACAGAATCTAATAAGAAGCCGCAAGAAGTACAGGTAGCCAGACTAAAAAACTTACTTGGTACGGATGGACAAAAGCTGTACAGGTCAATCAAGCCAAAGGATGAGTCATACAAAGAAACAGTAAGTAATATACTACAAATTTTAGAAAAACATCTGCAGCCAAAAGCAAATGAAACTGTACAAATATATAAATTTCTCCAAAGAACACAACAAGAAGGAGAATCGTTTGAAAGGTTTTACGCCGCCTTGAGAGGTATGGTCGACCAATGCAACTTTGCAGAACAAGAAGACAAGCTCTTATGCGCACAAATTGTGCTGGGGATTAGGAACAACACCGTCAAAGAAAAACTTCTAAGAGGAGAAAGAAGAAGTCTAGACAATGTAGTGGCTTATTGTCAATCGGCTGAACTAGCGGAACAGAATATCAAGCTTTTAAATAAAGACAAAAACATAGACTCTGTTTCAAACACTACACGTAGATGCACTAAATGTGGAACAAGTCATAGGTTCAGAGAGTGTCCTGCCTTTGGCAACATATGTAATAAATGTCACTGGCCAAACCACTACACAAAGATGTGTCGCGCAGCAGCAATCCGGCAAAATAAAGAAGAAGAAGAAGGAGATGCGTCAAAACGGATGTCGACCTCGAGCCGGTCAGAATCGCAGACGATGCCAACAAGACAGGGAAATCCATACAAATCGTCGCACTCACGCATAACACACGAGCTCGGAATTACCAAAGATGAAACGGAAGAAGCTCAGAACAACCTTCACATTGGATCTTTAGATTCTAAGGTAAATTGGTATAAAAATATAGCAATCCATGGTGAAAATATAAAATTTAAATTAGATACTGGAGCTGAGATTAATATTTTACCATTGCAGTATTGTAAGAAATTAAATCTCTGTAAGAATATAAGAGAAACAAATGTAAAGCTGGAAGCGTTCGGTGGTTTCAAAATCGCTCCACAGGGTTCAATAGATGTAATGTTAAGACTTGAAGGAAAGTCAATTAACACGAATTTCATTGTTGTTGACAATCCAAAAGCAATACCAATTTTAGGCTTATCTGCGTGTATTAGATTAAAACTAATTCAAAGAATTGATTCCATAGGTAAACCAGAGATAGACAAAGAACATTTTATTGCCATAAATAAAAATATATTTACAGGATTGGGCTGCTTCCCAGACATTCTAAGCATAAAACTGAAAGATGGAGCGATTCCAAGAACGTGTCCACCTAGACGAATACCACTAAAGTTAAAAGCCAGGTTAAAAGAAACTTTGCTAAGTCTACAGGAAAAAGGTGTGATACTTCCTGTACATGAACCTAAGGAATGGGTAAACAATATAGTTATAATAGAAAAACCGAATAAAACTTTAAGAGTGTGCATAGACCCATCAGAATTAAATAAAAATATATTAAGGGACTATTATACAATACCAAATTTTGAAGATCTCACATCAAATTTGTCCGGTAAAAAAATATTTTGTGTATTTGACTTAAAGGATGGCTTTCATCAGATAAAGCTAAGCGAACAGTCAACTGATCTTTGCACGTTCAGTACACCTTTTGGGTGCTACAAATTTCTCAGAGCTCCATTTGGCCTTTGTTCATTACCAGAAATATTTCAAAAGTTTACATATAAGTACTTTGGTGACATTCCTGGTGTCACAGTGTATTTTGATGATTTACTTTGTGCAGCTGGTAGTGTTGAAGAATTGGAAAATATAGTACATAATGTCATAGAGAGAGCTAAAAAGTTAAATATAAAATTTAATTCAGATAAAGTGCAGTATTTCGTTGATGAGGTCAAATATTTTGGGTTAATTTTTAATGAACAAGGACTAAAGTGTGATCCAGAAAGGGTAAAATCTATAAAAAATTTGAAATCACCAACAAATAAAAATGAACTGCAACAAATTTTAGGAATTATAAATTATATGAGAAATTTTATACCGCATTTGTCAGAATTAATAGGACCATTACGAGACTTATTAAAAAAAAATTGCACCTGGCTGTGGACAAAAAGTCACGATCAAATACTAGAAAAAATTAAAGATATAATTAGTGAAGACAGTATATTAACACCGTTTGATCCCTATGCGTCTATAGAGTTGCAATGTGACTCTTCAAAGGATGCGATTGGATGCTGTCTGATGCAAAAGGGGAAGCCAGTGTCCTATGCATCGAGATCACTAACAAGCGCGGAGATCAATTATGCTCAAATAGAGAAGGAGTTGCTAAGTGTAACTTTTGCCTGCAAAAAGTTCCATAATCTAGTATATGGACATAAGGTCAAAATATTTAATGACCATTTACCTTTAGTGTCAATAGTAAAGCAAGATTTAAATTTAGTAAAAAACAATCGATTACGGCGGCTTCGTTTAAAATTAATTATATATGATTTTGAATTATTATATTTACCTGGTAAGAAAATGTATATTGCCGATTTGTTGAGCCGAAACATTATTCACAAGGAGGAACCAAATGATCTTAGCATGTGTGATATTGTACATACACTGAGTACAACCTTGTTGACTTTCTCCGAATCAAAACTGAAAGAATTTCAAGTTGAAACTAGTAAAGACGTTAGTTTAAGTAAGATTCTGGAATATTATCAACACGGTTGGCAGAATAAATGTGATTATACTGGCGAATTGTCACATTATTATAAAATTAGAAATGACATCACGGTTGAAGATAATTTAGTATATTTCAAAAATAGATTGATAGTTCCGCCTCTATTGAGAAATTACATGACAAAGTTGTTGCATGAAACTCACTTAGGTATAAATAAAGTTAGTAAAATGATTAACAACACTTTGTATTGGCCTGGAATACATTCAGATGTGAGAAACTATATTTCCAGTTGTTTAACTTGTCTCAAATATAGTCCATCCAAAATGAAGGAGCCACTTCATAGCCACTTTATACCAGATGTACCTTTTTATAAAATTTGTCTTGACATTGCGGAATTTGCTGGAAAAAGTTATCTAATACTAGTAGATTATTACTCGAGATGGATTGAAATAGAACAATTAAATTCTAAGACGTCTGGAGCAGTGGTCGGTAAGCTGAAAAAGATATTTAGTAAGTTCGGCATTCCTGCCATTGTGGTTGCCGATAACATGCCATTCGATAGTTTAGAATTTAGACAGTTTGCACAAGATTGGCATTTCCGAGTTGACACTTCAAGTCCACACTACCCAAGGGGAAATGGACTTGCTGAAAAAGGAGTAGGGATAGCAAAATTGATGTTAAAAACTGATGAATCGTACTTTACGTTCAAAATTGCCAACACTTGTAAGTAATTTGAAACATAAAGCCATAGAAACTGATGTATATCAAAAAATGATTGACAATCAAGTAGAGCAGGTAGTCCAATCAATAAAGCATTTCCACTCGACGTAATTCCTCTGTCGCTGAAACTTTGCAGTGTGATAAAGTAGGGTTTAAAATACACGTTTGACAAATTATCTAGGATTTTTTATATTTGGAAGTTAGGTATTTATACCTAAACATGAAAATCGCTTATAACTGCTGGTGAAAAATTGCTCCGTCCGAAATTCCTTCGGTATATGATATTATATATTAATAAGATTATATATATAACATTATCTATGAAAATTTCGATTTCGAATAGGCAGAAATTTGAAAATACCTATTTTGTATCACAACTTCTTCAGAAAAATTGCTCTGTCAATTTTTATTTTATTATATGTCTTAATTTATTTAAATATATCGCTTTTGACAATTATCTAGGAAATTTTCCTTATCGATCACACCTTTACAAATTTTCGGCAATAATTCGCTGTGAAAAATTGCTCCGTCCAAAATTCCTTCGGAATATGATATTATATATTAATAAGAGTATATATATAACATTATCTAGGAAAATTTCGATTTCGAACAGGCAGAAATTTTAAAATACCTATAAAAATTACTCTGTCAATTTTAAATTTTTTTATATCTCCTAATTTCTTTAAATATATCGCTTTTCACAATTATCTAGGAAATTTTCCTTATCGATCACACCTTTCCATATTTTTGGCAATAAACCAAGCACTGTGAAAAATTGCTTCGTCTGTTTTTATTAACTTCTTAGACACAGAACATCAAAATATAATATAATTGTATATTATCCAATAAAATTTCTCCCTTAAACATGAACTTTGGAGTAGTTTCGAGTATCGCAACATAATAAAACAACGTTTAAAAAGCGCGCGCTCGCAATACACTGAACGCGGGGTGCGGGAGAGCTGCGGGGAGTGGGGAAGAATAAGTCCGCCCGCCCGCGCGCCAGCCGCTCATCCTCCCGCACCGCGACCGACGAGACGATACGCGAGCGTCGTCGATGCTCGCGGCTCGCTATTCCGCCCGCCACCTCTGTCGTCCCACTACAACGCCGCTCCGCCGCCCTCCTGCCGCCTATGGAACGAAAATGTAGGGCCTATATAGTATTAGGAACTTTTAAAATTTAACATTCGTTCTGTAATTTAATTTGTATGACAGTATGTCGAAACAACTTATTAAACATATTTCATGCACGTACAGTCTGTATGTAAATAAAGTGTATACATTTTTGTAAAAAAACTATTTAAAAAATTAAAAACCGCCTTCAAAAATGTATGAAATAAAAAAAATGGAACCCTAGAGTTGAAGGCGGTCGGTTATTTTTGCTTGCTTTAGCACCGCCTTCAACTCTAGGGTTCCATTTTTTTTATTTCATACATTTTTGAAGGCGGTTTTTATATATTTTTTAATTTTTTATTTCAGTTTTTTTAGTAATTTTTTGCTGTTAATTTACTCGGCGGAATCGCTCGGCCTTTGGCCTCGCGATTCCGCCTCGCTTTCCAATCCGATCTTGACGAAATTGAAATGGGACCACACGGGAAGCACCAGCTTTCAAATAAAAAAAACATCAAAATCGGTTCACTTGGGGACGGAGTCGCGTGTGTCCGCCTGTAAGTATCTACAGGTCGCACTCAGGCGACGCGGGGACAGCTCGATTATTCGAGCACTTGAGTAGAGCGGCAGATGAAGTGCATGTAGTTTCCCTATGTATATATATATATCCGCGGATATGGTTCTGCTTGGGGATTTTAATGCCCATCACGAGGAGTGGCTGGACTCCGGGAGAACTGACTTCGAGGGGAGAGCCGCCTACGACTTCGCCCTGACGAATGACCTTTTTTGACTTTTTTGACCTTTAAATGACCGTTTAAAGACGAATAACTTTTTAAACTGGTAGACCAACCTACCAAAGTGCTAGACATGGACGGTCATGCACCCTCTCTGCTGGATCTTCTGCTGACAACGAACCCTGCTGGATACAAAGTCACAGTGAGCACTCCTCTTGGCTTTTACGACCACTGTTTAGTGGGGTCCACGGTGCCATTTTTGCCTCCTCAGTCTCGTACTGGAGGAATGCGTCCAATTTCGCACTACGTGTCAGCGGATTGGGACGGGATGCGAGAATACATCACATCCTACCCATGGAGAGAGCTATGCTTCAGTTCGGATGATCCACCGGAAGCGCCAATGCCGTAGCCGAGGTGGTTCTGGGGGGGAATGGAGATGTTCATTCCCAGCGCCCTCGTGCGCCTCGGTGGTAAAAGCCAGGCCTGGTACAGCCGCGACTGTGCTGAAGCTGTCGCAGCTAATGGCGCAGCTTATCGTGCATGGTCGTGCGCTCGTGCCAGACGCGATCCTAATGTATCCGAACTGAAGAAAGAATACAACCGCCTCTCCAGATCCTGCAAGAGGGCTATCGCCAGGGCCAAATTCGAGCATATCGGCAGAGTTGGTGATAGGCTGAACCAGCATCCAACTAGGAGCCGTGAGTTTTGGTCTCTCGCCAAATCTGTCGTATCGAATTTCTACCGCTCCTCCCTTCCACCTCTACAGTGTCCTGGGGGCTCACTTGCCCACTCCGCAAAGGAGAAAGCCGACTTATTGGTGTCTCTCTTTGCGGAGAACTCCAACCTAGACGATGGGGGTGCCATCCCCCCATCGTCCATAACTAGGTGTGAGAACTCCATGCCGGAAGTACAGTTCCGACAACGAACTGTGCGGGCTGAGCTTATCTCCCTAGACACCAGGAAGGCGAGTGGGCCGGATAGGATTCCTGCATTGGTGCTGAAACGGTGTGCTCCCGAGCTAGCTCCAGTGCTAACGCGCCTTTTCCGCCTCTCTTATTTCACTTTCCGTCTGCCGGCTGCCTGGAAATCTGCATTTGTCCAAGCGGTCCCCAAAAAGGTTGACCGCTCAAACCGTTCGAACTACCGACCTATAGCGATTACCTCCGTACTCTGCAAGGTGATGGAGCGCATTATCAATGCCCAGCTCATGGCGTACGCTAGAGACAAATAACATCAGCGATCGGCAATATGGCTTCCGGCCAAACCGATCCGCAGGTGATCTCCTAGCGTACGTCACTCACCTTTGGGGGGAATCGCTTGAAGGACATGGTGAATTCTTGCTAATTGGTCTCGATATTGCCAAGGCATTCGACAGTGTTTGGCACAAATCGCTTCTGGGCAATCTTCCGTCGTACGGACTTCCTTCTGGCCTCTGCGACTGGGTCGCCGACTTCCTACATGGGCGTAGCATTCAGGTCCTAGTGGACGGTTGCTCGTCGGACGCCATGTCAGTGAATGCCGGCGTACCGCAGGGATCTGTGTTGTCTTGTCACCAACACTGTTTCTTCTGCATATCAATGACATGCTGCCACTCGGCAACTTAAATTGTTATGCGGATGACAGTACAGCACATGGATCCTATACCAGTGACCCTTCAGTCAGACGGGATGTTGTGGATGAAGAGGCGAAGACTTGTGTCTGATCTCAAACAAACTCAAAATGCGGCCGCTGTACGCGACAGTCGTTCTCACCTCGTGGTGTTAGTGGGTGGACTGTAGTTGGGTGGGGGTGCGACTGTGCATGTGCAATATCACGCCGTCACCGCAGCGGTACTCATATTCTGGGTTTGATAGTTTCATAAGGGGTGAAATAGGGTAAATAAGAGACGATTGGGACTTTTACAAGTTTCCCCGAGGCTGGTTTACGCGAAGGCGACGGGTGTTCTCTACTGTTATCTATCAGTCAGTTCAGTTCTTATTTTGCGCTTCGTGATAGGATTAGTTTGGCGTAGCGTCTGGATCCGTCTGGCTGACTTCGGAAATTCGCTTAGGTGTCGGGCTCCGTCTGTATGGCGTCGGGGAACGCAGGGCAGTATCGGGCTCCGTCGGGATGGCGTCGGGGGACGTAGGGCAGTGTCGGGCTCCTTCCGAGCTGCGTCGGGATTCGTCGGACTGGTTTCGGAGCTCGCTTAGATGTCGGACTGCGTCTGGGTGGCGTCGGGGAGAACGCAGGGCAGTGTCGGACTCCTTCTGAGCAGCGTCGGGATTCGTCGGACTAGCTTCGAGGCTTACTTGGATGTCGGGCTCCGTCTGGATTGTGTCGGGGAACCCCAGGGCAGTGTCGGGCTCTTTCTTAGCAGTGTCGGGATTCGTCGGACTAGCTTCGAGGTGTAGCGCAAAGTGTGTGGTGGTGTGGTGCCTCCTACCTGGATGTTGATGTCTCCGCCCGCAGCCGCACCTTCGATAGCTCAGTCCTTCAGGTGGTGGTCGTCGATCGGCACGGAAACGTCCCGGTGTCCGAGGATCTGCTGGGCCCAGCTACGCACACACTTCGGGAACTACACTCACTATAACCGTATTAGGTCGCAACAAGCCCTCAGAACCCGCGCCGCGCTCGATCAGGGTGGATTTTATCTTTTCCAGAAAAAAATGTTTGAACAAAACCGCCCGCTCCCGCTTGTATTTTCTTTTTTTTTATTGAAAGCGCGACATATGGCGCCGAGCCACCCATAAGGTGTATCACGACGCCCATGGACATTCGGTCGTATGCGGGGGTTGCGAATGCCATGCCGGCCTGACAGGTGCCCATTCACGCCCCTCTTGAAGGACCCGAGACTGTACTTGGGGGGGAAATATATGAGCAGGGAGAGCTTTCCAGAGTTTACCGGTTCTGTAGAGGAATGATCTGCAGAATCGATTAGTACGCATCCGCGGTAAGTCCAGCGTATAGGGATGCAATCCCTGCCCAGTGCGTGTGGTGCGGAGATGGAAAGGGGACAGCGGGATTGCGTTAAACAGCTCCTCCGAATACTCCCCATGGAATAAGCGATAGAACACACTTAGGGAGCCGACATCCCTACGGTGTTGCAGTGGTTCTAGATCGCGGGACACTTCGGGGTCACCCACTAGTCACACGGCTCGACGCTGGATCGAGTCCAGAGGCGCAAGCTGGTATTTGGCAGAGCCATCCCACAGGTCCGAGCAGTACTCCAAGCAGGACCTGATCTACGATTTATACAAAAGCAGCCTTTGGTCCGGCGTGAAGTACCGTCGCACCTTATTGAGTACGCCCAGCTTTTCAGAAGCCAGCTTGGCCTTCCCCTCGATATGGCGACGAAAGTTCAAGTCGTGCGACAGTTCGACTCCGAGGACCCCGAGGTGTTCGGTTAATTTAAGCGACGTGCCTTGGAATGAAGGAGCCGGTGTGAACGCCGCTCTCTTCGCACTGAACGCGCAAACTTGTGTCTTGGAAGCGTTGAACTCGACCAAATTACTACGGCCCCATTCGGAAATAGAGCCGAGTGTGTGCTCGAGCTCAGACACAAGTCTACGCATCTTCTCATCCACAATATCCCGACTGGCTGAAGGGTGACTGGTGTAGGATCCGTGTGCCGTACTGTCATCCGCATAACAATGTATGTTGCCCAGAGACAGCATATCATTGATATGCAGAAGAAACAGCGTGGGTGACAACACAGATCCTTGTGGTACGCCGGCGTTCACTGACATGGCGTCCTACGAGCAACCGTCCACTAGGACCTGAATGCTACGCCCATGTAGGAAGTCGGCGACCCAGTCACAGAGGCCAGAAGGAAGTCCGTAAGCCGGCAATTTGCCCAAGAGCGACTTGTGCCAAACCCGATCAAATGCCTTGGCAATATTAAGGCCAATTGCCAAGGATTCACCATGACCTTCAAGCGATTCCCCCCAAAGGTGAGTGACGTACGCTAGGAGATCACCAGCAGATTCGCTATTGAATGTTAAGCAACGCTGGGCGCGGTCAGTACTTGGATGGGTGACCGCTGACCGTTGGAGGCTGACCGAGGTTCGGATTCCTCGTAAAACTGTAGGTCCCTTTCCTCCTAATCTTACTTGGTGGTAGGGTTTAACCCGCCCGGGTTGGTACCACCGCACTGAATGAAACGTCGGTCAAAACGGCTATGTAAATAGTTTGTGTTTTCCGACCAGTTCAGTGTAGCCGGCACGATCAAAGGGGGAAGCACTGACATGGCACCTAGTTCACCCGGTGTTATGGGCTGACATCACGGACGTTGTGGGTGATGTAGCCAACCGTGTCAGTTTCCATAAAAAAAAATCGTTTTGGCCGGAAGCCGTATTGCCGATCGCTGATGAGGTCATTCGTCTCCAGGTACTTCATGAGCTGCGTATTGATAATGCGCTCCATCACCTTACAGAGAAGGGAGGTAATCGCTATAGGTCGGTAGTTTGACGGGTTTGAGCGGTCACCCTTTTTAGGGACCGCTTGCACAAACGCAGATTTCCAGGCCGCCGGCACACGGCCATTGGAGTAGGAGAGACGGAATAGGCGCGTCAGCACTGGGACCAGCTCGGGAGCACACCTTTTCAACACTAATGCAGGAATCCTATCCGGCCCACTCGCCTTCCTGACGTCTAGGGAGAGAAGCTCCGCCCGTACAGTCCGTTGTCGAAACTGCACTTCCGGCATGGAGTTCTCGCACCTAGGTATGGATGGGGGAGTGGCACCCCCATCGTCCAGGTTGGAGTTCCCCGCAAAGAGAGATACCAGTAAGTCGGCTATCTCGTTTGCGGAGTGGGCAAGTGAGCCTCCAGGACACTGCAGAGGTGGAAGAGAGGAGCGGCAGAAATTTGACTCGACAGATTTGGCGAGAGACCAGAACTCACGGCTCCCAGTTGGGTGCTGGTTCAGTCTATCGCCGATTCTGCCGATGTGGTCAAATTTGGCCCTGGCAATAACCCTTTTCGATGGCTTAATCTGCAAATCGGACAACTCCATTTTTGGGGGGTATGGACATTTTGATGTCGTTTTATTGGTCTAAATATTATCTAT